>OZ012700.1:7884502-7902634 GCA_963942565.1 Maea johnstoni | reverse complement strand
TATATATATATACATGTGAGGGGCTTTCCAATGAAGCTGAAAGCGATGCCAGTGTCTGATATCAGTATCAGGATGCACAATAACAATCGTGACTAGCCATTTTTCTGTATGGAGGAGATTTTAATACGATCAATCACTTGCTACGAAGCCACTGGCAACATTTCCACATTCCTTGCGTCTTTGTCTAACCCGGGATCATAGGCTATGAAAAAAGACGACAAGCAGGACCCCAGTTGGGTCAGAGTTTAAGGGTTAAAGTGCTTTCAGTGGAAAATACTATACAGACTGTGTGTACACTTGGGCCTGAGTCATATCTACAAACTGTGTGTATATTAGAGTCTGGTTCACAATTACACATACTCCAAAGCTGGCACACCTCTAAAGGGATGTGCATGGGTTGGCATGACCTATACGCCTAGGAATGCCTTTGACTGTCCACCTGGCCTTGAACGTCCTAGATGTTCCATGACATTGCACTATTCTAAGATCAAAATGAGTAATCCCTATTCAAACATATAGCTTTCTAACCGTCAGACCTTGACATATTACAGATGCAATTGATTCTGCAGCTGCTCGTGCTGCTGTTACTACTACTACTACTACTACTACTACTACTACTACTACTACTACTACTACTACTACTACTACTACTACTACTACTACTACTAATAATAATAATAATAATAATAGTAATAATATATATATATATATGTATATATATATATATATATATATATATATATATATATATATATATATATATATATATATATATATATATATATATATATATATATATATATACATATATATATATATGTATATATATATATATATATATATATATATATATATATATATATATATATATATATATATATATATATATATATATATATATATATATATTTATATATAAATATATATATATATATATATATATATATATATATATATATATATATATATATATATATATATATATATATATATATATACATGTATATATATATATATATATATATATATATATATATATATATATATATATATATATATATATATATATATATATATATATATATATATATATATATATATATACTATATACTATTATATCAGAGCACCCAAATATCCCTGTAACCACACACTTAGGGCTACTTAACATAGGTATCAATAATTCAAGAGGCTTGTCATACAATTATGCCATTGATAAATAATATATGAAACTGGCTGTAATGAAAAGATGGGGGGGGTCGATAACCGTTTATCATATCATTCGTGATTTATTCTAATCATATCTACTCAAAATTACTTTCGTTTGGTAATATCCATATTTTCAAAGTTAAAGTATGATATGCCATATGTCGTTTGCGTTTGTCCTTATTTGGTCATCTTGCTGAAAGATTTTCTTCATGAATTTTGGTCATTCATTATCATTTACATTTATTATGATTTTCTAAAGCTAAGAGTTGGGGGTATGTTAGTGGGGGAAACACAGATGGATAAGCCTCTTGCACTTGGATATTATACTCTAATGCATTCTACTCTTACTGTCTAATGCATTCTACACAAATTGTGATCTAACAATTAGTAACTTTGCTTGCTTTCTCCGTTGCTGCTTAATTAGGGGTATGTAATGACGCGTGCCGTAGTAAACGGCGAACACCATCCACATAGCCTTATCACCCATTGCCATTCTCATCACACGCCCAAACCAAATTGGAAGTCAAGAAAGTGGTGAGAGAAAGCACACAATCGTTGACTGTGTTGGATTCTCTCTTGGCAATAATGCAATTTGCAATTAGAGTGTAACAGAAATCTGCCTAGCATAGTTGACCAACTTTGAATAAATGTGGTCAGTTCATCTATGAATTTGTCAAAATCGTAAATAGTTTAAAACATTTATTGAAAGAAAGATTCTTTTATTGCCAATTTGCGGAATTCTGTACTATTAACATATATCCGTGCAGTGCAACCCCATTGTGGAAGCAGAAGTTTGATATCGGCAGTACTACATATCGCCGGATGGTTATACCAAACCCGGCCGTGCTTTCGAGAAGTGAGGATGAGAGAAATCAGCATCAAAAGCACATTCTTGTTATTTAAAAAAAAATAGTTTACGGTAAAAACCAAGTTGACATACTCGTCTACCAAACAACCCACTCAGAATTAGGGATACAGGTGTGGCAACGGAGTTTACCCGTTGCAAAGGATTGGGCCTGCTGTCTTATAATATATATATATATATATATATATATATATATATATATATATATATATATATATATATATATATATATATATATATATATATATATATATATCTATATCTATATCTATATATATATATATATATATATATATATATATATATATATATATATATATATATATAGATAGATAGATAGATAGATAGATAGATAGAGAGAGAGAGAGAGAGAGAGAGAGAGAGAGATATTCACATATATGTGTGTGTGTATATAAGTATATATATATATATATATATATATATATATATATATATATATATATATATATATATATATATATATATATATATATATATATATATATATATATGTATATATACATATATATATATATCATATACATCGTGTTTACTGTGGGCAAAGGCCGCCTAGCACTGTAGAACTAACTTTAATGTTAGTTTAAGGCATACCGTATAACTAGTTAATTTGGTTTTTGATATTTTTTTTGGCGAATGCTCATCAACGCCAAATTAAAGATCGCATTAAAATATATTGTTTATTTCCTTCCCTGGCCGCTTTCACCCCTTGTCGGTCACGGCTGAAACAAAGAAAAATCGATGCAATAACGGTTTTGATATAATACATTGGTAACTTATGAATAAGTTACCAAGGTATCATATTATAATTCGCATACTTACCTGTCCAATATTTGGGGGCTACTGATCGCTCCCGAAAAGCTAGATGGCGGACCAATGTTGACACACTCAAAACAATACATCTCATAGTACTCTTTATTGATCAAGAAAACGTCATTTGATGTAAAACACTGTAAAATAGAAACTGTGGTCCTATCTAGGTCAGCTCGAGCAGCTAAGTGTAAGATATAACTTATAGTTGAAACACCAAGACCTCAGGAATAAGATAACCATTGTTAGAAAGGGGACAAGAGCGCTGAACTAGGAGATGTCTTATTCTGAGTGTGTCACCAGCATCACAGCCTTAAGGTAGTTTTCATCCACCCTGTTTTTATTTGACTGTTTAGCCTCACACATTGAACATTGCTAAAAAGGTAATTTGGATAATTACGTCAAGTATCCTCAGAGCAGAATGTACAACCATTACGTCAGGATTAGAAAACTGAGTGAAAACATGCATAGTGTCAAACGAAACTCCTATTCACAACTTTGGACTGTAGATCATTAGCTAAATCAATATGGTTTATCTAAGGTGTGCTTCGTTTACTTTCCATAGTCATTTTTGGATCTTTTTGTTGGAATTGAGAATAAATATATTTTCCATCCTCTCTCTTTAGATTGCATAACTTTTGAAAAGTGTCAAAATTCGGAAAATATAGTATAACTCCCATTGTTATTTGCTTAGCAACAAACGTGCCAATTTACTTCAATAAGTCCGCGAACATTTGATGACCAAAGTGCATGTTTGAAGCAATCTTGTTTAGGTATGATTCTCGATATAGATAAAGAGCCAAAAGCCTGTCCTGTTTGCTCGCTTGAAAAGTCTCACGCATGAAAAGATGAAAATATTGTGGCATAAAAACGCCATTTTCATGCATGAAAATGAATTGTTTATGCCACGATTGTTCATGCATGAAGCTTTTGGTACGGGCAAGAGTAAATCTATATACGGTTCTGTGAAATTGTGTCTAATACTCCGACGCTTTATATATTTTTGCAAAATGATTCTTAATTGAGTTAGGGCTGTTCCATTTAAAAGTGTGGGGGGGGGGGGGAGGATTTCTGGCAGGAGAGGGGGAGGGGTTGTCGAATTTGTTATTATCTTCCGTTCCTCCCCCCCCCCCTTCCCCCCATCACACTTTAAAATGAAACGGCCTTTATTGTCAAAAGAAGTGTAGATCCAGACAGCAATTTCTGGAAGAACTCTAAAGCATGGATGGGTTACGTTACAACTGCATACAGTATAAAATAAGAGAAAACAGTGTATTTGTCTGGATGACACAATTTATTTCAATGATTATAAAAACTTGTAAAAATGTCAAAAGTCACCATGTGGAATTGAAAGATATACAAACGTTCACCTTCAGATAAAACACTACGCCAACAGCATGAGAGATAAGCACATTAAGACCGCATACCGTCACACAATTTGTCTGTGTTTGCGCAATCGAATTTGTTTATTTCAAGGTAATTATTCAGAACGTCCTGTCTTTAACACAATATGGACACACAAGTCTAATCTACCAACACAATCGTGACCTATATACTTATTTCGAGTTATTGTTTTTTGGAAATGTATTGACCATATACATATATGTGCGAAATTGAATACCAAGACATACATCTCTAAATAGTTCAGTTACATGAATACTATAAGCAAATGGGTCTCTTTTTACCAACGTATTGAGTCCACTGATATGGATAATCTAATATAAATGTCTGCAGAAGGCAATCAGGTCATGGGCATGTAAAATGCATTTATGGGTGTTTAGAATATCAGTATTGTGTATCTGAGATATATCATACCGTATGGTTTGTACAACGATATACAGCCTTAATGAGTAGCCCAATTCGGGTCGCGATGTTAACAATACCTACTACCTAAAATTGCACATAAGTTCACCACATAAGGACTTAAAAATCATCCCCATGTCTTTTATAAGTACACGCATCTCACGATTGATAATCATTTTGCTGCGAATAAAATATTATTTAATTCAAACACAATAATCAAAATCCTACTCCAGCAGTTCAAACTTATCAAATGCTTACATCAGTTTGCTGAGTAGAATATTTCTATGTTGATACATGAGTTACGTATCTTTACCCAAATGAAGATTTGCAAATAAAGTGAAATAAAGTACCGCTGCCCCTATACAAATGTTACATTTTGTGCCGTTACCATTACGTCTAAAATACATCAACAACCTCCATTAGTCTGACCTGTTAAGAAATACCACTGGCTGGACGACTCAGAAGTGGTCTTTTACAAATAGGTGGTCGCTTTGAACAGGGGTTTTGCAACACATATTAGTGGGCAGTAATATTAAAATTAAACACATGATAAACACGGTCAAAACCGCGCAGAAGGACCACTTTACTACCTTGTACATTAAAAAGCACACAGTACACACATTTGATTTCTGCACCAGTCGACCGGCCGTCCGCCAGTGCCTGGTTGTACACACACCCATGGATAAAATGTCATAAATTAAGACAAGTATATCAATGACCCAGATAGCTAGCGAATCAAAGCTAGGTTTAGTACGTTATGAAATCAGGGAGCTGTGGT
The DNA here is from genome assembly GCA_963942565.1 of Maea johnstoni. Lineage (NCBI taxonomy): Eukaryota > Metazoa > Annelida > Polychaeta > Spionida > Magelonidae > Maea > Maea johnstoni. Next base: position 7,897,153 of record OZ012700.1, on the reverse strand, counting down.
CGAATCAATGCTCAGGGAACTGGGTGGCAATCAGGCGTGTGGTCGAGTATAATGCACAGGCTACCCACGCAAATAGTGCAGAAATTGAATGCAAGCACTGTAGACCAGCTTCTGGATTCCATGACCAGTATTTACGGAAGGGTGGCCGTGACATAAAGGTGGTCCTACCAGAAGGTTTGGTCTGTAAATAGTTATGCTCTCTCACAATAAGTGGTCATTCGAGAAGGCTACTAAATGTAATATCAATAAAAATGTTAAAATACTTAAATATGTTTATTAAAACAAATCCTATCTAAATTAACCATAAACGTAAACACCAAACCAATATTAGTGCTGTAGGAAACTTAAAATCATATGTAAATCAAAACATCATATTGACCACATTCTTCGATTTTACTTAAAACTTGAAAAGTGGTCGACATCAAGCTTATGACTTTCGTCAAAAGAAACTTTCTGGACATGTAAATTAAAGACAATTCATCAAACTCGTCAAGTAGGGAATACCATGCAATACACTAAATACGGGCAGCATGTTAAGTTTCACAGGGCCACGGATTGGCAATATAACATATACCATATGAACATGACTGTTCTAACTGAGTATTCTCTTGTCAGAAGGCTACTGTTATTCCGATGTCAGCCAAACGATTGATGCGTGCCACCATTTGCTGATGTCGTTAGATACACGTTACATCAGTTATACCTTCTTTCAAATTGTGTTTCCTTTAAAATGATAGCACTACTGTGATTAAAATAAGTGCAATACAGATGCGTTATCAGTTTTGGTTATTTCATATTACATGTACATGTAGTACTGTTTGTTACCGGAAATGTTTTATACACTTGCGAACTGTGTCATATAAAGTGTTGACACAAACACTATCTTTATCTCATAGGGAAATCAGTAGTCTATGGCCATGATATATGCACCTTCATGATGTATGCACCTATGAAGAAAGATAAGGTACGTATGCGAGTTGCCACCTATTGACCGCTTCGGAAACTAAAATATTTCGCTGTGCGAATATCGAACCACTCGATAGATGGCGCAGTTTGTAGGTGAACGATTTGACACTTCATTCTTCCGGTGGGCTCAATAAAATACTACATGACCACAAGCCACAAACATATAGATATAAAAGTCGTTGTAAATATAAAAATATATCCACATATTCAGCTGAAAAGTTAATATTATACACTTATTAATTCCCATATCCACATATACAATCGAGAAAGAATATATAGTCATATATGTACAAAGAAATCTTGATAGAGAAGTCATATGTTGCATAAATAGATCGTTAATGTTCAAGAATCATGCGTTGAGCAAATGTTTACACTCGCCATACCTATAGTGAACCACGTGACAAAAGACGAGAGTTTGGCGATATTTCTGCGAATCGCCACTTAACTTGCATTTGTTCTATTATTCTTTTTTTTTTAATAATTTGCATTACAATTAGAAAAAAGGAAATCAACTATCGAAAACTTGGATAAGCTAAATGGTAGAATTTATCTTGAAAAGACCTTTACCATCCAAAAGTCAAGACATTAAAAATAAAACATCCAATTGCAACTATTAACAGGTGAAAAAAACATCATTGAAAAAAAGCAGTACACTTTAAACCGGTTTGGAACATGTCACCATTTCAAGTGGTGTCTTACTGAATAGTAAAAAATGTATATCCGCAGAAATTCAAAAAAAATTGAAATTCGCAGAAATATCCCAATCCAAAGACACTGATGAACTGAGACACCGCAAGAAATTCACAACCTCCATGCCATCCCCGAAATTGCAAACCGGAAGTAACTTACATGCGCCATCTGTGAGTGTTTTCTAAACTAATATGTTTGATATCAAATATCAACCAAGCATTTGATGTTTTGCGTTTGCAGGTGACTTCCGATGTGGTATTAACGTTCTCGGTGGAAATTGAGAATATCTTGTGGCGAAAGAGAGATGGACTAGGCGATTCTTACTCGAGAGTCTATAACACGTACGCTAAGCTAAGTCGCACCTAGATTTTAACACGTTACAGCCTACCCAACTATCCTTTACCACTACTACCTACACTTTGGAGGAAGCTAAATTACACACCACGAGAAATTGCACGCTTCCGCTGGCAAGCTCATTAGATAATGAATATTTAAACCATGTAAACACTTCCCTGGATCTAGTATCCCATTTTCCTATAAATAAACCAAAACGAGAAAAAATCATTTGTCGGGATCTTTTTCCTTTCATGGAAGATTATAAGTTGTAGTCTCACAGGGTGAAACTATTTTGGTTCACCTCGAAGCGCCATCTACATGTATTACAACCTGATAAACTAAAGCAAGGTTGACGATCTTAGTTCTTAGATAATCAATATACAAACTGAACTTTAAGATACTTTTAACTCCTTGCTATGTCTGGCACCAATATTTAAGTAATGTTAATGGAAACTAAGTTCTACTGCTGCCTACTACTTACTACAGTAACAGTATGAAAGGAACACCTACGCCACCTAATGAGTATATTAACAACTACACGCTATACTGAAACGAAATTTTCTCTACTTTCAAAGTTCAATATATATTGCGCTGAGGGAGCATTTCCACTGGTTAATACGTAGAAAATAGAGTGTAAATCAAATAAACCTTGAATAAAATTCTACTGGAAGCCCACAACTACAATCAGTTCTAAAGCTGGACATGTTAAAACCATTGAAAGACACTGTAACGCTCATCTTGTTAAAGATGGAAAGATGAAGATCTGGAACGGAATGAAATCAAAAAGAGAGGAGATTTTTTCTCGACACAATAGACGTTTCTTAACACATGTATACTGGCCCATCATGGCGTCTTTGGAATGCCATCATGGCATTATAAGTTAGTACCAAGAATGGTGGCCTTCATATGAATGATCATGCATAAACAGGGGTATGTGATAGACAGACCCCAGAGCAAGCTGTGGTGCAAGTGATAAACCCGAGACAGTACGAGGCGGGGCCGAGTAATCTAAAGGGAAATCCCATACACCACAGTTTCCAAGTGGTCTTCGTAGCTTTGACCACAGTTGACTGCCTTCCACCAATGACAGACTGAAAAAGAACTTCGCTAAGTATTCTTACTTATTTCCTTTGGTAACATCTACGCGGAATAGACAGCATAGAGTTCTAAGACTCGAAAGGTGTGGGGGTATGTGATATGCCTCACACTTTCCAATGCCAGTGATTGGTGGATGGAAGCCAACTATGGTACAAATTATGATAGTTTGTGCATCCGCTACATTGCATGCAAATTTTGCGAATTTACAGAAAATCGATTTTTGCGTTTTTTCAACTTTGCGAATTGGCCGCAACATGAAGTGCTATACACTAAAGTGGCAGCACTAATCATTGCGAATTTTTATTTTGTGTCCGAGGCAAAACGCTAAAAAACGCAAAAATTAAACTAACGCAATCTTTTCCGAATTGACAGTAGGTCACAAGTCATGACCACGATTGCGGCAGTAATTATGTATGTTGTTCCTTAGTTATGGTCAGATTGTAGTATGTCTATTACTAGTGCTTTGCACATTACTGAGGGTCCATTTAGTTCATAACGTTTAGAAGCATCCGTCTCAAAGTAGATACTGAAGTTGGATTTTAAAATAAGAACAATTACATGTATTCGCCTCGGGTCAAATCTCCAAAATGTATCAGGTGCTTTGGATTTATCCATATCATAATATGGATGCTGTTACGGAAGTATTGACGAATGATACTTTGTTTCCTTCTACCAAAAAAGGACTGTCACTGCTTGTCATGTTCAAGTTAATTACCATTGATTACTTGCCTATTTTAGCAATAATCAGATCAAATAAATCACCAAGAAACTAGGGCTCATCTCTTTGTCCGATTATGTACATCGTCGTTCACTTGGCCACAAAGAGAAGGTATCAATCTATAAGTTCATTTTCCAAAGAGGCTCAGAAAAAGCATGTCTTGACAATGTACAGTAAGCAATGTAAAGCTAGCGTGTCGAATGCGCATGTACAAATCAACGGATATTTTGATTCGTATCATCTCCTCTATTGGACACCTTTATGTATATATATATATATATATATATATATATATATATATATATATATATATATATATATATATATATATATAAATATATATAAATATATATATATATATATATATATATATATATATATATATATATATATATATATATATATATATATATATATATATATATATAGTCTTTCACCGAACGATCGTTCTTTTCATGTGGCCATGGCTGTGCAATACTCTAATGTCCTTTTTTGTCATCAAACCACTCAGTTGACAATTTGTCATGGTATACAACGTGATTTCTCCTTAAGGTGGGATTTGGTAGTATAAGCCGACATGAACTGTGTCCATGTTTTTGATTTTGCAAACGCATTCGACAAAGTTAATCAAAGGCTTTACAAAACAGCAGTTATCATTATCAAGATTAGGCATGCTACAGTGCCATCATTTAAGTCCTGCATCAGTCGACCGGACGTCTGCCCATGCATGGCGGTACAAACAACCATTGGATTAAATGTCAAAATAAATAATAAACCAAGCACATCAACGACCCACGCAGTTTGCGAATTCAATTGTTAAGTCATCCATGCATCCATGTCCAGGAAACTGGGTTGAAATACGGCATGCAGTCGTGTATCATACCCAGACTGCCCACGCATTTAGTGCAGGAATTAAATGTCGGCACTGCATATACCAAGTTCTGCCCCTGAAATATATGTACATAGGAGCTCATTTTGAATTTTCCTGCGACGACGTGAATACAACTTTGGTTTTGCAGCATTGGTGATGATGGTGGTTGTTTTTCAGCTGCTGCGTCAGAAATGGTGTCATGGAAACGATGAGATGGTCAGGTGATTTGCTAGTCCGCACTAAATGTCATCACGGTGGCTCATTGCCTGAAAAATAAGACATGGAAATATGAATGTCAAGCTCTTCAGCAATTAGACCTTAGGATATTTATTCAAACCCATTCATGTATAGAGTGTATAAGAGATATATAGGAACATCTTAACAGCAAAGCAATACTTTTAGTAGTATTTGACTAAAGGATGTTTGCAGTTTTTCGATTGCAAATCTTTCTCCAAATATATTTCAAGTATTACTTAATTTGACGAATTACGTTCAAGCGTGTGAGACCAAATGTCCACCCTAGATGCTGATGATATAAAAGCTTTTTCACCAATCTGTAGTGTATATATACATACATATATATATATATATATATATATATATATATATATATATATATATATATATATATATATATATATATATATATATATATATATATATATATACATATATATATATATACATATATATATATATACATATATATATATATACATATATATATATATATATATATATATATATATATATATAAACAGTACGGACATTTAATGCCTGCACCAGTCGACCAGACGTCTGCCAGTGCCTGGTTGCACAAATACCCATGAATAACATGTCAGAAACATAAGCCAAGCACACAAATGACCCACGCAGCTTGCAATTCAAAGTTACGTTTAGTTGTGAGGGTCATCCATGCATACATGCCCAGGAATCTGGAGGTCAACCAGGCATACGGTCGTGTAATATGCCCGGGCTGCCCACGCATTTAGTGCAGGAATTAAATGTCGGCACTGTATATATATATATATATATATATATATATATATATATATATATATATATATATATATATATATATATATATATATATATATATATATATATATATACATATATATATATATTCATTACCTTGTCCTCCAACTAATGGCTGAGCCTGTGCCTGCTTTATGTAATCACCCGGTTGTGTTCCCGGCTTTCCTGAAAGCAGAAAAGGTCATTGTGAGAAGAATAACCAAAATGTATGTACCTTTCCATATACATGCGGAGGTCTCTGTCAACTTATAATCTCTATCGGTACTAATTTCCAATATGTACAAGTGGTAAATCACGATTTAGCCTGAGTACATCAGGGAAAATAACGATGAGCGAAACTCAAATTTTTAAATTCACAAATTTCCAAACTCCAGACAATCTTTTTTACTATTTATGAATAAGTGAGAAACACCATAACACCAACACATGTTTTAGTTTAACACTATTTCCTAGGCTATGTTCCTTGTTTGAGCTAGATAGGTTCCATTCTGCATTTGAATGTACATTATACGTTCACACATACTCGATAGAATATTATTTATACCTGCTTGCCAAAAGCTAAACTGTGAGTAGCTCTTTATGGAAGGTTTTAGTGGAAAACTTGGTATAATTCAATTTCTTTCTAATGCATTAAAATACTAATATGCAATCAACCACAAGAATAAATGTATACCAAAGAGGTCAAACACGTGATAACAAATATTGGACTAAGATCCAGGCGCGTGGCTGCTGGTTACCTATTCCTTTAGAAAGAGGGTCTGAAAGAATGATGCACCTATTAAGTTAACACAACGATCAGACTAAGCTGTGTGTTAGTTAGTCAAAAAAACATAAATGGAAAGTAAGATGATGTGAAGAAGAGGGGAGAGCAAGGGTGTATTTGATTTGTATCGACATATCAACAAATATAAAGATATAGATCAATTTGTAACCCATGAATACACCAGCGAAGGCCAATAGTCTTTGGAAACAGCCTATAATGGTTGCCCTATCCGTGACACAGTACCGGGCATTCTTATTTAATTTATATGTTGACCGACAGAGGGTGTAAGTAGTAGGTATTCAGAAGGTAAGTCTATTTCCCCGATTTTGTTTGTTTGTTTGTTTCTTTATACACACACACACACACACACATATATATATATATATATATATATATATATATATATATATATATATATATATATATATATATGTGTGTGTGTCTATATAGAAATCGAACCCTTTCTATCGCTGGCACGGGGTCGAACTGTGTACCCCAGATCTCCCAACACTCAGACCGGCAATCTAGCCACTACGCCATCGGGAATAAACCTCTAGTCGGACGAAAATGATGGCAATAGAAAGCAAAGAAAGGAATATCTATTTTCTACATGGATCGCTCATCAGTTCTGTGCATGAGTCTGTAGCAACGACTTTGATGACTCACATCCAAGTACTAAGATTTTTTACCCTGACACATATGCATCTTGAGTGCACAAATAATCTGAAAGCTTTAGACACAACTTTCAACATGAAGCAGGATTTTGGGGCATTTTTGAAGAGGTACTGTTACATGGAAAACCAATGCCAACTTTCAATGAAAATTTCTTTCTTTTGAATGTTGCACTATAATCAAGATCACTTCAATACGTGTCAGGCGGTGAATACGTAAATGGGTTATATCGCAGATCACTGACAATAGGAGCTCTCTGGTGGCTGGGACAGCTCTCTAGGACCGAAATGCAGTTAGGGGAGGATCGATGCTTGCACTCCTCCAATGGCGGCAAAACAACGCGGCTAAATGGCTTAGCTCAGATTACCATGGCCCACAAATTAGATTTCCTCCAAGAAATTGACCATTGTTCTTACCTTTCACTTGACGTTGAGAATTATTAGTCAGATTATGTAATAAAACTGTGTACTCTGAGAGTTTACTTTCGATTGGTGAATAAAGTGTATAGACACACACACAAACATATATATATATATATATATATATATATATATATATATATATATATATATATATATATATATATATATATATATATATATGTATATATATATATAGGTAATGTGTTTGTAGGTATTCATCCACGACATAACATCTACCCTAATAATATCTGACGGATCAAACTTCAATGACTACATTAAATTACATGACTGAGCCACTCGCTTCATTAACAATCACATTTAAGCATACAGTTAAACAATTAAACATACATTAACATTTTCTACTACCAGCGGTTTACGCGTGACAATATGCAACGGAGATACCAAAGGTGTTCGGATGTATGAAGATATCAAGGATACGAAGAGATGCTATCAATTGCAAAAAACTTCAAAATAAACCCCAAATACCGTTCAGACCACGCACCAATTAGTTGCACCCTAATATTATCAAATGAGGATAGAGGCCCGGGTATATGGCGCATGAACAATAGTTTACTAGCAGACAAAGACTTCGAAACCCTAATTAAAAATGAAATCAATAACTTCAAAGCCACCTATGCAGCCACCCCATACAATCCAGACTACATAAATTCCATATCACATGGTTTCGAAATCATGATATCACCCATTCTATTCTGGGAAACATTACTAGTTACCCTTAGAGGCACCATCATCTATTACAGCAAAAGGAAAAAACTAGAAAAAAATCGTCTAAAAAAGCAACTAAATCAACAAATATACACTCTTGATAACAAAAACAGTTTGGGTCAAGCCTCAGCTAATGAACAAAACGAACTAGCTCAGCTCAATATAAGACTCGCAGAACTCAGAAAAGAGGACCTAAAGGGGGCCTACATAAGATCCAGAGCAGAATGGTTGGAACTGGGTGAAAAACCCAGTAAGTACTTCTTAAATTTGGAAAACAAAAACCGAATCAACAAGAGCATAAACGAAATTAAATTAGACAACAACAAAACAATCACCAACCAAAAAGAAATTCTGCAGGCCTTAAAAAATCTCTATGAAGAACTTTACAGTGAGAATGAAGATAGAAACATAGATGAAGATTATATCCTTTACCCGAAACAATTAACCCAACAAGAAAAAGACTTCCTTGACTCTCCTCTAACAAAAACCGAAATAGATACCGCACTAACACAACAAAAAAATAACAAATCCCCCGGCACGGATGGCTATAGCGCAGAATTCTTCAAAAGATTCTGGGACCAATTAGGAGATTTCTTTTCCGAATGTATCAAAGAATGCTATAAGAACGACAGCCTAACTACCTCACAATCTGCAGGCTTGATCACATGTCTGCCCAAATCGGGGAAAGCCAGAAATCTCCTACAAAATTGGCGACCGATTTCATTATTAAATACAACGTACAAAATTGTTTCCTTGTACAAAATTGTTTCCTTGTGTATCACAAACAGACTTAGACCTATCCTCAATAGAATAATCAGCCCCGAACAAAAGGGATTTTTGAAAGGAAGGTCTATCTCTGATTGCACCAGAACCATGTATGACATAATTTGGGACTGTGAACAAAACAAGGTGGACGGTCTAATACTTCTGGTCGATTTCCAGAAGGCTTTTGACAGTCTCTCATGGAACTATTTACGAGAAACATTAACAAAATTTAACTTTGGAAATAACTTTATGAAGTGGGTTCACCTTTTTCAGAAAAATTCACATTCACAAATTATATTAAACGGTCACCTATCTGATACCTTCCCGCTACACAGAGGGGTGAGACAGGGCGACCCGATATCGCCCTATCTCTTCATTCTGTGTACGGAATTCCTCACCTTGGCAATCAAAAATAATGCAAATATTGAGGGAATCACGATCCATGAAAAAGAGTACAAATCTAGTCAATATGCAGATGATACATCTGCATTCATGAAAGCAACCGAAGCTAACCTCAGAGAATGTCTCAAAACGCTAACCTGGTTCTACAAAAAGTCTGGTCTCAAGTTGAATATCTCAAAAACAAAAGTCATCAAAATCGGCCCAATAAGAGAAAGTGACAGAAGATTCTGTCGTGAAAACAATCTGGATTGGGTTTCTTCCTTTACAGCACTGGGGATAGAATATGATGTTAAAGATCTCAAAAATATCACGATCCTAAACATAGAAAACAAAATAGATTCAATGAAAAAGATAATACAAGCATGGACCTTTAGAAATCTCACCCCTATTGGAAGGATAACCGTGGCAAAAAGCCTGGTACTGTCAAAGATCATTCATGTTCTACAATCCCTCCCCTCACCTCCAGATGAATACCTAGCTCAAATCGAAACAATGTTAATAAAATTCATATGGAGGAACAAACGACATGAGATAAGTAAAAAAATACTGTACCAAAAATATGAAATGGGAGGCCTCAACATGGTTAATATAACAGACTTCGATGCAAGCCTAAAATTGACCTGGGTAAGAAAACTGCTTACACTTGAACATGAATGGTCTGACATAGCTAAAAGAAACAAAATTGATAGACTACCTCAGACAGGGGAAAAATACCACCAATCCATTTTTCTTTCTACAAAACATCCATTCTGGAAAAGCGTGATATTAGCGTACAAAAAATGGTACATATGCTTCCACGCTAAGATTCCATCAGAAGCCGGGAAGGAATTTCTATGGGGGAACCCACGAATCAATATCCCTTTCAACCTCACTCTCTTTAAGGCTAACATTATATATCTACAAGACTTATACAATGATCAGGGTGAGCCACTGAGTAAGGTAGAAATAGAAAACCTCACTGGCAAAAATATGATGTTCACCACTTTTCTAGGAATCTGGAATGCCATACCAAAAATATGGAAAGATCAAATAAAAAACATCAAAAAATACCAAACGGCATTTAGACCTCCAACCATTGAATGGCTCACCAGAGACAGAAAAGGCACTATTAATCTTAGGAAAATTTGGGACCTAGACGAAGAACCAGAACTCCTGGGTAAAACAAAATGGATCAACGAGTTAAACTTAGACCCGACAGAAAGTTGGAAGCCATTATTTCTACTACCATTACAAAGCAAGATCAATGTTAGGTGTAAATACTTTCAATTTCAAATAATGCATCGCACTCTCATCACAAACAGAAAACTCAAACAGTTCGGAATTAGAGATAATGAACTTTGCGATGACTGTAATGAAATTGAAACTATTTCCCATTTATTGTATGAATGTAACAGGGCCACAGAAATCTGGCAAACTCTCAGAATATGGTTAGAATCAATATCTCCAAACACAATGTACTTTGATAAAAAGTCTATCCTTCTAGGAAATAATAAAAATGAGATCATTATCAACTATATAATTATGATTACGAAACACGAGTTATACAAAAGCAAATGGAATAAAGTGAAGATTAATCTCATTAAGTTAAAGCATATTTTCAAAGTACAAATGGATTTGGAGATATATTTAGGTACAGTCAGAAAGACTTTACCAAAGGTTCTGGGAAAGTGGTCTTCCGTCCTGAACCATCTAAGAAACTTATAAAAGGACAAAAAGTCCCGCAGCTATAAAACAAAAATGCTAGACCAACTTGTATATACTGTATATAATGCTTGATTTATGAAATGAACACTGTACTGTAAATATGACATATGCAAAAAGGAACAAATAAATTATAAAAAAAAAAGATATCAAGGATACGAGTGACAATTTATGGAAGGATGTTGAGCATTAAATAGTGTTAGTAATTTAGAGACAAGGGTTAGGCAGTATAACTAGATGACATTTTTTTTCTTTAATACCCATTCCATACAGTACCTTATGAAACACTAGTATTTTCTCCCAGAATCCATCAACCAGGAATGGTTCAAACACCAACCACCACAATATATATATATACAATGTATATATATATATATATATATATATATATATATATATATATATATATATATATATATATATACATATATATATATATACATATATATATATATACATATATATATATATACATATATATATATATATACATATATATATATATATACATATATATATATATATATATATATATATATATATATATATATATATATATATATATATATTTATATATATATATATATATATATATATATATATATATATATATATATATATATATATATATATACAGTATATACATATATATATATATATATATATATATATATATATATATATATATATATATATATATATATATATATATATATATATATATATAATTCATAGCACTATTTCTACCATTATATAAACTAGTTTGTCCACCACCGAATCAAGTGATAATCCAAGTGTTTAGGGTTAGTAAAGGGCTTTTAGATAATCTATATACTCACACAGTAGTTGTGGAAGGTGCTGAAATCAAAATAGCTTCGAATGATATATATATATTTCGCAAACCATAATCGTTTGATTTATGTACACACGACAGTGCACTGGGCTGATATACTTGTTATATTCGCAAGCCCTTGATTTAGCATTGGAAGTGATAGGCTTGTACATTGTGTGTTAATTCTCTAAAACTTGGTATATTGTCATAATGTCTTGAGGTATATATTGTACGATTTACGAAATGTTGTTTATATACCCTCTGTAGCATGCCTACAGTCAATAGATAATATATATATATATATATATTGTGTCTGTTTCGCTGCCTAAGATATAGTTAATAATATTTCTAAAATTTTCAGGTACACGATAAAATAATATATTATACATAGCACGCTCTCGATGCAAGTGAATTGGTGAATTATTATAGAGTTATGACGACATGTATATTTTTGACTCGTGAACAGCAACATATATTTCAAGCGTAGTCATTAATTTCAAGGAATATTTGAAGAATGTTGAGGCCCTTACCCTTTGAAACCCCCTCTTACCTATTAGACAAGGTCTTGTTTTTATTTGTGTAGTTTAACTGTTCTCAGGAACTGTGCAGTAATGGCATGTATGGTGTTAGAGGTTAAACACTGGTTTGCAT
>OZ012700.1:7869502-7874502 GCA_963942565.1 Maea johnstoni | reverse complement strand
TTTTTACAGACTGACTGATTGGTTTTAGGCTAATAATTCAAGGCGGGCAACACTTCTCAAGTTCAACATCTCAATAATCCAAATACGTTTTGTCAAACAAATTATATTCCCTATTCATTCATTGCAAATGAACGACATAAAAAGCACACTAGTATTTGACAAACATAGCTCCCTGGCTGCTACAAGCAAGTGATCCACTCAATCTAAATGTCGCACTATATTACCTTTCTGTGAGACCCTACTGTTTTTACGGCAGAACGGACGCATTTAGTGTTTTAGCGGTACATTTTAACCCTTCTAGCTAATGCTGAGGCTACTTTAATGTTGATATTCTATTAGTATTTTATGTAGGTAAACCCTATCATGTCGCTATTCATTGAAAAAACTCTCACTTAACTCTCAGATAAGTAGCCATGTGCCAAGGGTTTAGTCCTTTTTGAGTTTTTTTGCATGATTTTGTGTTGTCCAAATTGGCCACCAGCAACGTAATGGTTATGAACACTCGACGGGTAGTTTCTCACTTGCACTTAGGAGAATACTACATCAGTCTACATTTAGTGCTTAAGAGTTCCTCCAGAAATTGTCGTCTGGGTCTACGATATCTTTGACGATAACTTCGAAATTGAGAATGGTTTTACAAAATATTTCAAGTAGAGTTGAAGGTAATGTTCTGATTCACATTTTTCAATCAAATATTTTCCAAACTATGCTTTTGCGTGCAAGATTTCACCAAAATTGTCATGTTCTTATGGCTGCTGCGAGCAATAAGTGGTTAAGTATACTCGGTGGGTCAATTCTCACTTGCACTTAAGAAAATACTACATAGAAGAGCCACCGAGGTGTAAGTATCGTACACGGCGAGATCACCAACCTTGATCTCGTTGGGTCAGGATAGTGCGAGACTTGGCGAGAAGAAACGTTGTTACTTAGAATTCCGTTCGCCTGCGCAACGCCAGAGCCTATTGCAAACCTCATCTGTCTGTGCCAATTCACACACAACTGGGAGAGTTAACTGGTCGCTGAACGAGACTGGGAAATTGAACTGGAAGGGTAAAAAATATAATTCGTTTCACTGTAGTTTCCAAGAGACTGCGAATCTTATTGATTCGGTTTCCAAAGTGAGTTTTCTATTGAGGAAATTGGAGAAACCTTTCTTGATCATTGTTGTGGAAGGGATGAAATTTCAATTTTATCGGTAGACAGCTTATCGTTTCCATTAACAGAAAAGAAACTACGATAACTGTTATATAGGGAATGTACACGCTTTAAATTTACACGAATCTTCTTTTTTGCGGATATACGCATTCATTTCATTAAAGATGAACGTATTAATACGCTTTATATGCATATATAACGCATCTCAATTTGACGTTTGTATTTTGATTTCGCAGATTCGTGAGTAATAGACTAACAAAAACGTTGTTTATGTTTTACTAGGTTTTTGTTCCGTTTTCTAATACGGTATTCTTTTGTGATATGGTATGGATAGCAACATCTCCTGATTAAATCTCTAGTGAACGGGAAATGATATCATTCAAATATATCTTACTGGAATTCAAGATGACATTAAATGCATTGCATTGGATATCACTGACGTGATTTCATACTGTTTCTCATTTCTAAGAAATCAAAGATAAGTGGCGATCCGCAGCGGAAAGTATTTCATTCACGAACCTTTTAAATACAGTGCCGATATCTAATTCCTGCACTAAATGCGTGGGCAGTCCGGGCATATTACACGACCGCACGCCCGATTGACACCCAGTTTCATGGACATGGATGCGTGGATTACCTCCAAATTGATCGTAGATTTTATTAGCAAGCTATGTTAAGGCCATTGATGTGCTTGTATAATTTTTCTGACATGTTATCCATGGGGTTTTGTACAACCAGGCACTGGCAGACGTCCGGTCGACTGGTGCAGAAACTAGATGTCTGTACTGTAGTCTAGTCTCAAGTGAATCCTTCATTTGATTACGGCAGAATTGTTCAAGTCAGGATTCAACAGGTTATCTATATGAATTACACGCCTTACTTGACCAGACATGTGCGGCCAGTGGAGTGTAAAATCATGCCCACATTTATGCATACTTACCGCATTGATTATCGACAATTATGAGGCCCTAAGGTTAGATAACAAATCAATTTATCTATCGATTAATATAGCGTATTGTCTATCACAATTTTTACATATGGCTCATAGAGGATTCGAAATGCATACATGTACCTGATTCAATGGAGTGGTACCGTGAGCTGAAGGTGTGCAATAGTAGTAGTATTAGTAGTAGTAGTAGTAGTAGTAGTAGTAGTAGTAAGTAGTAGTAGTAGGAGTAGGAGTAGTAGTAGCAGCTGCATATTCATTGACCATGTGTTTCCACACGAAAGATACAATTACATTGGGAATTACCAAAATTGAACCTTAAACTGAACAACAAGACAAATACATGATGGACCAATACGTGTAAATATATCGTTACATACAGACGATGGTAGCTGAATCACCAACAGGCCACTCTGTTGCTTTTGAGCGAAGAAGGAGGACATTATCGCCAGGCCAAAGAGGCCAATCATTGGAATTTGTACCAAAGTCACCTTTTTCTGCCATACAACATGTTGGAAGAAAACCAATAAAACCAGTTCCTGCAACGAATTTCGAAACCCAGGTTAACGCTGTCATGTTAGTGTTCATCGGATAGCTCTCCACGAGTACTCTCAGATGAGTACCAATGTGCGGTTTTAATTTATTTTTCAGTTTTTTTGTATCAATTTTTACTGGCCAAATTAGCCAGCACCTGCATAAGGGTTAAGGGGAACACATGGTGTTGACACAACACGGGAGCCTGGCACTGGCTGGGAATATCTTCTACGCGGTCGAGGGGACACGATAAGCCGAGCTGAATAAACACATCAAACGAGCAGTGTGATCATCGTATCCCAAGCACGTCCCAACAATCCATCTATTTTCCTCTAACTCAGGTGTTTCTGCAGCGGTTGGCATGGTAACGGTTTTCCGTTGCAGCGCATCCACGTGGCGCGGCATTCGCCTGGGTGTTGCACGTCGTCAAGCAGGAAGTGGGTAAATACGTGAGAAATGAGGCATGGGGCTCCAGAGGGGAGGGGATGGGTGGGTTCGGGGAATTTCTAGCCATTGAGACAGACCCTCAGTTGGTCTTCTTTAAATCTCTCAAGATCGCGGCAAAGGTAGGAAACAACCAACCAGTTGCTTGTGTGCAATGCATTAGACTACTCAGCAATTGAGGAAGACCCCAAGTTGGTCTTCTTCAAATCTCTCAAGATCGCGGCAAAGGTATGAAACAACCAGCCAGATGTGTGTGTGTGCAATAGATTAGACTACTGGGCCCGATATTATAAAGGAAGGTTAAATTTAGCATGGTAAACCGGGCGAGCAGGTTTGTTCACCCACTGCTTGTGGTTAGCGGCAAAAGGGTTGCACAAAAGAAAGAGTAACAAGTCCACAGGGGAAGAGGTTGTCCGCCTGGCAAGCCCAGTATGCGAGCAAAATAGCCTATTTTTAGCCACATGCATGGCCTCAATCTAGCCTAGCTACTAGCCTTTACTCTATTTTACTTAATTATATAGATATCAATTCTCACACCTACATCATGAGATTTCACGCGGTTCACTTTAGGGACCTCTTTCGCGTCATTTTTGTTCAGTTCCAGTCCTGACCGCCAGGTGTCAGGTAAGTAGTTTAGCTTAGGAGTGAGCTAAATACATTTCACAGGAGTAGGCAAATTGATAACCATTCACAAATGTTTATAACATAAATTTTTCATGTAGCAGATCACACTTGCAGCATGATGATATACTCACAGGTATGAGAAAAACACAAAGATAGTGTTTGAACTGAAAATATTATAACAACACTTACATTATCCAAGATCAAATACTTCCATTTTTTTGGAATTTTTGTGTTTTTTACGAGGTGGTGAATTATCCTTGTCAGCCATTGTAGATTTTTTCTTGAGATGCTATCTGATAATGCTAGCCCACATTGCTCCCTCCTCATCCCATAGAACAATACATGGTAATTCAAATTAGTAAGGGATTAGCTATGAATACCTACTGATAGGAATCTATTACTACACACAGTAATTAGGTCACTCGAGATACACTTGATGGAAGGCAGCAGACTGACCAACTTGCTGAGAAAAAGATGGAGGATTTCAGCAAAATCAGTAGCTAATCAGTAGATTTCTTCAAATCAGGTGCTCAATCAGTAGACAGCAATTTTGGGGTCTGAAATCAGTACAGTACTGCTCAAATCAGTAGAGTTGACAGGTATGATCACACATGTAGCCCTATTGTTAGCCATGTAATTAATCTCCACAAGTCCCTAGGGGGGGGGGGGGCACTCAGATACAGTGAGGGGCCGCACCCGCATTACACATTTCATGGAAGAAGGGGTCTTTTTTAAGACCTCTGCATGTCTGCGATTTTGTAAAAGAAGGGTACTTTTTTGTACCCAGTTACGAAGCAAGGGGGGGTGAATTTCCCCTTACAATCCACGAAATATACGTGGCTCTGACACCGAGTGACTCCCGAAATGAATGGGCTTCCTAGTGAGCTGCCGCTACTGCTGCCTCTAAACAGGCAGTGATTATAAAATATAAAGTTAAAATACGTGTTCTCGTTCATCCAATGCTAGTGTTTTGATAAAAGAAGGGATGTTTATTTACTAGAAAAAGTCAGTATTTTAAAAAAATAAGGGTGCTTTTTTAGCCTGAAATCAGTGCTTTAGGGGCATTTTTAAATTTTCATAACGAGCGTATGTACCCCCCCTAAATATCAAAATGCCCCCCCCAGGCCACACAATTATGACATCTACATATGGCCCCTGGTGGTGCAAAAAGGAACTAATAAACCGTGACTTCTCTTTTGACCTGCCCAACAGATCAGAACTCTGCCTTACTTATGGTAACTTGATAATAATAAAATGCAACGTGGGTCAAACCAGAGGGCTATATTTTCACCCTCCA
>OZ012700.1:7856944-7869302 GCA_963942565.1 Maea johnstoni | reverse complement strand
TTGGGGTTAGTAACTGACATAGGGCTTTTAGATAATCTATATACTCACACAGTGGTTGTGGAAGGTGCTGAAATCAAAATAGCTTCGAATGATATATATATATATATATATATTTCGCAAACCATAATCGTTCGATTTATGTACACACGACAGTGCACTGGGCTGATATACTTGTTATATTTGCAAGCCCTTGATTTAGCATTGGAAGTGATAGGCTTGTACATTGTGTCTGTTTCGCTGCCTAAGGTATAGCTTATAATATTTCTAAAATTTCCAGTTACATGATAAAACAATATTGTTATATTGGCCCCCTCTCATGCAAGTGAACTTGTGAATTATAGAGTCATGACGACATGTATATTTTTGACTCGTGAACAGCAACATATATTTCACACGTAGTCATTAATTTCAAGGAATATTTGAAGAAGGTTGTGGTCCTGAAACCCCATCTTGCCTATTAGACAAGGTGTTGTTTTCATTGTTGTAGTTTAACTGTTCTCAGAAACTGTGCAGTAACGACATGTATGGTGTGAGAGGTTAAACACTGTCGTGCAGTCCTTAGGACGGGTAAGTGCTTTTAATCATCTTCAATGTGACTGGTCACTTGATACCTACCTTGAAATCGACACATTATTTTCATTCGTGTTAATTTTGAGATTCATGAATCTGACTGTATTGTAGGCCTTATCACTTGTTTTGACAGGTGACGTATAAAGGAGAACTTATTTGGTGGATTTCAAGTATACATTCTTCAAAGTATAGGATTGTATTCGTTAAACTTGGAATATAAGAATTGTAAGGGAAATCTAATGTTTTCAGAGAGGTCCTGTTTAAGACACAGACGACCGACACTGAGTGAGGTCAACAGATGGCGTGAACTAATAGGAATAATACCAAATCGCATACGAAGTATACACTTCATTTGACCCATGTTAAAACATGAATTTGCATATTTAGGAAACATTACAACAACGTTTGGATTTAATTATTAGTTCTCGTATATTTAGCAAATATTATACTGTTATTTTGTTATGTTTGAAGATGTCAGACCATGTATAGAGTCCGCATGATAATTGGGTTATCATGGGGTATAGAGAGGGTAAAGCGAAAGAGGGTAAAGCGAAGGATAGAGGGGTTGGGTGAACAGGGTGGTAGAACACGGCACCGTACATCACGTGACAATGTGTAATCCCCATACATTTTGGTATGTACTGCATATTTCTTGAAAGAAATTGAACTGTTATCTACATTCTATGATATATTACAAAAAGCTTGACTTATGTTTTAGGTGAATAGAATTTGGGATTTTGATTATCGTCACTTGTCTGCCCTATGTAGGGTCCGTTACTCGCCAACTGTAGGTGTTGGTGGAAGCCGGCAAAACACCACCTAACCCAGGTCCATGGCAAGTAATCGAATACTAAGTTTCTGACGATATTGATATTTTGAAACATTTTGATACACACGATTTGAGTAGATGGCATTGTATGATTCACCATTTTGGTGAAAAACTCAATGAATTGTTAAATGCGTACCGTTTAAGTGAATTCAATTTGGCGAAATGCTCGTTTTGAAAGAAGATAATTGCGTGAAGGCACTCAGCTGAAGAAATTGCATTGCATGGTGCTTCGCAAATATACTTTTGCTCTGAATACTTTAAGCTAAACACACCAAAACAAATGTTTGTATTACGACAGGCAGAATTGTGATACAAACCATGGTGATAAATATGTATATATATTTATATATATATATATATATATATATATATATATATATATATATATATATATATATATATATATATATATATATATATATATATATATATATTACATATATATATATATATCTATATATATATATATCTATATATATATATATATATATACATATATATATATATATATATATATATATATACATATATATATATATATATATATATATACATATATATATATATACATATATATATATATATATATATATATATATATATATATATATATATATATATATATATATATATATATATATATATATATATATATATATATATATATATATATATATATATATATATATATATATATATATATATATATATATGAACTTATATGTTTTGGCAATACAGAAAGCTCTGGATGTTAAAGCGATGAGTACCACAACTTGACAAAACGCATATGCGTCGCACACCTTTTAGACATATGTACGTATGTGAATATTTGCAGATGTCGGACATAAATCTATCTTTAAGTGTTTATTAAAGAGATGGATACCTTTAAATTTAGAGTGGGCATTATTTGTTGAAGAAATTAAGTTATTAGGTCGCAATGCTTACTTGAAATGTACCATCAAAAATTCATGTATTTGATACGTTGAAAGTGCATTACAGTATATACGTACACCCTTATTTGTGTTCGGGAGGCAACATTGTCACGTGCTCTATGCATGCTACAAAATGCATCTACCTTTCCCCAAGCGCAGAGTTCAGAAAACCATAAACAGTAAGTAGGTCAAGGACAGTGTTAAGGTGAAGGTGAAGGTCACTCATCACCATGATCATCACCTGCAGATAGAAGGTAGACATACAGAAATAAAGCCATAGAATCCCAGCATCAAATCATAGTAATATAGAACCATGTGCCAATGTATTCTTACACTTCAAATAACGTGTTGAACCTATACGATTTCAATATATCAAGCTCTTCTTTTAATCAAATAGAGAGTAGTAATATTGGAATTAGAATTTTTCATTTTGCAAATATCAAATTCCTTTTGAAATGTGACAATCTAAATGGTTAGAAAACGTCCGTGGAGAATATGGCAGGCATGTGTACATGTAGGTTGTAGTTGCCTTTCAAACGTGATTTGAGGAGTGTAGGATAAATTGTTCAGTTGGTTTAATTTGCATGCAAATAGGTGGAAATATATACTGTTTTGTCCTCGAATTACATTTCCAGGGAACACATGTTTTACCAGCAAAACGGTTCAGGTTTAAAAAGAAAATGGCAAAATCACAACTTAAAAGCAGTAAACTTGCATTTGCATGTAAAAAGGCAACTTTAATGCCTATACTCTAGTTGTTTTATCAATTTGGAAGACGGTAGTTGTTAAATTTTGGCTAACAGTTCTTTTCGGTTGACAGATTTTTATGATATTAGTGCAGAAATTACGAAAACATTATACGTGTCAGTTGTGCCTTAGAATGGCCATACATTATTCGAAGGACATATCTACGATAACCAAGGTATCGGAAACCAACCCAAAGAAGCAAAGAAAAGTAAAGCAGGGAGGAGAGACAGCAGCAAATCATAGAGCAAAAGAACTTAAATAAATACCAATTGTCGGTGGCACGGTAGCGGGTACTTTATTGATTCCCTCTATGGGAATTTTTTCCTCAACTGAAACAAAATCAAAACAAATCATGAATACGTGCTCTCTACAGACATGCAAATAAACGGGTGGCAACATTCATTTCAATATATATATATATATATATATATATATATATATATATATATATAATATATATATATATATATATATATATATATATATATATATATATATATATATATATATATATATATATACATATATATATATATATATATATATATATATATAAATAGATATATATACATATACTGTACAATTCTTATAAACACAAATCATCCTGTCGGCTGTGGTAAAGCGACAATCATTGTTGCAACCTTACAAATGTGGCAAGAGTATTCTTAGCGACTGTTGCAGTGGTTGGTAAGCCATGCATTGCAAAGGCACAGCCAGATAAAAAGTGAAGTGACACTCCTGATGATACCATGACGGGGATTCGGTTTAATGGATACCTTCGTATAGCATGTTTACACAAACAAGTACAATTCATAAAAAGTATCATTCAAGAAATATAGTTTGAACTGGGTACATTCGTCGACTGCACAGTCATAGTATACATTGCAATACGTCGAGACCAGTCATGTAACAACCACAAAAAAAACATAAATTCTTCTTTTTTTTCCTCTCGTTACATCAATTACATAATCAGATTAAGCACAAACATAGTTAACAACCTATCGGTCACCCTGCAAATGATAGGATATGTGAGAGCATTCATAATGCCCTTTCTCTCGGTCAAGAAGATGATGATGATGATGGAAATGGCTGGTGAATAAAGTGTGGTGATGATGATGATGATGATGATGAAAAAGGCTGATGAAGATAGTGTGATGATGATTGTGATGAGACGAGAATGATGTTGGTGCTGATGATGAATACACTATCAACGATGCTGACGACGATGATAATGATGATGATGATGGTGGTGATGGTTGCCATCACCATCAGTTGTCAGCGAATGAATCTACTGACCTATGGCTATGCTAAAGCTATTCTAAAGCTATGCATGGAGGTAGGCCCTATTGAGCATGCTCGTGAATACACTATATCTCCCCCACGTTAAGGAGCTGAGCTTTTAGTTTTACTATGTGCTGCCACTGGCAGACAGGAAAGGTGTTTTGATAAAGTGCGCCGCCATTGCCTTCCACAAATCATTGCGCCATTAACCGGAAGACGGCCTCGTAAGTCGGCCTCTCGATGGCTGATCCCAGGGTCTGTGAGGGCATGGACTAATAAATGACGGGCTCGGTACGCCCTGCTACCGGTTATAATGCATTTCATGTACTGAGCAATGGAAGCGTAGGTGTTATAACGCAAGCCATTGGAAATATATGAGACTCCCGCATAATGGGTAATGGTTAGACGGAAGTTCTCGGATGTCCTGTGTCCATTATGACTTAACACACTTCGTCCATTGCTGTCCCCTAGATTTGTGATGTAATAGATGTATGTGTGCATCTTTATTGACTGCATGCACTGATTAATACGTATACATCTTACACAAACTTACAGTAAGCGGCAAAACGAATTAGCAATTAACCGTTATCAGTTATTGGTTCATAAGAATAGATAAACAATAGGAATCACGTCATGATATATTATTTAACTAAGGGCTGTACAGTACCTACATAGATAAGCACAGGACACGTACAAAGAACTACAAAGACGTGTATATAATAGAAAGCGACGGTAGAGCCAATACACTATAGGGCAAGAGAGGAATAAACTTTTATAGGGATTTTGCAGAGTCGTGCAAGGGTCTTATCAAGGTCCTATAAGGGTCGTGCATGGTCGTACAAGAGTCGTGAAGTATCTATACGAACACATTATCGAATGGATTGAGGCACATTTCCTTAAAGATTTCGACTCCCAATGGTATGTAATTAATATCATGGCCAGACTAAATGTGGGACTGTAGGGGTAGACTGTCTAGCTAGCTAATGTTCTGCCACTAGCTGACAAGACTTTAGAAAAAAACGCACTAATTTTCCAGCAATTCTCAATAGACGTCTCGTAGACTATGCACACAAAAAGATGTGCCTTTGGCAAAAATAGAAGTGCCTACACATGTCCTGATTGAAATTAAAATGTTGTTGATTTTCTCCTTAAGAAACACATGGTCGTTTTTATCTAATTTACAGAAATCACTTCACCCCTAACTGTTTTCAGATCATAACCAGAACGTCGATGCTTAAGATTTTAATTTGCATTTAGCGCCAGATTTAGTTCCTGGCATTGTCGAGAAATTCAGGGACCACCTATCTTCTGATATATTCTAAACTGCCTCTTGTTTCGCTATTAGTGGTTGTGATTGTCACTGCAACACGACCGCCGTAAAAGGGTTTATCTCATCCTGCATTTGGCGCCAGAAATCCTGGCTTTGAGAATGGAACGGAGTAGAAGTCATTCGGCTGCGTCGCCAGAGATGCAAATGGCCGCTCCCCACTCTCTTCGCATCCACGACTATTCCTCCTGCATGATGTAAAATATATGCCACTGGGTGCATTATGAGAGCCAATTTATAGTACTGGGTGAATTATGGTGGAGAGTTGGTGCGGGATCATACCGTTTCTGCGAGGCTTCCCACAGAGAGGCTATTGATGGAGTGAGGGAGAGGAAATCGTCATTTTAACCAGTTCGATGTTCACAGCACATTCTGGTGGGCTGAGAATGAGAATATTTTCTTGAAGTATTCACACATAATTTGCCATCACGAAGAAAACATATTTTTCATTTTATTTGAATTTACTACACGTTAAAGGGTAGTTATGTCTGCATCAAACCTTTTTAAGTTCTTAAAGGATACAGGCTGTCAGGTTATCGTATTTAGTTAAAGCTATGATCGTGGACATTTCAATATATCCTAGAGTATCAAAACATCTTTAAGTAGGCTTTGATCCGTACATCTGCTGTGTTATTAAATGATTTGTGTTCACCAAAACAAAAGATCCCAAAGCGAAATTGTATTTCAAAGGAAACATACTTAGTTGCAAGTCAACTTGATGGCATGCCTTCTACGGGAAACGTATCACAGATTTCATAATTGTGTAGTAGCCGTTGTGCAAAACATCATACGTTTTGGTCATGGATGCAGCTCATTGTAAAATGCTTTAAAAAATTCAATCAATAGAAAAGGAAAACATGGCCCGCATTTCGAAAAATTAAATAAATCAATACTCTATCAAATTGGAGATCGCATTTTTACATAAAACGTTCAACCGCTTGACATCAGGGGCAGCCCTCTGTGTGGAAAAGTGATGCAATGTACTTTGGCTAAACTTTGAGAATACAAAATAGCACTTCACATGAAAATATTAAGTAATAATAAAGGATAAATATAGACAACACTATATGTATATATATATATATATATATATATATATATATATATATATATATATATATATATATGTATATATATATATATATATATATTATATATATATATATATATATATATATATATATATACATATATATATATATATGTGTATGTATGTATGTATGTATATATATATATATATATATATATATATATATATATATATATATATATATATATATATATATATTATATATATATATATATATATATATATATATATATATATATATATATATATATATATATATATATATATATATATATATATATATATATATATATATATATGCGTCGCTGCATGACCTATTTACAGTTTCCATGCCAGACCTAACATCACAATATGATACACAGGTTTGTCACCAGCACCTCTCTCTCTCTCTTTCTCTCCCTCGCTAATAGGACGACTGAAGGATATCGTGGCCAGGGTCTGCACACTATAATCAAGTTAGAGCTCTGGGTAAACAGAGAATGTGTGCGAGAGCCGGCTGAGGGGCTCGCTCTAATCAAATAAGCACGGTGAGACAGACAGCGACTGCGGGGAAAGGCACGGAGTAGAGTAAAGGGAATGGCAATATAGTGATGAATATGTGGTTTAGATATACAGTCTCCAATAGTAATGTGCTTAGTGTCTTGATATCTGAATATTTCTTAAATTCTGTCTGTAATCTTGTTTGTATGTATGTATATACTTATATATCTATATATATAATAATTATATATATATATATATTTCTATATATATATATATATATATATATATATATATATATATATATATATATATATATATATATATATATATATATATATATATATATATATATATATATTTATACAGTATATATATATATATATATATATATATATATATATATATATATATATATATATATATATATATATACATATATATATATATATATATATATATATATATATATATATATATATATATATATATATATATATATATATATATATATATATATATATTAGTAAAGAATTTACTCTCTACCTGCGCATTGAGTGTAGGAATTGAATTTCTTTACTGTAGCTCTCGAGGCAATAAAATCTATTTAGCAGATTATCAACTGGGAACCGCCTACTCATATACTGACACCTACTTGTAAATTGCACTTACTCAATGAATTATAGCTCGTATAGCCATTATTCTGTGCATTCGTGGTATCGTGTTAACAGGATCACACAGTGAGGGAAATATCACCATTGGCGTGGCGCCATGTTTCCTTCAATTGGTCATATACAATGTGGAGTATGATTAGGTAGCCAAAGATTATTATGTAGTTTTCGAACAGTTCTCTATTCATGAGAACCTGTATGCGTGCTATTGTAAAACTAGAAATTGGAATTCGTTTATCGTCAGCTTTTCTGCGATATAGAGGCGTAATTATGACAAGTGGTAAGTTATAAGTATTAGAGGAAATATAATTACTTAGAAAAACGACCACCCAATCCAAAACTGTACGTCTAAGGCATTTTCAACTTTCTTACGTAATACAATTATGAATTAAATTATGTTTTGTTGCGATTTTGTCAATAGCATTGAAACAGTATAAACTATTCAGAATTTTACAATAAGCACTTTCCTCCACTAGACCTTGTCCACTAAGACCTTTCCGTATGAAGCAGATAAATCACGGTCCCAGTTGAGCAATAGCAGGGAAATGGCTTACAGCACACAGTGGGACTATCTCAGCTGAGCATTAGCATAAGCTCTGAGGACGAACGAATCTCCTTCTCCAGGTTTAAATTCACTCAGAGAGAGAATGTGCTCTTCGGTGCGCATGCGCAAATCAATGTGCTTAAGGGAATACCAATTTGGCTTCGTAAGAGACATCATCTCCCAATTCAAATCCGGTGCAGACATGAGCGGAATGCTATCGATTTAGTTGTTGCACCAAGAGTTATGTCTTGACCCTTGTAAAGCTAAAACCTAGTTGAAGCTTACTTTAATTACGCTTACACTTATCAAGCTTGGCAAAACTGAACGTGCATTATGTTTCAGTGAAATTCGAATGATGAGTTTCTAATGTAGTTCGTTTAGGCTGGCTCCCAAGTGTGCCATCACGGGTTCGAATTCGCGTGGTCTGGTCTGGTAGCCATACAATGTAAGGGTACGGCGTTGGCAAATGACAGTCTATAGTACCTTTGCAATCAAAGAACACTTGGGATTATTCTTATAGGTAATAGATCCTCTTCCGGACCTCTGTTTCTATCCCATCTTCATATGCCACAAGCTATTTAAACAAACATGAATCATAACAAACAACATTTAAACAAATAAACACAAGCAAAGGGTTAGTTTACCAATTGTTGCCAATTTAGTTTACACTTATCTCATCAGGGGAACAGAGGACTTCGTTTTAGTATGACATCTCAAGAGATAGGAGGAACAGGTGGTGCCATGTACCTACATGTACCATATCTGGTACTGCACCACACTGCTTAGTCAACACAGAAAGTAATGTCAATTCTTGAGGGACTATGAGCCTAGTCTACCTTCTATGTGAAACGCCTGGGCGTGATCATGTACCCTTTAGAAACGACTCTCCCACTTGGCTTTCATCTGATAGCCCTCGCCTTTATCGCCCCTCAAGCGTAAAAACAGTTAAATATTTGCTAAACTTACTAAAAATGAAACACTGAATGCATACTGACATTTGATCATATTACTATGCACTGCCCGGAAATTAGACATAAGATCAAAGTTAAGCATGAACAATAAGCTGTCGACCCGGATATACTGCTCAGTATTTTCCTTTCAGATGAGCTCTCGTTTGAACATCGCGAGATCTCACGGGAAATCACGTTATGCCGGACTAGAGAAATAAATATGGATGGCTCACTGATGGTTTATTACACCAATGGGAATGGCGCTCACATCCTTTTTCATTCGCCATCAAAGAAAAAAACGCTTTCCTTGAAATTAAACCAGTCATGTTTATTTCTGGGTCACGTGGTCCGTGTAATCCGAAAACCATGGGTGGAACCGGAAGTGCGCCCTGGGAAACTGGATAAATTTGCAATGGCTCTTAGGAAAAATCTCCCAAAGAAAAACAGTACAGTGCCGACATTTAACTCGTGCACTGTATGAATTGCTACCCCGTGCATAGTGCACGGCTACCGGTCCGATTGCCACCAAGTTTTCTGGGCATGGATGACCTCACATATATAAGCTTTGATTCGCAAGCTACGTGGGTCATTGATGTGTTTGACTTATTTCTTTGGTGTGTTAACTGTAGCTGTTTGTACAAGCAGGCACTGACAGACGTCTGGTCGACTGGTGCAGGAATTATATGTCCGTACCGTACCGTACTGTCTTCATCGTGGACTTGTAGAACAGGTGGATAAAGTATTCGTTCTTCATCAGTGAGAGTGAAAATTAGCCATAATGTTGATAACCAGACGGTCTTCCTAAAATGGTACCCTTTTTACAGACTGACTGATTAGTTTTAGGCTAATAATTCAAGGCGGGCAACACTTCTCAAGTTCAACATCTCAATAATCCAAATACGTTTTGTCAAACAAATTATATTCCCTATTCATTCATTGCAAATGAACGGCATAAAAAGCACACTAGTATTTGACAAACATAGCTCCCTGGCTGCTACAAGCAAGTGATCCACTCAATCTAAATGTCGCACTATATTACCTTTCTGTGAGGCCCTACTGTTTTTACGGCAGAACGGACTCATTTAGTGTTTTAGCGGTACATTTTAACCCTTCTAGCTAATGCTGAGGCTACTTTAATGTTGATATTCTATTAGTATTTTATGTAGGTAAACCCTATCATGTCGCTATTCATTGGAAAAACTCTCACTTAACTCTCAGATAAGTAGCCATGTGCCAAGGATTTAGTCATTTTTGAGTTTTTTTGCATGATTTTGTGTTGTCCAAATTGGCCACCAGCAACGTAATGGTTATGAACACTCGACGGGTAGTTTCTCACTTAAACTTAGGAGAATACTACATAGAGCATCCAATCAGTCTACATTAGTGCTTAAGAGTTCCTCCAGAAATTGTCGTCTGGGTCTACGATATCTTTGACGATAACTTCGAAATTGAGAATGGTTTTACAAAATTTACAATTCTCAGTTGCACTTAAGAAAATACTACATGGAACAGCCACCGAGGTGTAAGTATCGTACACGGCGAGATCAGCAACCTTGATCTCGTTGGGGCAGGATAGTGCGAGACTTGGCGAGAGGAAACGTTGTTACTTAGAATTCCGTTCGCCTGCGCAACGCCAGAGCCTATTGCAAATCTCATCTGTCTGTGCCAATTCACACACAACTGGGAGAGTTAACTGGTCGCTGAACGAGACTGGGAAATTGAACTTGAAGGGTAAAAAATATAATTCGTTTCACTGTAGTTTCCAAGAGACTGCAAATCGTATTGGTTCGGTTTCCAAAGTGAGTTGTCTATTGAGGAAATTGGAAAAACCTTTCTTGATTATTTTTGTGGAAGGGATGAATTTTCATTTTCATTTTATCGGTTGACAGCTTATCGTTTCCATTAACAGAAAAGAAACTACGATAACTGTTATATAGGTAATGTACACGCTTTAAATTTACACGAATCTTTGCGGATATACGCATTCATTTCATTAAAGATGAACGTATTAATACGCTTTATATGCATATATAACGCATCTCAATTTGGCGTTTGTATTTTGATTTCGCAGATTCGTGAGTAATAGACTAACAAAAACGTTGTTTATGTTTTACTAGGTTTTTGTTCCGTTTTCTAATACATTTGTGATATGGTATGGATAGCAACACATCCTGATTACATCTCTAGTGAACGGAAAATGATATCATTCAAATATATATTACTGGTATTCAAGATCACATCAAATGCATTGCATTGGATATCACTGACGTGATTTCATATTGTTTCTCATTTATAAGAAAAACAAATATAAGGGGCGATCCCAAGGGGAAATTATTTCATTCACGAACCTGTTAGATAGTCTAGTCTCATGTGAATCCTACATTTGATTACGGCAGAATTGGTCAAGTGAGCATTCTACAGGTTATCTATATGAATTACACGCCTTATTCTACCAGACATGTGTGGCCAGTGAAGGGTAAAATCATGCCCACATTTATGCATACTTACCGCATTGATTATCGACAATTATGAGGCCCTAAAGTTAGATAACAAATCAATTCATCTATCAATTTATATAGCGAATCGTCTATCACAAGCTGTACATATGGCTCAAAGAGGATTCGAAATGCATACCTTATTCAATGATGGGGTAACGTGAGCTGAAGGTGTGCAGCAGTAGTAGTAGTAGTAGTAGTAGTAGTAGTAGCAGTAGTAGTAGTAGTAGTAGTAGTAGTAGCAGTAGTAGTAGTAGTAGTAGTAGCAGCAGTAGTAGTAGTAGTAGTAGTAGTAGTAGTAGTAGTAGTAGTAGCAGTAGCAGCAGTAGTAGTATTAGTAGTAGAAGTAGTAGTAGCAGTAGTAGTAGCAGAAGTAGTAGTAGTAGCAGTAGTAGTAGTAGTAGTAGTAGTAGTAGTAGCAGAAGTAGTAGTAGTAGTAGTA
>OZ012700.1:7846944-7851944 GCA_963942565.1 Maea johnstoni | reverse complement strand
TTAGCATGGTTTTAAATAGAGATTTGCACCCAAATGCACTGCCCCTACCTTCTAAGCACCAACATGCATCTTCTTGGGTTTGGTGAATTTTGTCAAATTTTGTTTAAATCCCTTATTGCTCTGTTATGCTACTCCTACTTGGTGAGGAAGACAAAAAGCCATTTAAGGGACATTTATAATTTTGCCATAATATCATTGTAATCTTCAGCCTGTTATGACTAACAGTATAATGCCAGCAGAAATCTTACAAGGAGGACAAGACGAATAGGTAATAGTAGTCGTAGTAGCTGTAGTAGTACTACACCTACTACTACTACTACTACTACTACTACTACTACTACTACTACTACAACAACTACTATTATTTCTAATATGAATTAAATCACATTCAAAAGGAAATATGGTCCCATGTTAAGTCTATCCGTTATTCCCCTCAAAATCATCCGCACTGAGAAGTGTTAAACTTTCTATTCGATGGCACATGTGTTTTGTTCAGACATTTTGTGTAGACCATATCTAATGACACATTAGGCTAGTTACCCATCAACTGATGTCTGTTTAGTTCATCAAAACCTGAAAAAATATAAGTTTATAGTTTGTGATGAAAATAACTGAATGTTATGTTATACTATTACCCATAATCATAACTGTCATTGGCCATAATGTTTGCCATATAATCCTTAACGATTTGTAAAAAGCTAGTATCCTCAAAACAGAAAAACTCAGGTCGCCTTTGCAATAAAACGCGCAAAATCAATAAACGAGGACCTCCTAAAACAGGCAATAAAAAGTTATGGCCTAATTTGCAGAGGCTAGGACAGCAGAGGCAGAACAAGATGCCTTTATTGACTGGTAAGATTGCCACAGCCGATTATCGCAGTACACGACCAGCAGCAGCAGCCTGGTAGGCCAGGACTGTCTCTCCTTCTCTAAAACTGCGCACACGTGACGTACCGTGACGTGACGTATATTATCGCAGTACACGACCAGCAGTAGCAGCCTGGTAGGCCAGGACTGTCCCTCTTTCTCTAAAACTGCGCACAAGTGACGTGACGTACCGTACCGTGACGTGATGTGACGTGACGTGACGTGACGTGACGTAGATCATCACAGCACTCAACCAGAAGTAGCCCAGGCCAGGACTATCTTTCGTGTTCTCAAACTGCGCACAGAAATAGAAGAAATGGATTTGGAATTTCGTTTTCTTCACTTAATGTGCCATATCGGTGCCCCCGGAAAGGGGCAGCTAGCATTCGGTAGCAACGCAAGTAGAAGAAATAGTAATAATCATCATTAGCAGTAGGAGCAGTAGCAATTGGTGTTGTTGCTGAATCTGTAGCAGCAGTAGCAGCAGTATTTTGTAAGAAAACTATGTCTACATTAAAATTACCAACATAACCCAAATGGTGGTATTTATGATAGGTGCTTCTAACCACTGTATAAGTATAGGTGACCTACACAAGGTCTGTTTTTGACTACACCTTCTTTTTCCGAAATCAGCAAAAATAGATGGGAAAACGGCGAGATCATAAAAGGCTGTTTCATTGTGCTTTTCACTATCATTTCCCAAGGGAAATCACAAAAACAACTAACATCCCACTTAGAGCGCATGAGTAGCAAAATCGCTGTAAGGCATGATTGGCATATGTCATCGGGAATTCTAGCAAAACCTTAGTACTTTAGATTACCCTGTTAAAGGCAGCTACTTTTCAAAATTGGAATTTTCGTTTATCGCTGGTTTGTCTACCATACACAGGTGTAAGTGGTCGAGGAAATTGTAGATTAGTCGCGAGATCTCCTCTCCTTATTGATAGTCACTGGCAACTCTCTCACATGCCCCAAGCCATATTCAAACCCTAGGAGTGGGGAGGGAAATCAAGCAGTCAGTGGCAAGGCCTTTGACCATTCAGCTATCAGTGCAGGCCCTGCTTATGTAAAATTGGGGATTGTAGCAAATATATGAAGATTTACACTACCTTGTAAAAGGGAGCCTATCTTGTAAAACGAATGATCTTATCGTGACAAAAATTGCTAGAATAAAATGTGGTCCTCATAACAATGCATTGCTTTAAGAGGTTAAATAGAATATTGTTTTGACATGGGGCTGTGGAAAAAATCCATCATACAAACCAATGCTTTTTATTTACAGAGTTCGCCTATTTCTTGCGCCCATAACTTATAATCAACGTTTTAGCATTAAAATGATAGGAACTGACGATACGATACTACGAAATTCCCGGACGGAAAAATGATGTTTGCAAAACGGAAAGCGCCATCTAGGTTTGCTGACCAATTGCAGAAGCTGTTGATTAATTATCCATTCGTGTAGCAAGTTACTTAAAAACTACTTTAGCTTGATGTGCTACTTTAGTTTAGTGTTGTCCTATTTTTCTTTAAGTTATGTTTCTGCTTTTCTTTTGTCACTATGTATATTTCATGATCTTCAATCCTGGTCAATAAAGGTACATATATTCAGGAACACCAGGCATAATGGGTTAACGTGAGCCGCTCGCAACGCGTAATATTGGAGGCGGTTTCTGGCCAGCCCATCTACTCAGAGCGTAGTGGTCCCCAGGGCGAGCTATCTGCAAGCGAATCACTGTCGTGGCGCCATCGCGCTGGCAATCTCTAAGAAAAAATAATAAAACAAAATTCCGTCACGTTAGTCTCGGACGTACGTGATCACCCATCATGCAACGCGGCGCGAAAAGCAAATAATACGCCACTTGCTGTTGACAATAGAATTAGTCTACAGGTTCACGTGACTACCCTCACAGTTCAGAGTTCAAATATCTATGGCTACAGAAGGTTCCACGATAAAGTGCCATATCCAGACATTTCAAAGGTGAAACAATATGCATGCAACTATACTTTTTAAGTTCACACAACTATATGTATATGTATAGATAATATGTATATATTTTGAATTGTTGACTGTAAAATCTTCATTCACGCAACTATATATGTGAAAAGTAGATGTGTACATGTAGTTTTTGTTGTGTTGCTAATAGTTTAAATTGTTAATGGTAATATCTTAAATCACGCAACGAAATGTGTGAATAGTATGGGTTGTTGTCGATTTGACGTCATTATTCACACATTGTGAAGACAACATCTGTTAGAAATAATACAAATGAAGAGACACATTTTAATGCACGAAAGTGTGAGGTCCCAGGTCCGAATCTCCGCTGGATCCCCGCAAAAAACAGATTGGCCTGTTCGCTGTATATAAATGTGCGGCGTCATGGGGGTACTCATGGTAGGTTGAGCTAGAGTAGAGGAGGTAGAGGCACTCTATCGTACTTATGCAACTGAAAAAGCTCCTTGGACTATTTCTAAAAAAGTTTTTCATCCAGGTTCCGATTTCTTACTAGGTGTGCTCTGAACTTATCTGTAAAAAGAGACTTCATAAAGCAAAACCAAGCCCTCCTTGAACGACAGCAGAAGTGCACGTATTTCCACTTTTCAGTATCCATCTCCGTGATTTCCATTTCAATTCCAAGCAGTACATGTAGGTCCTGTTTGCGACAGGCCAAATGCAATTTTGGTTGATTAGATTGGTTTTTAGTATCGTAGTCAAGTCAACTGCATTGAAGCGTAGGGTTGTAAACAGTACAATTACAGTTCAACCTGACTTCAGAAGTACCTACTAAACATGGCCCCTACCGCGCAAAACACCTTCCAAGGTGAGAGAGCAGTATCAACAAACGAATGTGTTTCGAATACAAAAAAACGAATGTGCTTCGAATAGAACATTATATGTGTTTTGCTTTACTAGACTTTCTATTACTGTTCTCACACAAACGCGCACAAGTGTTATGCCTAACAGCCCCTCAGTCATAAAAAGATTTTAAAGTTTTAATGATTTTTTTCGGGTAAGTTAAATGTGACAATCTATGTGTGTTCCTCACATGCACTTGGGTCAAACGCACTTGTCTTTTTCCTTTCATACAACTAGGTGTCGAATATCAGTTTCTGAGAATAAGCAGCTGTATCAGCACTCTACCCAAGTCAAATGCGAATAAAACACCGATCCCACCATTCGGCCCAAGTCAAATGCTGGGCCTAGACTTTTTGTTTTTGCACTACGAGTCAGCTACATGTACAATGACATACCACACAGGAGCTTTCGACACGACCCAATCAGAAAAAAACAGCACAAAACATATACGATGACAGTATCATATCACCACCGCTGAGCACGCAGGGAGCAAGTAATTAATTTGTGCTGATCAATCCTTTGTTTCACTCGAGAGGAAAACACACACAATATCCTTAATCTTTATTTCGTGCTATTGCTTTTCATCAGTATTGTATCGAATAACGGTATCATAGAAAACAGGCACCGAGTTGTCTCTAGATTACTATAAACATGTGCACTATCGAGTAGTCCTTTCTGACATTTCATTAGCTGGTTTTCGTTTGGTTTTTGTTATGTTGGGATTAACGTCACATTGATAAGCTTTCATATAGTTGTTTTTACTAGAGAGTATCCTTTTAATGACACTGACCGTCCGACGTGTAGAGATGAGTTTAAAGAATGTGTATTTATTATGAGTGTTTTTTGTTTCAGATTTTTGTTCTTTGTTACATTGTTTCTGTTTCTGTTTTGTTGTATTGTATTTTCATGATTTGCAATTGTTGTCTATGAAGAAACATACATGCATACAATAGGTCATATCACGATGCGATACAAAAACGTATCCGGGAAGTAGTTTGCATGTCTTTAAGAAAAGTCCCAAGGTATTGTTTCACTTGCAGAGGTACCACATACATCCCTTCAGATTGCCGCACTATTGTATAGCGACCAGCCTTACCCTATAGGGGGAACATGCGTGTCAAGCGTTATAGTACTCGGCGAAGACATGGGAAATTATATAAAAGCGAAATTAGACTTTTCATTTCTCGGTGGAATTTCTTTATTATGGAAAGTCTCTCTCTGATGAATAGAGCGTCTCCAATAATCACACTTGTTTTAATGATGAAAGTAACTAATGAAC
>OZ012700.1:7839444-7841944 GCA_963942565.1 Maea johnstoni | reverse complement strand
ACAATGGGTATAGATACATAACGGAATATGTGCTCCGCAGGAACCGGAATTGGCATGGCATTTGGTGTAGAAGGCAGGCTTCCCTGCCGTCTTCAACGTTAATAAACTCAGTGGAATAGTATTGGTTTCTTCAAGTCTCATCGTGGTATGTCTATTTGTCATTGCTGGGGCATGTAACCTCATCATATACTACCTCCAGTGCGTGATCTAAACAACGCATGGCCAAGACAGGAGGCCATATTGAATCTGATAAGGCATTGCAGTTGATGAAACTTTATAACACTATATGGACTCGTACGTATAGTATGTGTCTGTATTGACCATATGACTATATGACTACTTTTATCTTAATGTTAATCATAAAACCTTTAAATAGTTGATAGATCATTTGCAATTCCAAAGTCATTTTCAAAGGTATAAACGATGCTGGTGACAGTTTCTAAAGGCACTCATATTAAACCGTCAATGGGTAAACCCTTACAATGCTAAGGCTACATGTACTTCTGTCCAAAGCAGGAGGACCCAACGATTTTTGAGAACCATCTAAACCCTGTCATGTTGGCATTCACTGGAGTACTCTCATGTGAGTACCTACATGCTAGGGTTGCAATCATTTGTTAGGTTTTTGCTTCATTGAGTATTGGCCAAATTAGCCACTGCCGCGAAGTATAAGGGTTGATATTGAACAGAACTCGGTGATTGCCAATGGTCCTTAAATGATCTTCCTGAGAGCTGTTCCATTTAAAAGTGTGGGGGGAGGAGGAAAGGGAGGTTTTTTGAAGGGGGGAGGGGCCGAATTCTGAATTAATTTATCCCATTATCTTACATATGATTTGTGGCAGGAGTGGGGGGTTGTCGAATTTTTAGTTATCTTCTGTTCCTCCTCCTCCCCCCCCCCCACCCCCACGACACTTTTAAGTACAGCGGCCCTAACAGGAAGATTTCCCTTATATGCTAGCCTATGGTTTTCCAGGGGGTGATGGGTGCTACCTCTACATACGTTCACCTATGCATTATGATCCCAACAGCGGGAGACATGTTGCATTTCAATTGTCCATATGGCACTCTGGCAAGTTCACCAGATGGGACCAATCCTGACCACTTTTCAATAACTCCAGATCAGAATTCCATGTAGGGAGCAACAAAATGATTATCACATCCGAAATTGGACTATAGTTTGATATGAATTTTGGAATTTCGTTACCGTCAATTTTCAACCGTTATCAGATCGTTTGGATTTGCGATGTTGTTGGTGGCTTTATTTAGGCTAGATCGTGACTAGCCGGAGTATATATATATATATATATATATATATATATATATATATATATATATATATATATATATATATATATACACATATATATATATATATATATATATATATATATATATATATATATATATATACACATATATATATATATATATATATATATATATATATATATATATATATATATATATATATATATATATATATATATACATATATATATATATATATATATATATATATATATATATATATATATATCGCGTAAAACACCATTTGAACTGTTGCAAAACGATTGAGGATAAAGAAAGCTATATTTGCATCCATGTTTTCAGGAACATTCCCGCGCTCCGTCTGTGCTGTCGTTTTATGACCTTATACGGATCAAAGAAATGTAATCATTCCTTTGATCTCCTTTTATTCTTGCCTATTTCGTTCTGTAGTTTATTACCGCACAGGAAATTTTATCCCTGGCAACTGCGGCCGAGACGATTTCATCTCTTTTCCAATTAGGAAAAATTCATGGAATGTGAAACGACGCGTTGCTGCGTTGTCGATTGCAGCTTGGAGCCGAACCGAAAATAAGCATGCGCAGTGGGACCACAACTTTTGTTTGATTTTGTTCAACTAGACACTGCTCGAGTAGTGAAGTATTGAATGTTTATTGGCTTTAACTGCTAGAGTACAGAATCATACGTTATTATGGAATGCCATTAATGCATTTATTCACTATTTCTCTTTAAAGAAAAATCTTTTTTCTTTAAAGTGAAATCATTTTTCTTTAAAGAAAAGTAGATCGATCTCTTTAAAGAAAATCATTTCTCTTTAAAGAAAATCATTTCTCTTTAAAGAAAGATCATTCTTCTTTAAAGAAAAATCATTTTTATCTAAAGAAAAATCATTTCTCTTAAAAGAAAAATCACTTTTCATTATAGAGAAATAGTGAATAAATACATAAATGGCATTCCATACGTTATACAAATATTTTCATACATCATCCTGCCACTAGACCACTTTTACATCCGCGTATTCAATAAATTGCACATCTTAAGGACCATCTGTTTTCCCATTAGTTTCTCCAGAATAACAATTGACATTTAAAGGCTGCCACTACAACTAGATCATTTGACGGAAGAGTTGCACGTGTCTGAAAAACAGCGCAGATGTCTTTCTTGACATTTACAGCTAATAACTTCTGAATTGTTAACGACAATACAACAAAAG
>OZ012700.1:7827197-7839244 GCA_963942565.1 Maea johnstoni | reverse complement strand
TCTTGGAAAAAGCAATGCATGCATGGCCAACCGTCGCAATTCTAAGCGCAACACCAGTTCCATTTCAATATACTCTTGGAAAAAGCAATGCATGCATGGTCAACCGTCGCAATTCTTAGCGCAACACCAGTCGCATTTCAATATACTCTTGGAAAAAGCAATGCATGCATGGCCGACCATGGCAATTCTTAGCGCAACACCAGTCGCATTACAATATACTCTCGGAAATAGCAATGCATGCATGGCCAATCGTTGCAATTCTTACAGCAACACCAGTTGCATTTCAATATACTCTTGGAAATAGCATGCATGCATGGCCAACCATAGCCATTCTTAGCGCAACACCGGTTGCGTTTCAATATCCTCTCGGGAAAAGCAATGCATGCATGGCCAACCGTCGCAATTCTTAGCGCAACACCAGTTCCATTTCAATATACTCTTGGAAAAAGCAATGCATGCATGGCCAACCATTGCCATTCATAGCGCAACACCGGTTGCATTTCAATATTCTCTTGTTAAAAAGCAATGCATGCATGGCCGACCATGGCAATTCTTAGCGCAACACCAGTCGCATTTCAATATACTCTTGGAAAAAGCAATGCATACATGGCCAACCGTTGCAATTCATAGCGCAACACCGGTTGCATTTCAATATTCTCTTGTTAAAAAGCAATGCATGCATGGCCAACCGTTGCATTTCTTAGTGCAACACCGGTTACATTTCAATATACTCTTGGAAAAAGCAATGCATGCATGGTCAACCATCGCAATTCTCTTACAGCAACACCAGTTGCATTTCTGTATCCTCTTGGAAAAAGCAATGCATGTATTGTCAGCCGTTGCAATTCTTAGCTCAACACCAGTTGCATTTCAATATACTCGTGGAAAGTGCAATGCATGCATGGTCAACCTTCGTCATTCTCAGCACGACACTGGTTGCAATTCCCCAATGGCCAATATTTGCCACGTTCAGCGCAACATCAGTTTTGTTTAGTTTTCTACATAGAGATTTTGATTCATGGCTTATCGTGGTTAGCCAGCTGAGCTCAAAACCAGGGGGCCCCGAGTAAAAAAGCTCTGCGTGATGTTTGCAATGTGCCAGTTGTTAG
The DNA here is from genome assembly GCA_963942565.1 of Maea johnstoni. Lineage (NCBI taxonomy): Eukaryota > Metazoa > Annelida > Polychaeta > Spionida > Magelonidae > Maea > Maea johnstoni. Next base: position 7,838,135 of record OZ012700.1, on the reverse strand, counting down.
AAAAAAACATTGTTTTACCTATGTATTCCAAACCACAAGCACATCTCAAGCACTTTGCAAAGTTGCATATTAAAAGCCCCAGATGTACTTCAATTTTCACCATGCTTAGGCCATCACCATTTGGGTTTCATTCGTATCTACGATCATAATGGAATGCATGAATGACCAGCCTCAGTAACGCTTTAATTTCCATATATATACATATATATATATATATATATATATATATATATATATATATATATATATATATATATATATATATATATATATATATATATATATATATATATATTCTCGTATATACATACTAGTATATATATATATATATATATATATATATATATATATATATATATATATATATATATATATATATATATATATATATATATACATATATATATATATATATATATATATATATATATATATATATATATATATATATATATATATATATATATATATATGTCGTAACGCATCACTAAGCAAGTTGTATTTTGTATGCAATTTGCTAAGAGAAGTGGGCAGCTAACCGCCCCTTCGTATGCTGAGTGCAATGTGAGTTGCATTTCAATGCCAATGTATTAATAGATGATTGTATTATATTCCATGCACGTGCCGCACGGAACAAAGCACCAGTTGTTTTTCAATCTCCATATAGAAAAGGTATCTATTTATATGTGTGATGCGATACGGTGCCTCAATAGCATGGTTTCACGAGATATGTTTCAATATCCGTATCATCATATTAATCTAAATGACGTATAAACATTGCGTTAATGGTATAGCGAGGGCTGCCCTGGTGGCCGGGTGGTCCAATGTGATGCCATTGACTATTCGCTGTCTCGTACCATTGCTTGGAGCATTGCAAAAGTTCCAAGCGAGTGGGTTAGGGTTGGTAATGGTTTTTCGCTGTGTAGTCCGGTATCATGCACCAATTACAACTGGCTAGTCAAAGTGTAGCTTTTGTATTGCAGAAAGATAACACTTGCCAAATTTCAAATTGCAGTTGTGCATTCTATTCACCGTTCCTTAACATCAGGTTTTAAATGTCACTGTAGGTTCTTGGGAAAATTATCGAACGATCCTCTGAACAATTTTGGACTCGGAGTATGCGATATCACATCGACCTTGGTAAGCCTTCAGAAAATGGCCAAATTAGTGAGGTTTTCATCTTGAATATGTTTAAAGTATAAAGGTTTCCAACATAAAAGGTCTCACTCCACTTCCAACCGCTTCTATCGGCTATATGAACACAGCTGCATTTCTTTGGGCCTCAGGGTATTCATTCCTAGCTTTTACGTCATAAAGAGCGAGTCAAATACGTCACTGTCACCAAAATAGTGCCTCCTGGCCAAACGCTATCGAACACTATCGATGCATTAAGCTCGTTGGGTCATAAGCCGACTAGAAATAGAATGTCCAGACAAAGACGGTAATTTAAAAAGGGCAAGGGACATGGGGAAAAATGCAGAGTATTCTATTTGTCTATTTTCCTTTTTGAAAGGTATATTTGGAACTTTATATATATATATATATATTCATTTTATATATATATATATATATATATATATATATATATATATATATATATATTCATTATATATATATAAATATATATATATATATATATATATATATTTATATATATATATATATATATATATATATATATATATGTATATATATATATATATATATATATATATATATATATATATATATATATATATATATATATATATATGTGTGTGTGTGTGTGTATATATGTATATAAACATAAACTTTTAAGACGGTGTTTTTATCCAGTTTACTTCCATACTTAACGTGCTAGTCATGGCTTAGCCGCATATAACGCAGAAAACATGACGATAAACACGACTCTAAATTCCATATGGAACTACCAATAAAATGCATACAATATACCAGGTGGTCCCTAAACCTTGCAGGTGATGAGAAAATGGTATTATGTATGTTATAGCCGTCGTTGATGGAGGCAGATGGGAAGTTAAGGGGATACTCTGCCTGATGGAGGGCGATCGGCGAAAAGCAGCTGTAGGAGAAAGCCGCCGCCGCCATGGAGAGAAGAGGATCATTATTCATTCCCCTCCCTGCTGAGTTCTCGTCCAGATAACATGATGAGGAGGACGACGACGACAAGAATGGTGTGGAATTAGGAGGAGAAGAGTTTGCAGCACGAGATACGAGACTAGACATTTCGCTCAGAATATTACCAATATTTTCTTGATATGTTTATATATATATATATATATATATATATATATATATATATATATATATATATATATATATATATATATATATATATATATATTTATATATATATATATATATATATATATATATATATATATATATATATATATATATATATATATATATATATATATATATATATATATATATATATATGCATTACTCACGATATGGCCATTACTTGTCTAATAGGGAAAGACTTAGAAAGTAATGCAAAGACAATTTTTTAAAATTTACACAGAAAATGTGTATTCTTTACGTTGTGCAATGCGGTTAAACAAAATCAATCTCGAGGATAACCATGCTTGGTAGATGTGAAGACTTTAGAGTATAGTGGCCAACAGGGATCCCAATTAATCAAAGCTAATGTCTAGGGGCTTAGGGCAATTTCTGCTCAGAAAAGCTCCTGTAACAGCCCTTTTTGTGAAACCCTTGCAGCTAGGTGAATGGTAAACTGAGATAAGACCTACGGCTGATTGCCGGCTTTGTGGAGGGAGATAGCTCGGTGAATCCAACTCCTTCGGCCGAGAAACTCGTCTTATTCATCAGCTCTGCGGACTGGGAGTGTGTAAAACACGGAGAAACCATCCCACCGGAGCGCGGAAGCCGAGTTTTCTCTACTAGCCGCTCGTGGGGATTTCCCCCCTCTGATTAATTGGTCTATAAATACTAATCATATCTGCAGATTTCCGACAGATTGATAGAGGCAACCCGCAAGGGCTGTACCTTCGCATTAATGCCATACAAATAATCAGCCCCCTCACGTAATTTACGCACCGCGGGAGTGGATTCTGACAGTTTGCTTTATAAGGACAGAGCCTTCTTGTGCGTGGTTCAGGCACAGCAAAAGATCCACATTTAGCCTTGTTGATATAGAGGTCGTTTAAGTAAGGAGGGAGGAGAATTGAACTTATGTATTTGAACATGCATATTTTAACATGTACATGTTTGAATATCTTATTGCGTTCAAAATATCCACGTCTTACAAATACTATTTGGTATGGTCTTAAACTCTATAGAAAACTTAGAAAATGTATGATTTTGTACCTATGCAACTCGTACCTATATATATATATATATATATATATATATATATATATATATATATATATATATATATATATATATATATATATATATATATATATATATAAATACTATATATGTATTTATAAATATATATATATATATATATATATATATGTATATATATATATATATATATAATATGTGCATACGTGTTTGGGTGGGGGTGGTTGTGAACAGACAGACATATTTACAAAAAGATAGATAGATGTCTCTACGTGGTCAAACATCCACACCTCACTTTACCATATGACTTGATTACTTTGGGTATGAGTGGGTTAAGGGATACTCAGCAGGGGGTCTCATTTCTCCTAGAAACAGCCATTCCCGAGAAGAATAGCTCGGGGAGGGGAATTAGGGCCCATTTTCTCTGCAGAGATTTCATTTGAAGTGTAGGGCAAAATCGATAAACTCCAGAATGCGACGCACATTCTTGCACAATACAATTAGCCTTGCCTAATAACTCTTCCCCGCTAGTTCTTTGTGCTGGCTGACAACATATTGTCATTAAGTCGCTGTAAGAATTCGCATCATCAGTTGATTACTACTAGCTTTATGCCTGCTTCGCTCTCTTAGCATCAAGGACCGCTTTCTTAGCATCAAGACGAAGATAAAGTGTTGTACCCATAGACGTACATTTTACTGATATAACGCAGATTATTGAAACAGGATTGTAGTTATACAAATGACCAGTACATAGTTGTTATTTTTGCCATCAAAATGATTATTTTATCAAACCCACATTCTGTTTATTTGTGCCTTATATTTGCTTTAAATGAACATTAAATTGATTTACAAATGCGTATGTATTGGCTGTGTCTAAAGTTTGCAAATAGCATAAAGTATGAGTATGCAATACTAGTATTTACATTTCTCATGATAGTGTAATTGTTCAATGAGCAATTGTAATGGAATACGTGAAATCGTTTGAATCGCCGATTTTCTCTCATTCTTCTTTTCTGGTAGTTAGTCAAAGCTGACTAGAGATGAAAAGTATTGAAAGCTAGAGCAAATTTAGAAAACCACTTACAAGCATGTGCAATTAGAAGTAAACGTTCGTTTATCGACACTTTTTCTGCCATATTTAGGCTTTTCTAAGGGGTGAAGCATGTAGGGAAGCATTTGTAAAAGATACTTGCTACACAGGGATATATAATGCTTTGCATAACACCCATATGTCACACTATCGTGATAAAGGGTTCCAATATCAACGACATATTTATAAAAAAATATATATTAATATAGCCAATATAACGAATTTGCAAGCGATGGTTGGAATATATCATCCAATCATAGAACCGATGGTATTGGAAACTCTGAATGCATTCCCCAGGGGTAGGGATTGGGTAGGGATTACCCAAGTGTTATCCTGTCATTCTGATACACCCCAGGGGGTTGGGGGATTTCAAAGGAACAACTGATGTTTGGCAGGAGTATTTGCGATGATTGATCTTGGATCTTGGATGGGGATAGCTTGCCCGGCAGGCACATTGTAGGGGTCACTCGCTGGATTCGGCACAACTTAGTAGACTATAGAGCCAATTGGCAATGGACTACATGTATAATGTGGATATTAAACTCTTGCATTATCCATCTGCCAATGCGTTTTGGGCGACCCACGGCAGTTGATTTACTCTCGGTTACACACGGCATAGCATTGTTTGCGATTTGGTAAATTTACACGTGTTCAACTCTACAGGACTTTGCTTCTAGAACTTGGAATCTTTGGTTTCCCACAGTTTATATATACATTGTATATATATATATATATATATATATATATATATATATATATATATATATATATATATATATATATATATATATATATATATATATATATATATATATGTGTGTGTGTGTGTGTGTGTGTGTGTGTGTGTGTGTGTATATTCAAAGTCTTTCGTGTATATATGCCTATCATGTGCATGCACTTTGCCCATACAAGTTAGATACAATTGAACAAACAGTACTCTGTTTCATATGTGCACTACATACGACTACTACTGCAGCAACAACATTTAAGTAGTACACGTATTTTCAGACCCCTCCTTTACATGGGTAATGTGATTGTCTAGTAGAAGAGGGGCGACTCCGCGAAGCAGTTTGAAATCCAAGAGGTCTGCGGCAAGAGCTCCGTGGATTTCACTAGGTCTCATAAATATATTCAGCTGGATCTTTTGGAAGCTGATTATAGCGACGTTGACAGCTGAGCCTGCCTACTAGAACTGTGATTAGTAGAGTGCTACCCTCCATCATGGCTTCCTTTATTGCCGTTGGGAGTTCATTTAATGATTTATATCTTCTACTATTGCGGTTTGCGAGACAAAATAAACATTTACATTTCAACGTTATCACTTGGTCGTGGTGTGCATTGTATTAAATATTGTTTATATCTTGTATGTGTTTATATGTGTTTGTATGTGTTTATATCTTGTACATTGATATGTACAGACAATAAACATACAATGCAATACATATCTTGTACATTGCTAGGTACAGGCAATAAACATACAATGCAATATAGTTGTGCAATGCGTCAGGCGGCTCGACCAATGAGGCACCCCCGATAAAAAACAATTTTTGTTTAGGAGAGTTTTTTTCAATCCGGATATTACGGAAATATCAGATTTAAACAAAATTGTATGTATATTCTATACAATATTGGATGGGATGGGATGCAAAAATAAGTCTTGAAAACTATTGCAGAGCCTAGATGCGGTACTAGGACATGGGGATTTTAGGTGAAATCCAAGAAATTTGGATTTTCGGTTAAAGTCATTTTTTGCCACTGACTGCGCGCTGTCTGTCACCATCGAGTACCTGCACTGATGGCCAAGTGGTCTAGGGAGTTGCCAGTGACAGCTCGCTGTCTCTCACCACTGGAGCCTACCTTGATGGCTGACTGGTCTAGGGAGTTGCCACAGACTGCTCGCTGTCTTTCACCATTGGGGCCTAGCCTTATAGCCGAGTGATCTAGGACGTTGCCACAGACTGCTCGCAGTTCCTCACCGCTACTCACGTTCGATTCCCAGCAGGGACGTGTGAGAAGGTTGCCAGTGACTTGGAACTTGGCTATAGTTTGTCATTGGGTACTCTGGTGGCCTGTCTGTCTCTCACCACTGCCCAACCTCGGGCCACGTTCTGGATAAGTGAGAGGATTGCCAGTGACTTGGGGTTAGGGGAAGGTTTTCGCAGGATACTTCTGTTCCACCACCACTTGTAACGGTTTAGTCAGTATTTAGCCTCTATACCACAGAAAAGGTGACGAGAAACAAAATTGCAAAATTCCGAATTACCACAGCAATTTTCTTTACCGTTTTGCATTGCGTGATTCCAGGGAGTTTGCCCCGATAGCGAGTTGGTCTGAGGCTTTTACCAGGGACTTCTCGCTCGCTCACCACTGCTCACTAGGCATGTGAGACAGGTACCAGTGACTTTAGGATAGTCACTATTTTCCCGTGTACGTATGTCTGCTACCATTTACAAATTGGTCACGAATTAGTCTTATCAATAAACGAGATTTCAAAATCTAAATTTTGAATCATCTGTCACCTATGATTTTGACTTAGCATGCCCAAACACCCTATAAATGTATACGATTTTATCTATCTTACTCTTTATGTTTACCGCTTTAACGGTATGTATACGCGTACCTAGAACTGAATTCATATTTGTATTTGTAATTTAATGTCCTTTTTGTTTTCACCAATAGTTAGTTGTTGTAATGTATATTTCACGATCTCAAAGTGTGGTCAAAAAGATACATACATACATTTTTCTGCATTTCACAAGCGACGTAGACAAATGTAACCGTCCATATCTAGTAATAAAAGGGCAAAGAAACACGTATCTATCAGGGGAGCAATTCTTTAATGCATGGACAGTTCGCCTATAAAACACAATCCGTCTCCTCTCTCCCTTCTCTGCAGTAGATTCAGGCAAGATTCCTCTTCCCAATGATAGATGACTAAAACACTCCCCAGAATATCGCTTCATTATCCCCGGTTCCGGGCCCCAGGGGAGCGATAGTACATCAATAACCTGGATAATTGATTGATCTGTCAGGGGAGGGGAGGCGGTGGAAGCTCAACTTCTCTCGGTTGGAAGTCGCGGAGAATATCTAATGATGTTTTTGTCGATTTTTCTCGAGTGCGTTTTTTATATCTCGAACAATAATGGTATTGTTCGCTAATCAGCAATTGGCAAACTGTCATATATTCCTAATGCCTTCCACAATTGTTAACTTGCGTACACTATTGCCGTTACTGCACAGCTGATTACGCTTGATACTGTCCTAATAGCATTATTCGCATGGAGGAATTTCCGAAAGGAATAGGATACCCGCAGGTTTTTTCTTCTTATTTTTATCAGTATTTTCTGCTAATTGATAATAGCAGAGTGCTCTATAATGACTAGGTCTTTTGTAAACTAAGCTGTTCTGTCCTTAATACGGCTTCAGGATTCATTCCTATCAAATTAAGAAAAGATAATCTAGGAATTATGTTATGTTCCGCTTTTTCCCAATGTTTCAGTTTGATAGTGAATATGGGATGGTGGAGGAAAACAGATTACCAGAAGAGAACCGTCAATGCAACGCACATGCCACTCGCTAGAATCGAACCCCAGGATGAAAGGACAACAATGAGCACGCAGCGAGTAGTCGGTGTGCAATACATCATACCGCTCAGTCATTGAGGCAGCCCGTTGCAGACCGTGCACCGTATGGATGTATGTGTCGTGATTGACCCGTATAAGTCCTGGAAACCACTACAGATATTTACAAAATTTTATTTACAAAACAGGGAAACGAAGCACATTGTAAAGACCCTGTCATGTTCGTATTCATTGGATATCTCTCGTTGAGTACTCTCAGATGAGTACCCATGTTCCAGGGTTATAGTCATTTTCCAGGTTTATTGCATCATTTTGTAATAGCCAAATTAGCCACCGGCAGAATAAGGGTTAACGTATAGCGCTCATGTAAACATCTCTGAATTAACCCTTCACCCGAGGGACATTTATCTTACTATGCAAATAGATTGATGTCACTGGGTAGTAGCTGCTGGGTAGGGTTTCACACAGTAGAATTGCCTTATACGTGCGCTACTAACAAAGCTATTCGTCAAGTCGACATCACAACGATTATTGGAAATTTGAATATGCGGAATTGTGTGCTATCGATTTACATACCGGTGAATGGTTTATGTTCGGTTGATTGATGATTTTGAATGGGGCTACACCATATTTACTTTTGAATGCATTTGCGTGCATGCCGTAGGTTGAGGAATCTGAAGCGAAGGCTTATGTTTCCGATTTTCATACGTAGCTGACGCCACGACTGACATTCCACGTTGTAAGTTCCACTTAAGGCGGAGTGGTACCACAATACTATATATCGATAAGCTGTGTTGCTGCTGCTTCTAGATCTTATCAACAATTTCTGCCATTGAGACCTAAACTGAGGCAATTATTAGTTTATAAAGTAATCTGAATATGAAAAAACAATGACCAAAGCTATTTTTGTTCCTGCTTTGTGTTATGTGTATTCCGTTTGGCACACTTATGTGGCACATTTTATTATTTTAAATTGTATTTTGTATGATTTTGTACTTGCCGTGTAGTCAATAAACATACACTTCACTACAATACAATAGGCTTTTTCACTATGAGGCCTAAATTGAGACCATGTGCGCACCCCAGCTGCCAATGGGTTAAATCCTTTGAAATCGAAATCGAAATCGACGGAATTCCGCATTCTGCTCCGCCGTGTATATTACTACTGTGTGACGTTATTGCCTGTGATTGACGTCAATTATTGAGATTTGTATTAAGCCAAAATCCATATCTAAGATGAGTAACATACCAACATCAACACGAGAATGTATCAATACAGAACTGTTGGGGAATGGCTGGAATCGTATGGAAATGCTCGGAATCGTATTGGAAGAGCAATGTTTTAGTTGTACTTTATTGACTCGTTTGACATTAGACTACTACTACTAATGCACTAGACTACTCAGCCAGAGAAAAGTTCAACGTGTATCGTTGTTTGTATGTTGGTCTATTTGGCAAACAAAAAATACTCATATGATATTGAAAATAAAAAAAGGAAATGAGTAAAGAAAGTTGTCCCACTAAAAACTTCGGAAAATAAATATTTCATTATGTTAAGACACAAAAGGTGAGAACCTGGAACAAATAACACATAATGTTACAATATCCATAGCTTTAATTTGGCCTTTTAATAGTAGGTACTCATGTTAAAGTGCAGCTGAAATCAATTAGCTATGCAAGGTTGACATTTATAAAAAGTGGTAAAGTACAGGGTGCTATAATTACCTATTCGTTATCTACCTCCAGTTACGTCCACATTTATGTAAGATGAGTAAGTGCTGGAATTTTGCCATCACACTGCTTACCTAACAATTGTTTGCAGCAGAAGCAAAGCAAACATAACGCTTCTTGCCTCACACAAAACAGTGAAATGCGCATATATATATATATATATATATATATATATATATATATATATATATATATATATATATATATATATATATATATATATATATATATACATATGTTTATATATATTAATGGATAATGGATACAATTCCGCAATACTAATACTACTTCTACTACTACTACTACTACTACTACTACTACTACTACTACTACTACGACTACTACTTTCTTCTTCTTCTTCTCCAAGGATAAAGGACATTTGATAACAAAAAAACATTATAATAGACGAAACTAGTAAACATGAAAAATAAATTGAAGTAGCAACGCTTTATTGCTTGAATTTGAAATTTAGACTTTGTTTATTGTCACTTTTTGTGCTATATAGAGGCTAACCAGCTGTATTCGGGGTAAAATTGTATACCCAATATAGATTAATATTATAGTTGGATAATTGGTATGAAATGACTAACACCATCATGATCACGTAGAGTTACCCCACAAACATATGACCCCACTTAACAAGCATGTCGAATACTGCCATTCCATTCAGCCACAGATTGTCCAGGTGCAATCAGCCTATAGTGCTGCGCCACAGGTGTGAGCTCTAACAATGATAGCAGCACTCGAGAGAGCAATGTATGTATATATGGCATTTGATCGGGGAATACTCCATTAAGTCAGTGGAATATCGTTTTTCCTATCCAAACACTGCTCTCTGCTATGTGGGTATCAATATGAGTGTGTAGATAGATCGATACCCCCAGGCATACACTCACGGATCATATGGATCTACAAGTATAGAGTGTTCGTAAAGCATACTCTGCTATCAATGAGATATATTGGATTTTAGTTATGAAATTGATAGTTTGGATACTATATATCGAGAGTTGAATTGCAGTAAATCTAAAGGGTAAAATTTCGAATATTGTATGGAGCCTACTTTGTGGTGGATACCAGAGTAGTATGAATGCTAGAAATTGAATATGTGTAATGAAGGTGAGATTTGTGGTACTTTCAAAAGTGAAATGTGTAATGAGCTTTGGGAGTAGTGCATAAGCTTAACATGAAGAGGCATACATATTCATAGTTTTATCATTTTAA
>OZ012700.1:7812197-7822197 GCA_963942565.1 Maea johnstoni | reverse complement strand
CTGCTGGGAATCGTGTAGTTCTATAAGTCGGACACAGTTTTAGCGCATGCAGCAGGGCAGTTAAGGGCAGTTTGCGCCAAAAAAAGCAAAGACTTCGTTTCTATTGTATCGATGTAGCCGAAAATGATTTCACAAAGCAGATGGCTAAAATAAACACCGTCCTAAGGATGACATTAGGGTGTTTAGTTAAAGCGACTAATTTGATGAAGGATAATCCAAATGCCCCGCCACAAAACATGCTGTGTATTGCGAGCATTCATTCTAAATGATGGTATAAAGCTAGGACACACTTGCAATAAAGAATAGGTACTTTAACTTGCCATATAGACCAGAATGCTTTCATTGTTTATAAAAAAAATCAATAATAATTTAGATTTAGAATATTTTTCAACACTTTTTTCTGCCATACTGCGGCTTAGTCGGGACAGCCAGTTGTGAGTAGTGGAGGAAACTGGTGTACCCGTTATAACAGCCGCCTAACCGAAAAGCTCACAGACAACTTTCTGGTATGCAGCGGCCAGGCAGGACAGGCCTTCAGTGTAGAGAAACAGCCATAAAGGTCCCAAAGTGAGGGTGATGGGCTCTATTTTTTATTTCAATCAAAGGATCAAAGGTAGTGGAATACCACATGTAGGCGGTAGGGTTTTTAAGACGACCTTATTATTCAAAATCGGTGCCACGGATATTCACAATATTTCTGATTCCGTGTATGCTTTGTTATTTCTTTTCTAGCTCGACAAGTGGGTTCCACTGTAAGATTTAAACTGTTTGTATCTGGGCTGGGCACATAGAGTGATTTTTTAGGACACATTGTCTCATATATAATGATATTTGGAAAATATTCTTGAAATGATCTTCAAACCAACAGGATGTATAGTGAATGCCATTAGCGGTCATGTTCTCTTCTATTACACCAGAGAAAATCCGCCGTCTTCCGTCTTTTCCCCTATTCTTCTAAGATGTATAGTTTACATTCAAATATTTCTCAGTCTGATCATGGTACCAGAATGTTTGTCGCTGTGTCATTCCAATCGCATGCTCTAATTTCAAATTTAAAAAACGATCAGGGACAATGGGTACTATAGTATATCGTAAACTGAGTATCTAGGCTTTTGGTTATACCCTTTTTTATATCAGCATCAGGTTATCAAATACCACTGGTAGCTTCTACAACACCGGTACCCGCATAACCTGTTTTTGCTCATCGCCTATACAAAACAAAAATCACGACAACCTGTCTAGATTGGCATGCTTGATACATGTTATACTACTTGACATTTTCCGGCTAGAGGTGTCAATTGTGGACCGTATTTTCTATATCACGAGTAAAAAACGTGTTAGTCTAGTCCCAAGTGCCCCATCTCAATATTTTATGTCGGTGATTAAAGTTCGTTCAAGTTTTTATTGGTGAATTATATGCCTAAAACTGCGGCAGATTGTGTAAGAAGTAATTGTATTTTAGTGGATATACGTGTAGAAGAAACTATACTGTAAATATTTTGGTTAGGATAGAGTTAAAAGACGTTCAGGCATTAGCGTTGTGTTCAGAGAAATACACATGCTTCCGAAATTTCATTTTCATCTAGTAAGCTACTGCCGTGCCGACATTTAATTCCTGTACTAAATGCGTGGGCAGCCCGGGTAGGATGCACGACCGGACACTCGATTGCTACGCGGTCGCCTTGGCATGGATGCATGTGTGGCCTCACAACTGAAGTTAGCTTTGATTACCAAGCTACGTGGTTCATTGATGTGCCTGGCTTATTTCTTTGACATGTTATCCATGAGGGTCGGTACAACCAGGCACTGGCAGACGTTCGGTCGCCTGGTGCAGAAATTAAATGCCTGTACTGTACTGTCCACCTACTGTCCACCATGTTTTAAAGAGAAGCAGCTTGTGAGAAATATACCAGTTATCAATGATGAAGGACTCAAAGTAGTGCCAGGACACCCAAGTTCCCTACACCACGTGGACCCACTCAAATAATTCGAGCTCTATTTGAAGAAGGTTCCTTTGACAAGTTAGAAGACAGTGAGCAGTCAGTGGCAATGTCGTAGACCACTCGGCTATGGGGGCAGGCCCGCAGTGGTGAGAGACAGCGAGTATTATTAGCAACGGCGTAGACCACTCGGCTATGGGGGCAGGCCCGCAGTGGTGAGAGACAGCGAGCAATCATTAGCAACGTCGTAGACCACTCGGCTATGGGCGCAGGCTCTCAGTGGTGAGAGACAGCGAGCAGTCATTAGCAACGTTGTAGACCACTCGGCTATGGGGGCAGGCTCTCAGTGGTGAGAGACAGCGAGCAGTCATTAGCAAAGTCGTAGACCACTCGGCTCTGGGGGCAGGCCGGCAGTGGTGAGAGACAGCGAGCAATCATTAGCAACGTTGTAGACCACTCGGCTATGGGGGCAGGCTCTCAGTGGTGAGAGACAGCGAGCAATCATTAGCAAAGTCGTAGACCACTCGGCTCTGGGGGCAGGCCTGCAGTGGTAAGTGACAGCGAGCAATCATTGGCAATGTCGTAGACCACTCGGCTATGGGGGAATGCCCGCAGTGGTGAGAGACAGCGAGCAATCACTGGCAACGTCGTAGACCCCTCGGCTATGGGGGCAGGCCCGCAATGGTAATTGACAGCGAGCAATCATTGGCAAACGTCGTAGACCACTCGGCTATGGGGGCAGGCCCGCAATGGTAAGTGACAGCGAGCAATCATTAGCAAATGTCGTAGACCACTCGGCTATGGGGGCAGGCCCGCAATGGTAAGTGACAGCGAGCAATCATTGGCAAACGTCGTAGACCACTCGGCTATGGGGGCAGGCCCGCAGTGGTAAGTGACAGCGAGCAATCATTAGCAAACGTCGTAGACCACTCGGCTATGGGGGCAGGCCCGCAGTGGTAAGTCACAGCGAGCAATCATTAGCAAACGTCGTAGACCACTCGGCTATGGGGGCAGGCCCGCAATGGTAAGTGACAGCGAGCAATCATTAGCAAACGTCGTAGACCACTCGGCTATGGGGGCAGGCCCGCAGTGGTAAGTGACAGCGAGCAATCATTGGCAACGTCGTGGACCACTCGGCTATGGGGGCAGGCCCGCAGTGGTAAGTGACAGCGAGCAATCATTAGCAAACGTCGTAGACCACTCGGCTATGGGGAGGCCCGCAGTGGTAAGTGACAGCGAGCAATCATTAGCAACGTCGTAGACCACTCGGCCATGGGGGCAGGCCCGCAGTGGTGAGAGACAGCGAGCAATCATTAGCAACGTCGTAGACCACTGGGCTATAGGGGCAGGCCCCCAGTGGTAAGTGACAGCGAGCAATCATTAGCAACGTCGTAGACCACTCGGCTATGGGGGCAGGCCCGCAGTGGTGAGAGACAGCGAGCAATCATTAGCAACGTCGTAGACCACTGGGCTATAGGGGCAGGCCCCCAGTGGTAAGTGACAGCGAGCAATCATTAGCAACGTCGTAGACCACTCGGCTATGGGGGCAGGCCCGCAGTGGTGAGAGACAGCGAGCAATCATTAGCAACGTCGTAGACCACTGGGCTATAGGGGCAGGCCCCCAGTGGTAAGTGACAGCGAGCAATCATTAGCAACGTCCTAGACCACTCGGCTATGGGGCAGGCCCGCAGTGGTAAATGACAGCGAGCAATCATTGGCAACGTCGTAGACCACTCGGCTATGGGGGCAGGCCCGCAGTGGTAAGTGACAGCGAGCAATCATTAGCAACGTCGTAGACCACTCGGCTATGGGGGCAGGCCCGCAGTGGTAAGTGACAGCGAGCAATCATTGGCAACGTCGTAGACCACTCGGCTATGGGGGCAGGCCCGCAGTGGAAAGTGACAGCGAGCAATCATTGGCAATGTCGTAGACCACTCAGCTATGGGGGCAGGCCCGCAGTGGTAAGTGACAGCGAGCAATCATTGGCAACGTCGTAGACCACTCGGCTATGGGGGCAGGCCCGCAATGGTAAGTGACAGCGAGCAATCATTGGCAACGTCGTAGACCACTCGGCTATGGGGGCAGGCCCGCAGTGGAAAGTGACAGCGAGCAATCATTGGCAATGTCGTAGACCACTCAGCTATGGGGGCAGGCCCGCAGTGGTAAGTGACAGCGAGCAATCATTGGCAACGTCGTAGACCACTCGGCTATGGGGGCAGGCCCGCAATGGTAAGTGACAGCGAGCAATCATTGGCAACGTCGTAGACCGCTCAGCTATGGGGGCAGGCCCGCAGTGGTAAGTGACAGCGAGCAATCATTGGCAACGTCGTAGACCACTCGGCTATGGGGCAGGCCCGCAGTGGTAAGTGACAGCGAGCAATCATTGGCAACGTCGTAGACCACTCGGCTATGGGGGCAGGCCTGCAGTGGTAAGTGACAGCGAGCAATCATTGGCAACGTCGTAGACCACTCAGCTATGGGGGCAGGCCCGCAGTGGTAAGTGACAGCGAGCAATCATTGGCAACGTCGTAGACCACTCGGCTATGGGGGCAGGCCCGCAGTGGTAAGTGACAGCGAGCAATCATTGGCAACGTCGTAGACCACTCGGCTATGGGGGCAGGCCTGCAGTGGTAAGTGACAGCGAGCAATCATTGGCAACGTCGTAGACCACTCAGCTATGGGGGCAGGCCCGCAGTGGTAAGTGACAGCGAGCAATCATTGGCAACGTCGTAGACCACTCGGCTATGGGGGCAGGCCTGCAGTGGTGAGAGACAGCGAGCAATCATTAGCAACGTCGTAGACCGCTCAGCTATGGGGGCAGGCCCGCAGTGGTAAGTGACAGCGAGCAATCATTGGCAACGTCGTAGACCACTCCGCAATGGGGGCAGGCCCGCAGTGGTGAGAGACAGCGAGCAATCATTAGCAACGTCGTAGACCACTTGGCTATGGGGCAGGCCCGCAGTGGTAAGTGGCAGCGAGAAACCATTAGCATCGTCGTAGACCACTCGGCTATGGGGCAGGCCCGCAGTGGAAAGTAACAGCGAGCAATCATTAGCAACGTCGTAGACAACTCGGCTATTGGGGCAGGCCCGCAGTGGTAAGTGACAGCGAGCAATCATTAGCAACGTCGTAGACAACTCGGCTATTGGGGCAGGCCCGCAGTGGTAAGTGACAGCGAGCAATCATTGGCAACGTCGTAGACAACTCGGCGATGTCCTGGGTAGGATGGGATGGATCTTAGTGGGCAGAGCTCTCATTCGACTGCAGCCTCACGACATGCCAGGCATTGCGGTTAATAAATTATTGACGTGTGTGTTTATAAAGTAGTATTATCCCTGCATTTCCCCTGCCTGCCTGCCTGCCTGTGCCACAGAGAAGGATGTCATCAGCCTGCCGCGCAGCCAACCACGACATTTACTGGCAATGGAGCTAGTTGCGGAAGAGACGAGGAATCATATTGTTTTATGTGATTTTCATTGTTTTTTGTCCTTTCGTTTCTCGAGTTTTTTTTCCATACTTGGTCTCCTTCAGGGACATTATACAGGCAACTCTGCTTAATCCGGACTGATGTGGACCCTAAATTTCTGTCCGGATTAGGCAAAATCCGGATTATGCGTATAGGAATATATGTATAGGAAGGGACTGGGACCTTCGAACCTGTCCGGTTCAGACGAAAATCCGTATTACACATGTCCGCATTAAGCAGAGTTGCCTGTATGTGTTATGTCAGGGAGTTCGTTTATCGTCCCCTTTTCTGCCATAATTAGGCTAAATCGGAACTACCCAGTAGAAAGTGGCAGAAGAAGCAGGGGTGAGTTCCGAAAGCCTCCGCCAGCACCACAAAATGGCAAATGAAAATACATTCATCTTCACCTTTTCTGCCATGATTGGAAGAAATAGGGACTAGCCTTTAACCCTTCCAATGCTAAGGCTACTTTCATCCAAAGCACAAGGACGCAAAGATTATTGATAACTGTTTAAACTCTGTCATGTTGGTATTCATTGGATAGCTCTCGCTGAGCTCTCTCATACGAGTACCCATTTGCCAGGGGTTCAGTCATTTTTCGGGGTTTTTGCATCATTTTGTATTGGCTGAATTAGCCACCAGCAGCATAAGGGTTAATATACGGTGGAGGAAATAGGAACGAGTGGCAAAATCCACCGCCTAATCCCAAGTCATCAGTGATCAGACGTCGGAACATGGAATAGAGATGTGGGATGGGCAAACATCGTTCGTTCTTTCTTTCTTTCGTTAAATAGAGTAGTCTACTAGCCATCCCTATATGCCAAGTATGTGAACCTTGCAATGTATGTGAACCTTTTATCAACCTAAATACTATTTGGTGCAAATGACCTCTCAGGATTGCAAAAAATGGTCACAAATATGGGGGTAGGGGTAACATATTTTTATCATAACTTCTGTTATATTGGTTCATTTTCAACAAATGAGGCATCACCAAGTATAACTTTTTAATTTCGCAGGAGTTAAGACCAGCCACATTCTGATTGGTCACTTGTGACGGGTCATTTGGGGTAGACAAAGGTATCTGTGACTAGCGGGTGACTGATGAATTATGCTGGCCGTGTACCAACAGTCATACAGGTAGTCACCCCGAGGGAGCGAGTTATGTTTGACTATTGAGTCGCCTAGGTATCCTTTAACGTATTTCCTCGACATGGTGCACGTTGCAGATCTAAGATAAACATAGCTTTATTTAGAGTTCAATTCAGTATGATAAAAACTGTTTGTAGAATGTCTGGACACAGTACCATTACTATATAGAGCAAAATCAAAACATAACGAGTTCGTGAAGAAATCAATAGTTTTACATTTTATAAAGCATTTCCAAGTTTATTGAATGACGAAACAATTCAATTCTATTAAAACACCGATATGACCATAACTGATAAAGACCATGGGCTAAAAGTTACCACACACATATATATATATATATATATATATATATATATATATATATATATATATATATATATATATATATATATATATATATATATATATATATATATATATATATATATATATATATATATATATATAATGGAAATGGGAAGAGTAGAAAACCTACATAAACCATAACCACAATTGTATAAACCTTATAATAGTCCAAATGAAATTAGGGGTGGGGAGGGGATTTAGATTACTTTCCAAAGGATTAAGCATACCTTAGCTGTGACAATGGTAAAGTATATTTCCTTGGTTGAAACCTTATTCAAACGTTCGCTGTTTACGAAACAAAATAATAATATCAATATTCATTGAGATAGAATTGGTAGATTAGTTAGGTTAATATATCGAATGAAAGGACAGTAGATTTATATCTGAGTGGCTGAGGCAAAGTTAATTGTCTGTTCAAAAGATGATCATTATAGAATGAGAAAAAGATATGAAAGTTATTTTTGATCTGGATTTTAAGGTTATCTCGAGAGTGAACTCCTTTGTGGAAACAATTCCGATTCAGGTTTGTTAACCTTAAGAGGGAAGACTTTAAGAAATATTCGGCAGCTTCAGTTGAGCTAGTCTGATATTTTTTGTAGCAACCTTTCTTCTTTAAACCCTTATCGTTTCTGCCAGGTATCTTGAAAAGACTGATCATTCCTCATCAGTCATCGCATAGCCTTCTTAACTTGGCAAAAGCACGTAGTTCTGAGCTTAAGAAATACCACATAGATTACAAATACCACATAGATTGAGGTGGCAACTTTCCAAAGTTGTCTTTGAATTGTCCAGTGGTCAGTGTTATTTGAATTCCACACGTACACTGTCTGTTTGTATTTGCAAAACATCTCAGCCCTCCACGCACCGCCACAGCAACCCGGCAGAAATGGGTTAGTCGCACAATATGTGCATGCATGCAAACGCGGCCGGCAGTTTTATGCGCATTTGCTATGGCATTTGTTATGATCTTAGAGAGAGGAGTTGGCGGCGTATTCTATCTCGCCCGCTGCTGCCAGTGTGCACTATGGATATGTTATAGGCAGGCGATCAGCACGCACAAATGCATATGTACAGGTGGTCAAACAAAGTTAGGCAAACCTTGAAAGAAGCACAGCTGGACACATCGTTTCAAAACGGATAGCAATACATACACACACATTATATATATATATATATATATATATATATATATATATATATATATATATATATATATATATATATATATAAATATATATATAAATATATATATATATATATATATATATATATATATATATACATATATATATATATACATATATTCACATATATTTATATATATATATATATATATATATATATATATATATATATATATATATATATATATTTATATATAAATATATTTATATATAAATAAATTTATATATATATATATATATATATATATATATATATATATATATATATATATATATATATATATATATATATATATATGTGTGTGTGTGTGTGTGTATAGTGTAACTGTGCGTGAATGGGTTAACTATCCCGCACTGGGACAAGTCGCTGTTCCCTATGAGCCAGGTAATGCTATACTAACAAGTATACTCAATTATTAAACTGATGATAAATGCTGTATCCTGCATGAAATATTGAGAAGCTAACATACAGCATGGCTTCCCTATCGTGTTCAACCTGGATTTTTTGTCCCTCGCAGGGGTATTCAATATTGTGAAATCATATACCACGACCGAAACGTGAAGCTTTTTATTTGTACTACATTCGCTTTCTGTCACAGAGCAAGCAGTAGTTCTGTCACGCAGTCCCTACTTCAGTGGTCCTTTTTGGCTGGGTGAAGCAGAACCGAGTCGTCCTTTGTAGATGATGACATTTTGCTGTAAACTTGAATGACAAAACGGGCATTACAAGCAAAAGAAACAGTACATGCAGATTTTGGGCAATGGGGGTATGGGATGTTAAATAAGTTTGATAAGCTTATAAAAGGTAAATTGTACTCACCTATAGATGTGTAAATAATTCACTATAATCACGGCTAAAAACAGCGCTATTCCAATTGTCAGGAAGATAATGTTTAAAACTTTCTTTAAAATCAGATGTCTCTCGTTGGATGCATCGTTAATTTTCCGAAGTTTTTCCGACACCTCCTCTCCGTTTTTACCCCTCATGCGGTTATCGTGGAGGCAGCGGGTCATTTTACGTACAAACGTCGGCTGCGGCTTGGGCCGTTTTTCCCTGCGGCCTGCCGAGGCGCCTCCATCGTCTGCTGCGCCGCCCGCTTCGGGGTCGGCGCCGTTATCCATAGTTACTGATGTTTCGTCCATCTCAATCCCGTTCATTGTATTTTGCTTCCTGGCCCTCCGCGCTTGCCTCGCTAGCTCATTATTACCAGCCAATGGAGACTCACCGTCGGTTTTGTCCAGGCCCCTGGACCTGCGCGCGCGCCGCTTCCGGTCGGCCTCGTCTTGGGCTGCACGCGCCTGGCGGCCCTGTTGAACGGGCGGCGGCAGCGCCGGACCGACGGTGATGAAGCGGTTTTGGTAGTAGATGGTACGTGGAAGAGGGGTGGAGTGCCGCTCGGCGCTCGTCGTACTTTTCAGGCTCTTCGTCGTAGGAGAGCTTGGTCGCACTCGATTATTTTCCTCCCGTTTCAGACTCTCCGCCTGACTTATATGGTCATTCGGCCTAGACCGGCGCATCGTGCCATCATTGTTGGGTGAGGTAGACTTAGGAAAATCCTCCTCTGGCGGGGTGGTGGGGGATATCGCACCCGGGGTGCTGCCCACTTCTGGGGTGCTGGGGGTTTTGATACCCACCGACTCGGCAGTATCAAGCATGGTTGCAGCTTCCACCATGAATTGCGTTTCGGCCAGGTCTCCACCCACGTTCTCCCCGCTCCCGTGGCCCCCAACGGCCGCCATTGTGGTGGGTCGTCTCGGCTTGAACTCCCCGTTTCATTGTTATTGTGGGGGTGAGGGGCAGACATCCTAGAGCCCCCCTTAACTGCCCCTGCCTCGGTGACAGCGTGGTGAGATGGGCCGGCTTCCAGCTCAAAGGCGGGGTTGTCCTTGGCCTGAAAATTGAAAATAAAGATGGG
>OZ012700.1:7801860-7811997 GCA_963942565.1 Maea johnstoni | reverse complement strand
CCTCGGAACAAGACTCTGGACCATCGATGTGTGGAGACAGCTCTTGACTTATTTGTCTCTGGAGTGTACTATTAGTCTTATATATGGACAAATCTTGCTATCCTATGGAGCAACAGTTTGAAAAGTTGTTGGTCCAGCTTAATCTAGCATTACCTCATTAGATAGTTTTCAATCATGCCATCATTTCCTGAGATAATATGATTTTGAGAATATAATATGATTTTATGAATTTGCCAGACCGTGTATGCACTGTAGATGCTAGTAAGTGGAGGGGCTATTGTTTGTTGAGGGCTGTGGAATGCGTTATATCACTTACTAATGGTATTAGATAATGGTGTGCATAAGATGTTACGTAACCTGCCATGGTTTGCCGTAGTACAACGAAATAGTGCAACCATGATGTGTTGCGCAACCCATCAACGCAATACCATAATCTACTCCAGAGACATACGGATCTTCATGTAGTGCACAGTCAGGTCAGTGCGCATGGTATGGGAATGGATCTTGTGATGTACACTAGCGATATTTAATTCCTTCATCATTCGACCGGACGTCTGCCAGTGCCTGGTTGTAAGAACAACCATGGATAACATGTACAAAATAAGCCAAGCACATCAATGACTAACATAGCTTGCAAATAAAAGCTACGTTCAGTTACGAGGTAATCCATGCATCCATGCCAAGGAAGATTGGTAACAATCGGGCGTCCGGTTGTGTATAACATCCCAGAGCCCACACATTTACAGCAGGAATCAGATGTCGGCACTGTAACATAGATGATATGCACTATTGGAGCCAATGTAGTGACTAAGGTCGAGTTGTTTCGCTGTCACTGCTGCTCGCTGTCTCTCATCACTGTCCGCGCACGTGAGAATGTTGCCTGTGGCTTTGAGTTAGCCGATGCTTATTTGCTAGCGTTGGACCACCAGGCTATGGGACGGTCCCTTGTGCAAGTAGAAATGCCGTAAACAGCATATATGCGAACTGTACAAAGTGTACCTGCACAGATAGTGTAAATATATTCGATAAAGTGTCGAATACGTGAAATTATTTGTCCACAATAAATATGTTGGAAATTCTTGGCATGTATCGATGTTACATAAAAAAGGGATTTGTATATTTCTATTCATGAAATGATATGTGCATCAATATGGTAGCATTTGCTGCCGTGGCTAGGTCTACATTCCGGCCATATTCCGGATGTCAGTCACGAGTCTACCCACACCTTGTAATAAGGACTTCCGTTCCAGGCAAATACTGTGATGTACGCCGCGGTCGAGATATATATATATATATATATATGTATATATATATATATATATATATATACATATATATATATATATGTATGTATGTATGTATGTATGTATGTATGTATGTATGTATGTATGTATATATACATATATATATATATATATATATATATATATATATATATATATATATATATATATATATATATATATATATATATATATATATATATATATATATATAATATGTCGCCAAAACGGTAGGGACCTATAGGGCAACTGAGATACGAATGTGTTAAAGCTGAACAGTGAGTCATATCTCCCCCTTTCCCGGACAAATTGATAGGTACATTTAGACTGGCGTTATCCCTTATACGGCGAAGGGGTAATACCCCTGGAGTACCAATCTGAGGTAATATCTCCCAAGGGGGAAGGACGGATGAACCATTTATATTCTACGTTCGCGCCCCTACAGTCAATTCAACACGTATCACCGCAGTATAAGTGTGGACCGCTGTGGTAGAAATGCCTAGTAGATGCTGTGCTGGTGTGTTCAATTCATCATTTGCAACGATATGGTACTGATTACTTCAGGCAACGAACACGTTTCTCATCAGTAGGTAGGGTTTGCTGCTGAAACACGTTCTTAACCCTTCCAGTGCTGAGGCTACTTTAGTCCAGAGCATAAATATTTTTGAAAACAATTTAAACCTTGTCATGTTGGTATTCATTGTATAGTTCTTGCTAAGTACTCTCAGATGAGTACCCCTGTGCCAGGTTTTCAGTCATATTTTAGTTTTCTGCATCAGTTTTCACTGATTTGCACTCTTTGACCAGAAGAGCCACGAGCAGGTCTATAAGGGTTAATAGAAACACTTATGAGTACTACTTGATATATCCTGCATGCACAACCGTACATATAAAACACAGGACATCAGAGTATGTTTTATGGAGTGTAGCTTAATGAATTGAAAAGGGCTTAAATGATTGTGCGTTTATAACAAACCAGAATAATGAAATTATGAACATATTTTAGCAAAAGAAAATGACAAGGAGGAATCATTGCTTTGAATTCATCCAAAGTTGGTATTTTATTCCCACTTCTAGCCCATTGAGTGAAAGAAGAAATATGAACACTTCTGTCTCATTACAGTTGAATGAGAATTTTTGGCAATGATTTATTTGAAAAGGTTGCAATAAAAGTTGTTTGGGCATACGCAATAAAATCTGGTACATCGTCTTTCACGTCCTTGTGTTATGAACCCATTAAAGTAGAATATGATAGCACAGCTAACTAGCATTACTCCCCTCTCTTCAAAGACTCAGGTAATTTAGCGGCCTTGTTTTATTGCAGGGGTCGGTGTTGCCGCATAATGCCAGGGAAGGCAATAAAACTGACTGCCTGAACACAGGGGCTCTGGTGGATAGCAAACTACCCGGACACACAATGAGCCAGATTTCCATAACGCATTTATAGTGGGCAATATCCACCCTGGTTCCATGCGGTAGCTTTGCCCATTTCCTATATGCATGTACTGCGCGAAATATTATATCTATCGTCACTTTTTTGTGATATTAAAGCTACATATATATATATATATATATATATATATATATATATATATATATATATATATATATATATATATATATATATATATATATATATATATATATATATATATATTTATATATATATATATATATATATATATATATATATATATATATATATATATATATATATATATATATATACTAGTATATATATATATATATATATATATATATATATATATATATATATATATATATATATATATATATACATGTATATATATATATATATATAGTTTGACAAATGGTTCAGTCTGTGCGCAATTCACTGGACCACTTGACCAAGGGGGTTCCCCTCTCTAAGATGATTTCTCAATATTGATGATTTGGTCATATGTATTTAATTGTATACGTAGTTTTATATATAGTTTCGATATGGTCAATAAATAGTACCGTTACATTACTATAGACGCTGTATTGTGGCGGGATATGGAGGCAGCAATGCATTCGATACCCCTAATCAATATGATCTTTGAACTGAGAATTATAACCTTTTGACAGATGCGGCGTACTAGAATGGACTTTCAAATTGGCAATTTGTACAGTTACTTGAATCTTACATGCCAAAGAAACGAACCATTTCCGCTCCTTTCGGACCAATTTACAGAAATATGCATTATTCATGTCTAAAGTTAGGCTTAACTAACTACACCCAAGTCGATCGTCAATATGCATACTACTTCCAATGGAATTGGTGCTCATTTTTCCTTCCAGGTTTAACTCAATATATCACAAAGATTCCCTTTTTAAAACGATTTACACAACAATGTTTTTCTCATCTGAACAACCTTTTAAGACATCGATTGTTGCTTTTGTCCTATATAATCAACTCGTCGTGCAAACATACATGTTAGAAGCATTTTATTTCATAGTATGATTTCACCAGCATTGTGTTCGCTATGGCAATTAAAGTGTCAGTAAAGGGATTAGCCAGAATGTACTCTTCATGTCACGGGGTCAATGAGAATTCTATATTGAGACTTTAGGCAAAAGAGCAAGGGCAGTGGTAAGATAATATATATCAACACGTCTTCCTGAAGCTATACTCATGTAAGGTCTGCCTCCTAGACTAGGAGTCCTGGTGCAATATTGTACGTTTTGACTGAATTGTGCATTTGCATTTTCATCACTTTGTAGTGGTTTTGCATAGAAATATTTCATAATAAAAATGTATATGAAAGCATGAATACCCATCTACCGTATAAAGGGTGTTATATCAGTCATCAATTCTCAATCCAATTTCAATTGATTCATAATACTGTAACATCAAAACTTACATTATTCATGTCAATATGAGCATTATAATGTCTATTCAATACATTCCCTTTTTTACATAACATAGGAATACCTGTTTGCCATTTTTCTCTTATACCACATAACCCCTTTCACACTGTCAGTGTTCAACTGCACAATGTTGGCATTTTGAAAACAACCATCTTTTCAGATTCAGCTGATATACGCTAAGGATCCCAAAGATTTCCAACCCTGATTTATGTATCTTTCCATAATTTTCTTTCTGTGGATTTGAACTCATTTTAGGCAATATTTGCAATACATGCGACATTTATTCATTTATTTATCTATTCATTTTTTATTCATTCCACCATTCATTTATCCATTCATTCATTCATTATTTCATTTATCTATGTATTCATTTATTTTATTCTTCTGCTCTCCAAACTGGTAGGTGTATACGTACGTTTATACAGTTCTATTAGGCGGATACAATTCCCTCATTGTCCTCGCCATTCCTAACCCTTCCAATGCTGAGGCTACTTTGTCCAAAGAACACGGATGCAAAGATGTTTGAAAACGATTCTAAACCCTGTCATGTTGGTACTCATTGGATAAATCTCACTGGGTACTCTCAAACAAGTACACATGCGCCAGGGTTTCAGTCGTTGTTCATGTTTTCCATCTTTTTCTATTGATCAAATTAGTAAAGAAGGCTAAAACTACATCCCTCAAAACACACTGAAGGTGCGTGTACGAGTTAAGGCTATCTCGTATAGAAATCCTCCTGCACCATCTCTATTAGAGATAAAAAGGTTGGAACTTAGATGGGTCTTATCCATTAATCAAATAGCTCCCAGACCCGGTGTACCGGCGCATGGGGGTAATTGAATAGAACTGATCCATCTGAGCCCAGTCGCGTGGGGAGGCATATTTCAACAAAGCAGCAGCAGCAGGGAAGGTATTTTTTATCACGGAGACGGATCCAGAGAGTGGATCAGAGATAGGGTGTTTAATGCATACATCCATGGCTGTCTGACAAAATATGTACCTTCAATTGTATTGAAACCAAATGGATTTAGTAAATTCGTATGATTCGTATGATGTCCAATAATTAAATGATTGTGTGTCTGTACCATTGTCTGCGACCGTTGTATGTTTACATGTCAAACCTTATCCGCATATATAATGAAATCCAATAACCAAATAATTGTATGTTTGTATCTGTTGCTTGTGTTTACATAAGAAAATAAAAAACAGCAGGTGCGAAAAAAAGAAAAATACAAGATCTCTTACTGATGCTCTTAATACATTAAACTGCTTGAAAAGTATACTAGTATGTTGCGTTACATCATCCAATTACTTCACGTTGATGCGTTGCGTTCGTTGTATTCCTGTTGATGTATAATTGAGGTATGACTGCCCTGCCCCCGGTGTACCCAGGCCCTGTCCCTGACATGGAAAGGAGAGACGGGGAGAAGTCACCGCACAGCAGCGCCAGGCGTCGTGCAATAATTGGATTGATGATGGTAATTTAGGAGCGACTCTGAGCGTCTGCTGAGAGCCAGGTCTTTAAGGAGATAGGCCTAACGCAGTGATAAATACTGCCATGCACCCGGCGGACTAGCCCGGTCATTAGCGGGGACCTGTTGAAAGGGGTTATGGACGTAACGAAGTGCTATAGAAATACCTACTATGTCCCCAAGTGCCCTCTGTCACCTATGAATGGTCTGGCCTTAAAGCGGGTTGGTGCTTTACGCAATTCATGGAAAACGATATGTTTGGAATTTGGCTTCAGAACTATCAAATCAGATATCACAGTACCATTTTCAGAAGAAAAAACTATTGGGCGCAAAGCAGATTAGTTGTGGTTGAATAAGCTATCATTTTCAAATTGAAAGGAATGCTGTACCAAAGTGAATAAAGCAATTCATATATCAATGAAACTGAATACCATATACACGAAGACTTTTCTCCGAATTGATGCAAGAAATAGAGGCCTATCATAGGAATTGGCAATCATACTGACGGTAGACTCATATACAGAATTCCTTTCCCGATGCATTTATTAGTGGTGACATACATCGACTTACATAGGCATTTGTGATACTAGTACTTCACATGCCATATAAAATGTTTTGATTTTTTATCGGCTTTAGCATAAATATATATAACTGATTGTGTGTCTGCATCATTAATCATTAATCGCTATGCAATGAACGGGTATTTATGAATATATGGTATACTACAGTGCCGACATTTAATTCCTGCACTAAATGCGTGGGCAGTCTGGGCATACTACACGACTGCACGACTGATTGACACACAGTTTCATGCATATGGATGCATGGATTACCTCCAAATTGAACGTAGATTTTATTAGCAAGATACGTTAAGGTCATTGATGTGCTTGGATCATTTTCCGACATGTTATCCATGGGGTTTGTACAACCAGGCACTGGCAGACGTCCGGTCGACTGGTGCAGAAATTAAATGTCCGTACTGTACTATACCATCGTATAGTACGGACCTAACGCCAACATCATCGTACTATTCAGTACTTTTGGCCAAGTAGGAGAAGCTAATGACTTGGAGAATTGTTCTCAAATCCCTCTGAGCCTTGTCCTTGAAGTGATTGAGCTGTTATAGGTAAGAAGGCTGAGTGAAAATGTCTGGAAGGACTGACATCGTTAGAACACGCATTTAAAGGACAGAATACTACCCTGGGAGCAGCAGAAGGTTATAGTGCAATATGACTCTTTTACCCTCTAATGGAATAGCTGCCCCTGGTGGGAGTTGGCAGCACTAAAAAGGGGGCGCTGTGTTAAGTTGAGCTATAACTTGAAGTTTATCAGTAATTTTGCATACAATGTATGTATATATGTATGTATGTATGTATGTATGTATGTTTAATGACTATTTAAGAAGAGGGATCCAACAATGGAATTCAACAAGTAATGATTACACACATGTTCAGTAAGAAACGTTTTTTTTTAGATTTCTGGACCACTATCATTAACCGAGGGCCGTCTAGTCTGGTACGTACAGGGTAGCTGTACCCTGGATAGGTCATTAGCACCTGAATGATACAGGGGTCATATATGCCAAGCAGAAGTTACCAGGTATCTTGTTATGATTGCTCAAAATAACGTTTATATTTTGCACAAAACCTTATCCCCTCTCTAGTCGCGCCTTCTATGTTTTATAACAATCTTTAAAAAGTTAATGTAATAGTTTAAATGCAAAACGTCGTGGGGGTCAGGACAGGGTTAAGTTTTTCGAATTTGGGGGTTTCTGTCCTAAACGGATATACTCTATAACTCAATATAACGCAACTAATGGCGTTTAACATACTTCTTTCCTGAGTTGGCATAGTCTAGAGCTTTTATACATTAGATTTATATTAGATATACGAGTACAAATGTGTGCATTATTTGAATTCCTATCAATATTTCTTCTTCACCGATTTTGCAAAGCATTTCTCCCTGAACTATTTCCCATAGGATGCATTTATCAAAGGTAAATCATTCAAATAGTATGTCCCTTTTATGGCTCAGCCGTTGGCAATTTTAAATAATAGAACGAGTGAAGGGAGTGATTTCATTTCTTGGAGACGAAATTTGGACCCTACGTAATTTCATCAGCTGAGTTAGTATCATTGATCGATTCCTTATGATGCGGAGATATTCCCTACCCAATTGCGAGATAATGGCGAGGGACTGTTTTCAACACCAACAATAGAACAATAGCAAAGGTGTAATTTCCTTTCCTGGTGCTGAAAGTTGGATCATATGTAATATAATCAGCTGAGTTTATTAGTCATGATTGATTCCTTATGATGAGGAGATATTCCCTACCCACGGGTGAGATAATGACAAAGGACTGTTCTCAACACCAAATACGGAACAATAGAACAAAAGCAAATGTGTAATTTCATCAACTAAATTATTTGTCATGATTGATTCCTTATGATGAGATGATAGATATCCCTACCCACATGCAAGATAATGAGGAAGGACTGTTTTCAACACCAACAACGGAACAATAGAACAATAGCAAAGGCGCAGCACACAAAAGCAAATTGCTGGGAGTTTTAGGCCATAATTCTCTAGCTGTTGCGCTGACGCTGAGAGGCACAAGTATAATTACTGTCTAGTTTTCTCGGGGGTCCGCGCTAACACACAGATAAAGGATGAGCGCAGTTAGCCACGTCCTGTCCTGGGCGTATCTCACAGAGAGAAAAGAAATAGGGACGCGATTTTGCTTTCGGAACAGAATGTTGTAGACATCTCACCAAGCAAAAAAACAAATGATGGATGTGTTTCTTCATTCGGGACAAATTGTTGAGCATCTGTCCTAGATGTCTCACAAAGATAGAAAATAGGGATGTGTTTTAAAAAAGCAAAAAAAACGAAAACAAATGATGGATGTGTTCCGTCATTCGGGACAAAGTGATGCTCAACTGTACTAGGAGTCTAACAGAGAGAGAGAATGGGGATTTGCTTTTTGCATTCGGAATAAAATGTTGCTCATCTGTCGAAGGTGTCTCGCCAAAAAGGTAAATAAAAGGAAATGGAAGTGTGTTATTGAATAAGAAAGAAGATATTGATAATCGGAGAAACTCAAATAAATGGGTATGTTTCAGTTGAATTAACAAGCAAGTAAAGAAAGCTAGCAACTCTAGGGAGGAGTAAGGATTACATTGTTAACTACATAATTAACGTTAAGTACGTGTGGCGCTGTCAAATCATTGTCATCGTTGATGTTAACTCTTAGGTTATCAATCTGACTGCATGTTGCAGCTTTAATACTATAATTGCACTTCGACTTACTATTAAAACGGTAACTTGCATTATATAACAGCAAATGTAAACATGATATTTACCCTCCTTAAAGCTGGGGCTACTTTCGTCCAGAGCTCTTGAAAGAACGCAAATATTGTAAAAAACATCTAAACACTGTTATGTTGGTACTCATTGGATTTCTCTAGCTGGGTACTCTCAGATAAGTACCCATATAGCAGGGTTTCAGTCACTTTATAGGTACTTTGCATCGTTTTGTATATATAAGTCAAATTAGTTACCAGCAGCATAAGGGTTAAACTCCAAATAACGTATTCCTCAATGCATGCAGTAGTCTCGACACCGTTTACTACCTTATAAAGGAATATAATCCCGCCAGCGTACGTCATCACGATGGTCCTTGGGAGATCCAGAAAAGGATTCGCACTGTCTTACTGTATTCTGGGCCAAAGACTAATTTTTTATCAACTGGCAGTTGTTGCAAGCAGGTTTGGTGCCAGAGTTTGCTTAAAAAATCTAGTTTTAAAAGGTGCGCTTTTGTTGTATGCTATCCTGATATTGCATGCTCGTCTTTATCACTGGAGGTTGCTCATACTCCGAGGCTTTCAATCGACAGGATCATGATGCAGTGAAGATCGGCCGACTGAATCCTGGGAGGCGTAGGGCAATCAGTTCAATACCACGCAGAGAAAGTTGGAAGCCGATTAGGTATAACTATACTGTTATCATGTACATTCCTGATGAACTACATACCGCTTTCTTGAAGTCACCATATCAAAGGTCTGCATAAAAGCCATTTCCATAGCTATTCATAGTCATTGACAATGTATTGCTGTACACACTTATTCATACATCACTTGGTTTCGAAACTTGTTTTGCTAAAACAGTCTATCCTTTGGAACAATATCTTAAGGTAATTCTGTGCTATACAGTTGTGTATGCTCTACTGGGAATCAGTGCAAAGCATTTGTATTCGCATTGATGCGGCCGTCGTGTTTCAAAAATGCTTCCATAGCCAGATCTAAGGATCAAACCAAGAATTGATGTTATATCGCATTAAGGTAAAATGGCATCGGATCATTTTATTTTTAGAGAACGTCACAGACAAGTTGTCACTTAATGCTTGTGCCGCGCAAGCCAGCCAGATGAGGTTACAATTGTAAAATCTGATAATTGACAAGTCTCGTTTTGATCTCGTGGAAGATCACGCGAGATGAATCAGATTGCGGTTA
>OZ012700.1:7784360-7796860 GCA_963942565.1 Maea johnstoni | reverse complement strand
CTCTCTCTCTCTCTCTCTCTCTCTCTCTCTCTCTCTCTCTCTCTCTCATGGTGTATAACAGAGTAGCAGTTCTGCCCTGATAGCTGTATACAAACAGTCCGTGTCGGCCTTACAAGGGCATCGCGTGTTTGCTGACGATTTAGCAGCCATGTTAGCTGTATGGCTGTGGACAGGATAGTCCATTATTAATGAGACACAATCAACTGTTGCCGCTCTATCACCGTCAACGTTCTTTCCCGTCCACTATTAGACACGTACAGTCATACATAAGGGGTTCATCTAATTGAGGGATACCGCCGGGCATGAGCAGTCTAGTGTACTGCACAGCGACTACCTACTTTGAAAAATATAAAGGGCAGCAAAAGGTACAAGATGCTTATAATACGAAACCTGTTTATTTTGAGTTACGTAAGGACATATGTGTATGTATGTATGTATGTATGTGTATGTATGTATGTACGTATGTATGTATGTGTATGTATGTATGTACGTATGTATGTATGTATGTGTATATACTAGTATGTATGTATGCATGTATCTAGGTATATGTGTGCATGTTTAATAACTGTTTGATTTTCATTTTACAACCCCATACTTTACTAATCTCTGAAGCTGCACACAAAATAAATCGGGTATAATAGAAAACAAACAGTAGAAAGTCGTTAGCAAATAAGTACTGTCCAAAGAAAAAGGATAACAAACTGTCTACTGATGTTCCTGCAAGTACTCGCTGGTATCTTATGTACTTGACGTCGAAGGAGGTCTTTAAGAAGCACTGTTTAAGGTGGCTGAGTTCAGGTAATGGGAGCCACAGCAGGTAATCGTTATACACCAGTCTATAATAGCCAAAGCCTGGCTGACAATTAGATCAGGTCTTTATAATGTATAAGTTTAAGGTGGAAATCTAGATGGGCGGCTGTCAGTTGTCCTCAGTAGACCTCTAACCCTTCCAATCCTGAGGCTACTTACGTCCAAAGTGCAAGGACGAAAAGATTCTTGAAACTATATAAACCCAGCCATGTTGATATTATTGGAAAGCTCTCGCTGAGTAATCTCAGATGAATACCTATGTGCCAGTGTTTCAGTTTTATGCATCATTTTGTATTGGCCAATTTAGTTACCAGCAGCACAAGGGTTAAGGTGGAAATCTAGATGTGGCACTGTCGGCTGTATATATATATATATATATATATATATATATATATATATATATATGTATATATATATATATATATATATATATGTATATGTATATATATATATATATATATATATATATATATATATATAGAGAGAGAGAGAGAGAGAGAGAGATAGATATATATATAGATATTTGTATATATATATATATATATATATATATATATATATATATATATATATATATATATATATATATATATGAATGAAAAGGTCGACATTTCTTTAGAAATGACATTCATACACGACATATATGAAATGCATGGCACATTTCCCATTTCATATGACATAATACATGACAACTACGCCATTTATTACAAGTATGACAACTACACCACTTCATTTAGGACACATATGCCATTTACCATTATATAAATGACAAATTCATCATTCAAAATTTGGCATAAATGTTTAACATCCTATTTCATTCTTATCCTGGCATCAAACGATGTCAAATAACACAACACAAGATATACACTATTCACCAGTGTTACTTGCCTGCATACATGCACTGAGTATGCGTCAGCCCTTCACAGTTTGGGTCTATATACTGTTTCCCATGTGGATCGTTATGTAATAAATAATTCATGCCTGACATTTGTGTCACTACCTATGAGATATGGCTTCCACTGACTAGCTTGAGGCTAGCCAAAGCTGCATATCCCACTGCCGGGGACTGAAACCGTGCATTCTTCATACACTGCTAATATAAAGGTAATGTATGTTATATATATTTTCGTCACTTGCAATGCCATATTGATTGTGGGTGTCGTGACTAGCCAGTTGTAAGTACTGGAGGAAACTAGAGTACCTGGCTTAAACCACCATCTAACCCCAATTCTCACGCAACTTTCTCACAATCCCTGACCGGGCAGTGACAAAGGCAATGTATGCCTATGGGGGGATAATGAAATTTGTCAGGATTGAAAATAGGTTTATTCACACATTGAATGTGAAATGCAACAGTTTGGATAACTTTGACTGTCTTTCCTCATTTAACTTTCCTCATTGCTTGTTTGAAAGCATATTTTTTCATTGAAGATGGGGAGGAAATTCATTTACCTCAGCAGACTATTGACAGCCAATGCTTTTACATCGGGTCCAGCAACGCTATATACGGCCCACATGATTCTAAGTACAACACAGAAATAGGCCCTCAGTGGTGAGAGACAGCATTTAGCCAATGGCAACGATCTTGACTACTCGGCTATCAAGGCAGTCCCTGTCAGTGGTTAGAGACAGCGAGTAGTCAGTGGCAACGCCTTGGACTACTCGGCTAACGGGGCAGGGTCTCAATGGTAAAGATGGCGAGCAGTCAGTGGCAACGACTTGGACTACTCGGCTAACGGGGCAGGGTCTCAATGGTAAAGATGGCGAGCAGTCAGTGGCAACGGCTTAAAATACTCGGCTCCGGTAACTCCTTGTATACTGTCCAACTGATAATTTCAATCTAACTAGAATGTATGTGGTACTGTGGTGCATTCGAGATGAATGAGGCGGGTCCCACCAGTACCATCATTTAAAACAATGTTCGAGTTATCAATTCAACATTTAAAAATTCTTTTTGAAACATTAATTGGTTTTGGGCCCATTGCTGGCTATAGAGAGATGCATACCTAAGGAGAGTGGAACCCCACGGAGTTCTCTTATTCCTTCTGTCCACCCTCATTGGATCTTGTCGGCAGAAAAAGAGTTGGATTGTATTGGAAATTCATATGTAGTCATTGTTCTGCTATCTAAATGCAAAAAATCTCATTTTGAAATCTGTTTAGCGTCAATGTTTCTGTCAGATTGCAGCTACGCCATGAATAGCCAGTGAATGAATGAATGGATCAGTGTTTAAAGGCACATTGACACACAAAGGTCATTAAGTGCCATAAAATATCATCAAAAAGTGTTCCTTTGTCACTGTTGAAGAACAATGACAAAGCATAATTATTCGATGTGAAAGAAGAAAAGAGGGAGAGTAAGAGCAGAGCCTTCAGACCCAAAGAGGACCAAGGGATATTTTATATGCATGATATCTAGAAGCAGATCCACACATCCCCCAGGGTGCCACGCCATCCAAGGGTTCCCTAGGAGGTGCCAATTTTTAATTGCACACCATAAGGTGTGCCAGTTGCAGGGTACTAGCCAGTGATAAGTGGTGGGGGAACGAGTTCTGGCAGAACTACCGCTAACCCCAAATCACTTAAGGATTCCAAGCACTAAATAATACCTAGCCTGTTGTTAAAGATAGAGGTATCTGATGTTCCTACGGAAACCAAAGTCATCTTCAATTTTCTCACTCGCCTCGAAGGAAGGAAGGAATGTGATTTTACGTCGCTTTCAACAGCTTAGGTCATATCGCGACAAGATAGAAACCCAGAACCGGGAAGAAATTCCCTACTCTTCACGAATAGTTCCAAGGGGTCTTTCAGTTGCAGAAAGACCGTAGACAGTCCCCCACAACGCCGCACATTTATATAGCGACCAGGCCAACCCGCTTGAGGATCCGCGGAGACTCGAACCTGCGAACTCACGCTAAATGGGAGCCAGGCATCGTGACTACTAGGCCACGGCGGATCCCTCCACTTGTCTCGAGCTATATTCAAACCAGACCTTTAAATATGGTAAAAGACAATAAGCAATGGTACACATTACCTTTGGGCTGACCATTGTATTCATAGGTAAATATAGAAACTCATTAATAAAGAAATAGGAGTGTAACATTTCATGCACTTACCACTCTCAAGGCAATGCTTATGTATAACTATATAGGAAATGTTTTGATTTTAAGATTCAGATTTCTTTGTCTCAATTGTCACAAGGAAATCCATTTTGCGAGAACCAGCGAGCGATATCAATGGGCATTGTTTTATGCCTCTCTCCCTGCCTGCCTGCCTCGGGCTGCAGTACTATAACAGCATAGATGCGGACGACCCTGGTTTATGTGGCGTTCACCTTTAGATGGCCTCAACAGGCTTTAACGAAGCTGAAAATCCGACAAGCTACTATCAATAAACGTCAATTTAGGACTGGTCGCCCTTTCGCAAACCCATAACCGGAAGACATACACGCCTAGCCTGGAACCTGCCTTGAATGTGCTATCCCTTAATCTCAATAAAACAAAGAGAACGCCTGGACGGCCCTGGAACTGATATTAGTTTTCCATTGTTCCAACGTGACTTACTCCCTCTGTTGTATTGCACAGAGTTATTTTGGGATGTAAAATTCCTAAACTAATTATTCATATATGTATGTATACAAATTATGATAAAAGAAAATAACAAAAGACCAAAAAACTTTATAAGATAATTCGGTTCGACACACGAGGTGTAGAACCATAAAGAGAGAGAGCGCAATAACTGTAAAGAGTGAAACAGCAAGTAAGGGATATATATTAAAAACTTTCGAAACAAAGCTGTTGATAGATCATGTGCATGTTTGCCTTTGGGTATTTTATTTTCAAATAATTTTTCAAAACATTTGAACGGTCTTCTTAACTTGACAAAAATCTTAATT
Source organism: Maea johnstoni (assembly GCA_963942565.1). Taxonomy (NCBI): domain Eukaryota; kingdom Metazoa; phylum Annelida; class Polychaeta; order Spionida; family Magelonidae; genus Maea; species Maea johnstoni. Next base: position 7,792,156 of record OZ012700.1, on the reverse strand, counting down.
TCATGATTATTATTTAGTTATATCTTAATACACATATTTAGCAATGTGGGACGCACTTTCGTTTCATTCATTCATTTCAGTTCTGAATTTTAAATCTCCCAGACTGGTCAATATTTCTGTAATAGGCTTTAAGTAAATTATAGGATACAGATACCTCATGCATAACATGAGAACCTCCCCCCTCCCCCAACTACCACTACCACTCCCTACAGCTATTGCGAATAACTCGAAATATACTTGCTAAATATGATACGTCGGGAAGCTTTTAGGCTGCTGCACATTAGCAAAGGAAACAATATTACACAGCCCCCGGGCCGTTCATGAGGGATAGCGCGATGGTGAACCACGAGGACTAGATACAGTGCCAACATTTAATGCCTGCACTAAATGCGTGGGTAGCCCGGGCAGAATACACGACCGCACGCCCGATTGCAGCGCAGTTTCATGTGCATGGATGACCTTCCAATTGAATGTAGCTTTGATAAGAAAGCTACGTGAGTTATTGATGTGCTTGGGTTACTTGTTTGGCATGTTACCCATGGGTTTTCGTACAACCAGGCACTGACTGACGTCCGGTTGACTGGTGCAGGAATTAAATGTCTGTACTGTACATGGAAAGAGGAAATAAGGAGGTACTCGGTATTATGTCGACAGGTTGTGCCAAATACGTCTGGGATCACTAAATGCTCAGACTAAAGAATAGCACAAGGTGAAATGACGTCATTAACAGTATATCTAGATCAGGAGAATAATTGCATTGGGTTCAATTTAATCCTACCTGTTATTGCGCTCTGATCACTCAGTGTCTCACAATTACATGTACATAAGTCCGCGAGTAAGAGGTCCACGTAAAGTACATCGACAAAGAGTGACTTGGTGTTACAAAAAAACTCTTTCGCCTGCTATTCAAAAGTGGCTATTTACGATGTTGCCCGCTATTACAAAATGTGACGAAAGGCACATTTTTTACGTCCACAACTAACTATACCAGTTCCCATCTCTTAACCCAATAATGCTCAGAGCAGCCAAAAACAGCCAGACAAACGTGACGATATCCTGCTGGCTAGGGCATAGTTGGGAAAATATTTGGAGGAGAAATGTTAATTATAACACTACCAAGAGTTGAATTGACTATTACCCGAAGCATCTTAGATCCAGAGGGCAATTTCAAGATAAGCGTTTGGTCGTCAAATAAAACAGGTTTGGAAGCTGTCATTTTCCCCTTATTTTGACCAATATTTTCATTTGTTTTGCACTATCGAGATGTCTTATGTTATGGTTTTCAGGCAGGTTGTGTGTCTAAGTGCTCTGCACCTATGTATTATATAAACCCTCTGACGTAATCGACATACAGGTTCTAGGGATGTCGGATTACACTCTTTAAGCCCCTACTGAAGCACCTTAAGCATTAATGGGAGGATCGGATTAGGGGTTCCACCGGCCATATTATCAAAGTTTGAAAGTGCATTCAACCCGCCGGCCCTCATGAACACACAGGCCAACATATCCATACAATCAAAGTAGATCGCGAGGTCTAATTGATAAGTGGCAACATGTGTGGAATTGAGAGTGGTGATAAATGATAGAACATGTAGCGAGATCAATGATATTGACACGTGAGGAATGCACTTCAACAAATTTGATGAACTTGCATGTAATTTCATATATGAGGAAATGAGGAAATAGTCAACAAACATTACATAACATTATCTTTTGGATAACATTTAATTTATACTGATTTCCAAAAAGACATTTTCAATCTTATTTCCTGGATTATAAAAAGACATAAAATAAGACATCCATATTACATATACTTCGATGAGCGAACTAACATGTAAGCTGTCATTATAGATTTGGGGCGGAGATGTAACGAATTTATCATACGATATTTTAATTTACGACTGAATTCTTGCGTTGCAAACTGATGAATAGTTTATGAAGCAATAACTCACAGTTTCTATGATGTACGCCACCCTGACATGCGTTTGGGATAAATTCACGTAAACAGGTATAAATCATATAGGTTCTTCATATAGGAAATTTATATAGGAAATTCATATAGGAAATTCATTTCCAGTCACTCTCTCTGTGACATATCAAGACTAACACATGAAAAATCAGCTGTTTATTGAGAAACTGGAAGAAAATTACTGATTTGGATTAGGAATTTCGTTTTTCGTCATTTTAACTGTCATATTGTGGTTAGGTTGCAACTTACTCACACGTCCCGACTTGATTTCGAACCAGAAGTTTGTGACAACGCCTTAGACCACTGGACCCCAGAGTAGGCGGCAAGAAAGGATCATTGATTAGCCCCAAATCACATCCTTACAGGCATCGAGTCAGATTCCACCTAGATACCCTTGGGTATGGAGAAGGACATTAGACCGCTAGGCTTTAGGGCATCCCATTCGAGTGATCTGTTTTTAATACTGAGCAGCAGTTGCACCCGTCGAAGATTTCACCTGACTTTTTTCGCCATCCAATTTATGTAAATGGTAGCACATACATATACAAATGAGAGCTTTCTTGTATATTCAGACGACACAGATAGCAAGAATGATGATATGAAAAGAATATGAAACTCAAAGTAATTTCTCCCTGTAATTGGGCGACAGACAATGAAGAGTAAGAAATAACGGGTTTGCCCCAGCTTGTAGAGGAATAGAACCCCTACTCGCCTCAGCCTGGGATTGAACTCTGGACCCCATGCCTCCCAGCACTCCGGTCGACAATCATGCTACTGCGCCATTGAGTCTGGTTCCAAGTCCGGAAGAAACCTAGATCTTTGATTATTTCTCTTTATGATTTCCTTTTCAGTCTCTATGTGAACACTGAGGACCAGGCCCATGTAAGCCTAATCCTTTTTTAGTTTATCTATTAGTTATCTATTAAAACTAGTTTCTGCTTGTATTTCGATGCAGGGTCGAGTTTGTAGAGACAGTATGGCATCGTCTTTGATGATGCAGATCGACATTAAAACCTGAGCTACTACACATTTTTTCACATTTCTTCACGTATTGCTTGCTATAAACCATGTTGTACATATGAAAATGTATATAGAGTATGCTTTGTGAGAGTCGTCAACATTTGTAAAGTGTAATTTCTGAAAGATACTGTATGTGTACCAATACTCGTCGATGTCAATCATTACTGTTATATCAGAAATGCCTACAGTGCTGACATTTAATTTCTGCACTAAATGCGTGGGCAGCCTGGGCATAATAAACGACCGCACGTCTGACTGCCACCCAGTTTCCTAGACATGGATGCATTGCTTACCTCACAACTGAACGTAGCTTTGCTTCGCATGCTCCGTGGGGCATTGAATTGCTTGGCTTATTTTCTGACGTTGCTTATGGGTGTTTGTGCAACCAAGCAATGGCATACGTCCAGTTCACTGGTACAGGAATTAAATGTCTTTACTGTAGCAACTGAAGATACCTAGAGATCGTGAATGAATTGGAGAGAATTGTTCATGGGCCATGATAATGAGTATAGCGTCTGTACTGTTAAACTATCAAGGATGTTGCGAAAATTCTGAATGATCGTGTGTAACCATACTGTCCTCTAGCTATAACAGTTATATCAGGAAAGCCTGGGGCAAGACGTCAACATTGGTAAAGCGTTAGCATTGTGACTTCTGACGTCCTCCAACTATAACAGTTATATCACCAAAGTCTGGGGCAAGACGTCAACATTGGTAAAGCGTTAGCGTTGTGACTTCTGACGTCCTCCAACTATAACAGTTATAACAGCAAAACCTCGGGCAAGACGTCAACATTGGTAAAAAGTTAGCGTTGTGACTTCTGACGTCCTCCAACTATAACAATTATAACAGCAAAGCCTGGGGCGACACATCAACTTTGGTAAAATGTTAGCGTTGTAACTTCCGACTATCTCCAATAACAAAAGGTATATCGACAAGGCGTCAACCAACATTGGTAAAGAGTTGGCGTTGTGCCTTCAGACACGAAGTGGCCGAAACAAAAGTGTGCCTCTCTCTAGATAGAGCACATCTCCAGGCCATGTAAACTGATAACTACACACAACATACAACAGGATCAGCGTTAAGTGCTTTATATTTGATATGCGGATGCTTGGTTGGCGCTTTTTGCCGAGGCATTAGTTATCTCGCGAGTGGGTGCTTGCTATTGTTTTGCTATATATATGACTTGGGAGCTCTTTCAGCCAAGAAGAAAGAGGGCTGTCCCAATAGCCGGGTGGTTCGGGACATTGCTAACCAACCCTCCACTACCGCCAATCACTGGCTATAAACCTAGGATTAGAATCCGGCTTCAGGCATGTGAGCAAGTTAACAGTGACTTGGAGTAGACCGGTGGTTGTGTATACCGTTACCAATTGGCTAGTCACGATTAATGCCATAAGAGAAAACTACAAGTGACTTTTGTTTTTTCCCATAATTTCCAATGTACAGCAACAGTGACTGACTGGAATACAGACACTCTAATGTCTTGAGCTCTAGTTCACATCAGTGTTGACAATGTACTCGTTTGAACCACCAAAGCTCGCCTCATCACTTGTTAATACACTAAAACTATCTGCTGACGGCCAAAATAGCGTTAAATGGAAAATCCACCATTTCACGCAAATGAATCGCTAATGCATTTTCGATCCCAGGTTCACAGACAGCTGAGCTGTATTCACCCATCAGGAAAATTAATCCCAGTATTATCACGGGCCTGCTATTGTACTCTGCGAAGTCTCGCGAGACTACCTAATATCAACATCATGGCCGCCGAGACTCACTACGTCACCGGCCAATACTGATTCTATAATTAGCTATTATCAGCACTAGACGGGTTATTAATAGCGAATACCATGTGGAATGTAGAAAAGAGGTCAGAGATCCCCTGTCGCTCGAGTCAGGATATTTCAGAATTGGCAACATGAAGTAGTGTTGTTGTGTATTCTTTATTGGCCGTCTCATTCAGGTACAAAATTCAAATTACAAAAATATAACCAAAACAGTACATGTAATACGAACATAATATTACAGGCACAAAAGAAAGAAAGGTAATGTTAAAGAAAGAAAACATCTAAAAAATCATCCATCGCACTAGTCGACAGCTAGTCCCTTTTAGAGATACATAAGGGAAATCTTATCTTTGCAATAGAATCCAGGAATCTAAGACATGTACAGGACGGATTGGTGCAATGTATGGCAAGCCAGAATTCATTCAAATCTCCATAGTACTCAGATTCCACTACATAGTGGTCCTCTGCTTGTCCGTCATCCATCTTAGACAAAATAACTTTTTTTTACATTCCTGCCATTCTTGCCAATTGCATGTGGTCGACTGCGACATGACCAGTTTAAGCGCGAGGATGCAATAAGAGTGAAGGAGTAAAAGTGATGCATTTTCCTGTGCAGTAGAGACATTCTGTATGCACACGAAGTCATTCATTCTTCGGCCTGGAACAATTCCTATACATTATTACATCATACTCATCTACTTTCCGCACCTACTGGGACCACTATGGAAATAAGTTTCTAACTTTTAGTGTATATATACTGTGTCTGGTTAGAATTCTATTGCATAGCAGTTAATGACTCTCCATCTAGTCACCGTTATATATGATTTTTTGTGTGCCAAATGCTATGTAATACACATCTTACTAGACCGAATAAAATCAAATCAAACCAAATCAACCACTGCCGTAATGAACTAAGTGGTAAAGATATAACAGCATGCTAAGAAGTAGAAAATTATTGACGAATTTCCTTTGTTTTTTATAACATTCGTGTGAAATGGGCCAGACTTTGACGCCATCCATGTTTTCAAAGTCTCGTAGTAGAGACCGCTGCACGTGGAACCTCCCCCACCAAATCATCAGCACTCTCAAAGTGGCAATATTTGCACATTCTTTGCTCGTTTCCTGATTTGAAAAAAAAGAGTAAAACATGTCCAAATCTATCCCTGTGTTGGATGCCATGATGGTATATTACACGGTGAGCCAATGCCAGCACATGTGCAATCAACAAGATGTAAAATGAAGAGAAGTAGAAATTGAAATGCATCCAGTATGAAAACGAGGCTAAGGAGGTCATCTTACCTCGGGCGCAACCATCTCTCCTGGTACGCATCCGCGGGAAGAGCGAGATTTCAGCTAATTTAGTGCACTTCCGGCGCTGCGCATGTGTTCTCCGTTCGTACTTCCTGTGAGCCCGAGATATATGTTGTCTGTGGGATTCGGTTCATCATTGTTGTCATGGTAACAGCACTATATAATCCGGCAAACAAAATCCACCTGATGCACTACCCCTGTCGTAAGTTTCATCGAGGTCACGTGGCCTGGGAATTCCATAACATATAGGGCCGCAGGTTCTAGAGACGTCTTCGCGTGTTCTTATGTGCACTTTCTAAAGCGAAGAAGAGGTGAATATCTCCGGTACTCCTTATGATGCACACGGCCCTCTTCTTTCCTTTCCCATCCTTCTCCCATCAGGTCCATGCACTTTTTCCCAATAACCGACCGTATCTATATGTGGTGATGGCATCGGGGTTTGTGAATTATTCAGGCAACGTCCCGCTCCAGCTAGAGCCAGTGTCTGTACAAGTATATTCCTGCGTGAATAATGCTCTTTAGCTATTGTCATGTATGGAGCGAGTTGGGCAGTAGCAAGTGTGGGTGTAGTGCGGCACCGGTACCTTCCCTACTGACAAGGCGTTTCCTTATTGTCATTCATGTATACGGCCCAGCCTAGGCTTATATTTGATGCTTGCAATATGATGTCTTACTAACCTACACTTCACTTTCTTCATATACGTCTAATTTTTGGGCGCCTTGACCCAAGGTGATATGTATCGGTTCGCTCTTTCTTGTGTAAGGTGTCTGAATGTCCCATAAGTCCCTGGAAATAAACACTTTGTACAGTACAGATATTCAATTCCTGCACCAGTCAGCCGGACGTTTGCCAGTGCCTGGTTGTGCATAAACCCATGGATAACATGTCAAGCAAGTAACCCAAGCACATTAATAACTCACGCAGCTTGCTAATAAAAGCTACATTCAATTGTGAGGTCATCCATACATCCATGCATGCCCAGGCAACTGGTTGGCAATCGGGCGTGCGGTCGTATATTCTGCCCGGGCTGCCCTCGCATTTAGTGCATGAATAAGATGTTGGCACTGTATCTAGCTAAGAGAGGTATGCATTACGTCGTGTACATGGGACATCAATCGCCGAATGAATCACGACATATTATCGAGTGATTTCAACAGATTCCCATACTGAATGCCACGATGTCACAAAACCACATCGTATTGACAGCATAAGTAATCATGCCGATTTCAATACAGGGGGCTGGCCGTTGACAGAATACGATTTCATTTGATTTTGCAACCCTTTTACTCCGTGTGTGCCTGATCCAACATGGTCTTTATCCGTCCAAGCTTCCTGACATTTATTGTGAATTAACCTAATATCGAATGTTGCCAGTGACTTGGGGTTAGACGGTGGTATTCGTCAGGTACTCCGGTTTCCTCCACCAGCTACCACCGGCTAGTCACGACTTAGCCGCAATTAGTCAGACAAAGTGTCGAAAACGAAACTCCTAATTCCAAATTCAATGATGCAGTTGCTGTATGAAATACCTGTTTTCTATTTCAAGCTTTTTCACCCTCAGGTGACTTCTGATACGCCTTTTTATCGAAAGATTGCCAAATTCCTCACTCCACCCATTGTTGCCTTTTGTTCCTCTTGTGTGGCTCATAAGAGCGCAACAGCAAGCATTCTTTGCCTATCTCCCATAAATCCCTATGGAATGCCA
>OZ012700.1:7778534-7784160 GCA_963942565.1 Maea johnstoni | reverse complement strand
TATATATATATATATATATATATATATATATATATATATATATATATATATATATATATATATATATATATATATATATATATATATATATATATATATATATATATATATATATATATATAAATATATATATATATATATATATATATATATATATATGTATATGCTATCAATGAAATATTTTGGGAATAAAGTCCAGATACGAAAAAAAACGTGGAAAGAATGTGTATGAGTTGGCCAGTAAGCATTTTGGTATGATTCTACCCACAAATTATTTCCAAATGATATCCTCCCCCTCCCCCCAAAAAAATGATAAATAGATAAAGAAAAATGGGCTTTTCTTTGAGCTGCTACGCTATGATTGTTAAGGAAATGTAAAAACAATACTATTTCAATAATTGTTGAAGGAAAACATATTCCAAAGGAGGCACAATCTTCGTTCAAACACAGATTAATTCCAAGCATACCCAAAGTGAAGTATGGGCATGAGGTGGTTCTATAAGATATACATAGACATTAAGTTCCATCACAATTTATTTTGATAAAGATAACTTTCAAATTGTATTTATTTAAAGCCGGGTAGCATATATACTTGCTGTATGGAAAACATTTTTTGGAACTATAGAAAAGTCCGAATTTTTCGTAAGCTCAAATAGGCATGTTACCCATGCACCACCGTAGTATGCTGAATTGTTTGGGTTTGTTCAAATGCGCTCTCTCTCTAAGCGCACAACCTTTGATTGTGTTTTTCCCAAGGGTTGTGTCCGTACGCTCTTAGCGCCGATGCAGGCATCGTCCATTGTGTCCATGCCGCCTAAACACTTTCGGTGCATGCCCAGGTTCCCTATGATTACCCGGGTAAGCTACGCTACTACAGTGTGCGTGCTTCTGCCACCAGACGACCAACAAAGTCCGTGCAGTGCAACCCCATTGTGGAAGCAGAAGTTTGATATCGGTTGTACTATATATCGCCGGGTGGTCATACCACACCCGGCCGTGCTTGAGGATAAGAAATCAGCATCAAAAGCACCTTTTTGTTTAATTTTTTGAAATTAGTTTACGTTAAGAACCATCTAGATACACTCGTCCACCAAACTGCCAACTCAGAATTAGGCAAACAGGCGCGGCAACGGAGATCATGCGTTGCAAAGGATTGGGCCTCCTCTCTTATAATATAGATATATATATATATATATATATATGTATATATATATATATATATATATATATATATATATATATATATATATATATATATATATATATATATATATATATATATATATATATATATATATATATATATATATATATTTATATATATATATATATATATATATATATATATATATATATATATATATATATATATATATATATATATATATATATATATACATACATACATACATACATACATACATACATATATATATATATATATATATATATATATATATATATATATATATATATATATATATATATATATATATATATATATATATATATATGTATATATGTATATATATACATATATATATATATATATATATATATATATATATATATATATATATATATATATATATATATATATTTATATATATATAGTGATTACTGATGCTGTAATTTTATTGTCGCCCTTCCTACCATTTTATATTAAATCGCAAGTAGTAGACTACAAGTCACTAGCAACCTTGTCTCATTCCACAATAAACCATCGAAAACCTGAGTACCTTAAGAAAACAATAAAAAACACACATAATTACCAATAAACATGTCATTGCTCAGTTACTCATATGCCTCAGTAAAGTAATCGAAACCCGGAATTTGGAAATGGAGATTTCGATCTTCGTTACTATGTTGCCGTACTTAGGCTAATCATGGACAGCAAGATTGAAAAATTTGAAGAAACCGGTGTAGCGGCCAAAGCCTAGCCCAACGTTGCTGGTAACCCTCTCAGATTCCCGGACCCAACCGGACAGAAAGCTGTCAGTGGAAATGCATACGACTACCTGGCCTGGATCAGGACAGGCATTGCGGCAGTGTTCGTCTCAAAGTCCCTTGACTGAAGGTAGTATTTACGGACCAGGCCTCCAGAACTGTTTGGGCCTGACCACCCTGGTAGGCTTGCAATAGGGACTTGTTGGTTCTGCCTATGTAGTACTAAGAAACATTTTTAAAAAAAGTTACACCTCGAAGATTCGTTTTGAGTATTGGTAGGGAATATTCACTTGTAAACTAGGTTGGACTTGTATGCTGCATATATTGTCAAATATATCTTATGATTGGCACGTAAGAATTATAGGTGCTTTGCGAACTTTCCATGACCGCCTTTCCGTAGGCGGTATTATTTTCTGGTTTGTCAAAACATTTGGTCATTTACGAGTTATCCTTGCTTAAACGGCAAAAAATTCGTTATTACCATATTTCATCCAATTCACGTTTCGGTAGGTTTGGAAATTCACTATTCTGCCATATGCTGTTATGTCTTGACTAGCCTGTTTTAACAGGTGGAGGTCACCGGATTACCCGGCGAAAAAACACCTCCTAGCCCCAAATCAATGGCAACTTTCTCACATGCCCCGAGTGGGATTTGAACTCAGACAGTGATGAGAAACAGCTAGCAGTCAGTGGCAACGCCTTAAACCACATAGCCATCAGGGCAGGCCCTATCCGATTCGGCCAGGTACCTGTATGATAATGACGGTGAGAAGTATTGACGCTGACGTCATACTCTAACAAGGCCACCGTCAATTGTCTGCGTGAAATATACACAGCTTTCTACACACTTTGATGAAATCTACATCAAGCACCATTCCTGGTGTCGAAACATCGTAACAACCCCACTTATTTCTGTCTGTGCATCATCCCCACTGGTCACCAGTTGGGGTAGCATACGTACGATACAAAGAAAGGAGAGCCTTACAAATAAACTGGTAGTAGTAGTAGTAGTAGTAGTAGTAGTAGTAGTAGCAGCAGTTGCAGCAGCAGTAATAGATGTAGTAGTAGTTACAGCAGCAGCAGTAGTAGTAGTAGTAGTAGTAGTAGTAGTAGTAGTAGTAGTAGTAGTAGTAGTAGTAGTTGTTGTAGTAGTAGTAGTAGTAGTAAACAGAAGATGAACGTGGTATGTTTCGCTAATTGGACAGCAGAAATGCTCCAGTCTTACAATAGCTTTCTAAAGAAACACTGGTCCCTAGATACAATTAAGCTAACAGACAATCAGGCCTAAAGGATGGAGAGACTGCTGCAGCACACATCTCATTCATCACACACAGAGCGGCTTGTCTACCAATGGTAAGATATTTCTAAAGAATACATCCTTTGGAACAAATTGTGCTCACCAAATGTCAATGAGAATCGGACCACTGCATATCTTTCAAATATTTTGCCATGTTCTCTTTTCTTTACTCTAGATGTGCTTCCCAAAATATTATTTGCAAGTTCTCCATTTATTCATAAACGATATTCATAAACTACTTTTTACATCATTTCAAAGGCTTTTTCCAATTTATCCCAGTATAGTAATTATGTTTTTGCCTTATTCCAAAACTATTTCACAGTATCCTCTAGTATCGTTTGTCAGTTTTTTGCTCTATTCTAATGCCATTTTTCAAAGAATCATAAGATAATATTTGTCAGTTCTTTTCGAAGATAATAGCCTTATTGCAGAGCTATTTTCCCAAGTATCATAGCATAGCATCCGCCTGAATTGTCTAATTGTAAAACCACTTCTGACACATAAAGTATCAAACGTTACACTATCTGCCATACCTTAAAGCAGAATCATGTTTCAGTTTTGTTTTAGGCCAGTGCTGTACTCCAACGAATCAAAGCAAATCATTCTAAAGTTTTTGCCTTGAATATTAAAGTATTTTGTCAAGTATCTTAGATTGACATTTGTAAGTTGTTTGTCCTACTCTAAAGCTTATTTCAAAAGTATCATGGCATAGTATAGCAAGTTTTGCTGGACTCTGAATCTTTCTTACAAAGTATTAGAGTAAGATATTTGCCAAAATATGCCTTATAAGGATATTACTTTATAAAGTGTCTATGCATAGCATTACCATAATTGTGTGCCCTGTTTCCAAGTACTTTGCAAAGTATCATAGAATATGGAGGACACTTTTAAAGAGTCAAGGTCATGATGAGATCAAAACGAAATATTTTTACAGGAACAGAATTGGAAAATATTCATATGGATCACAAAGCAGCATAGAATATAGACCAGAGGATAATTTTAAAGACTTAAACATTGGAAGAAAAACGAAATTGAAACATTATTTTCCAAAGACGGCAGTGCAGAGTGTTTTCTGGTTGGTGGGAGGTTTATTTTTCCCTTGGTGGGCATCAGCGGGGAGAAACAGCTGCTAACAGCGCTGCCACTGATGGATAGAGCTATGGGGAGTAGAGACGTCAGCCTTCCTCCCTCTCTCCCTCCCCCCAGCCCGCAGCACTGACCACTTACAACATGGAAACATATGGACAATGATCGATGTTGCCTGGATCCAAATACAAACCAATATTGTATATATATACATACAAAAATACATACATACATACATACATACATGCATGCATGCATACATACATGCATACATACATACATACATACATATATACATACATGCATGCATGCATACATACATACATACATACATACATGCATGCATACATGCATACATACATACATACATACATGCATACATACATACATACATGCATGCATGCATGCATACATGCATACATACATACATACATGCATGCATGTATGCATGCATACATACATACATACATACATACATATATACATATATACATACATACATACATGCATGATTGCATGCATGCATACATGCATGCATACATACATACGTACGTACATACATGCACATATACATACATACATACATACATACATACGTACGTACGTACATACATACATACATACACACATACATACGTACGTAAATACATACGCACGCACATACATACACACATGATGTGCGCATTGAATGGAAGATTCTTTTATTAAAACAAAATTAGATTTCTTGTTTGGTATATCGAATTTCAAAATGAGTGCGGAGGAGCTGATGATAAATTTGTTATCCCCTTGGTGAGAATATGATACGACCCATGTCTGCGGTCAGCCAGCTGTGTCGCATCTGGCCTCCGGACTCGTGCAATAAAATGTGCAATGTTTCTTGCCGACATCTTGCCGTATAACATGTTCACAGTGGGGATAACTAATGTATCGAATGGCACTCTAAGGTAAAGCATGACTATCAGGGCCTTGGCTATCATTTTTCTAGTAAAGAGCATTTGAAACTAATGGCTACCAAAAGCACCATGATAATCTTAGTGAATCGAAGGCATTATTTGGAAAAATATTATTAGTATTGATTAAAGCAATAATACATCTCTCCTTGAAATATTTGTTAAATCATAATTTCCCAGTTCTTGTCAAAAGTATCATGGATACAGACGACGATTTCAAGAGAAATTCACGGGTGTGAATGAGTTATTATTGCATCTTGACTCTTGAGCATCATCTGTCTAAATAAGTTTCGCCTCTTTTCAGGTTATCAGGGTATGTAATTTAAAAACTAAAATAAACTTACCC
>OZ012700.1:7756034-7771034 GCA_963942565.1 Maea johnstoni | reverse complement strand
GAATCAGTCCTGAAAACACTGTCTTGACCAATCAGCCACATTCTACCATTCTCACCCCGTTTTGTACTAACGGACATCAAGGTCCATTCATGACCATACCTTTTGTTAGTGAGACTTTGGTATGAAGAGAAAAACATCAAATGAGTGAATGAGTCGGCTGAGGCTCGGTTTCAGTTGTACCCGACCACTCAATAACAAGGCTTTATGAGGTTAACACAGGCACGGTTGTTGTGAATTAAGTGTATACATAACGTGGATAGTATTTGTATAGGTGTATTGGTATAAATGGTGCAGGTTAGTATACAGGTATGAAACACCTTACCTGCGAGTCCGGGTGCGTCTCATCTATGAGAACTTTCGATTCCTCCGCCCCCATCTTGAGCAGCTGGGTGGCACAGCAATATGTTTAACTCTACCGGTCACAAATGCTCCTATTCCGTATCAGCACAGGTAAGATAAAACACAGGTATATCACAGGTAAAACACGGGTACCGAAACCCCGAACCTCTCTTCCTCACTCCAACAGGTACTGAATGCAATGAAGGGGTTTGTACCACTACAAGGGGTGCTGCAAACTAGGTCACCCGTGTATAAATAGCTTATACCCCTCGCGTGTGGGGTTCTGTTGTTTATAACATTGGGCGCCGGGCCATTGGGGCAGGTGGGTGTATTTAGGGGTGTTCAATCAAGCCTAACTCATCCAAGGGCATCGGGTAACCCTGGCTGTGTTGTGTTTGGTGGAAAGACAAGATGGTCTTCAGATAACAAAAAGTGGTGATCATCGAATTACTGCGCATACTGCTAAAAGGTGGAATGCTCTCTCTGATCGCAGGTATCAAATATCAAGCATCGTGTTTCCTGACTACTGTTAACAGTTTTTGATAAAATGGGGTTTGAAGGCCTCGATGCACCCTCTTCTACAATACGAAAAGTTGCTCTTCCCTAGAGAAACACTCAGTAGTACGGTTATTTGCTGTAATCATTGGATTACAACTTCGTTCATTGTCTCGCAATATCTACATCAAAGAACGATGTTTGATAAAATATATCTTAGGCCATTTTACAAACCGTTACTTACTCATGAGAAAAGAACACATAGCCAGAAGTGTAATGGACAGTGGAAAACCTACGTTCCCGATACAAAAAATAACCTATTCATACATATAGCAGTAAAAGGGCCTGACTATTTTGCTTATATTTCTCTGCAAATGCGTATCTTTCAAAATAGTTAAAGTAAGGTGCTAATCAGAACTGAATCTATGACTTCCCTTTAAGTAATGTATGTTGTGGATTATATTTTCTTCACGAGTAATTTTCCAAACTATTATTATCCAAATGATATTGTTTAAAAGGCACATTAAGCATGAGTAGGATAAAATGACCCCCCCCCCCCCCCCCCCTTCCACACACTTTACACACCAAGATTAGGATTTCCTTTTTGGTCACTTTCCTGGTTGGCAATGAATTGTCTTTAAAGACAATTCTGATCATTTGTCTTTAATATCGAGCACATTGTCTCTCAAGACAAAGTGATTGTCTATAAAGGCAGTTCATTTATCTTTTTAATACAATTTTAAAGGGGAACTTAATAAAGACAAATGGTGCTTTTCTGCAAGAACGGCTTTCCATACACACAGACAAATTATTTATAGACCATCATGCATCGCCTTTTTCTTTATCCCGATAGTAGCAACTGTTAACAGGAAGATGAAATGTAGTTAGCGAGGAATTTACTAGTTCTGCTCGTTTTGCAGTACAAAGAGTGAGTGTTTCTTATCATAAAATATTTAAATCTCTGGTGCAAACACCTCCTGGATGCGCCCCTGTTTTGCAGAATAAGAGTGAGTGTTTCTTATCATAAAGTATTTAAATCTCTGGTACAAACACCTCCTGGATGCGCCCCTGTTTGCGGACCCAGAAACGGCTCGAAGATCAGGTCACCATGTAGTAGTTATACGAACGGCCGATAGGGGCGCTACATGTCACTTAAAGCAACCTGGCTCACAGCCGGAAGTAGCGACTTCCACCATAACAAATACAGTTAGTAATTTTATCGTGTCGTATGTGGAGGTTGCTAGCTCAGTGGTCTGATGCGTAGAATTTGTACCGGGCGCGGTGCCCTGCTGTGATGCTGGCGGGTTCGAACCCGGTCTTGCCCCCGGGTGAATCCGGTCAGAGACACCTTCAGCTTGAGTTAGAAATAATCTGCACTCGCTGTTTCACCCGTACTAGTTCATACTCTGAAGAGTCCCTGGCTTCTATGGATATGTAGATCTACACTCGCTCTCACATGGTAGTATTTATATTGCCGAGAGCACCTTCGCTGCCTCGCCTCCGTGCACTTTACGTGTTCAGAGAGGTGTCCAGCGCGTCTCTGAACCTATGTCGTTAGCAAAGTACATATCAAATTTTCTACCACTGATCCTCTATTTTTTTTAGCTTAAAACACATATGAAAGCCTTTGTCGATTGATTTATGTGACGAGATGTTAGTAAAAACATATCTTGAAACTTTCTACCACTGATCCTCTATTTGTTTTAGCTTAAAGCTCATATGAAAGCCTTTATTGTTGAATTGATACGACGAAATTTTAGTTTTACATGTAATTTTTACCAAAACTTGACAAAAAAAAGCATCGTGATAACACATATATATGACACATAGCTAACAACAAAATACGGTTTGCCCGTTAAAGGGGAACTAAAGGCTCACATACATATTAGCTTATATGAAAGTAATACACTTCAAGAATAGGATGCTGTCCTCCTTTTTCTCTTAGTGAGCCCATGAGGGGAGAATTTTGAGTTTTGCTACCAGCTTCAGCCAGCCCCTAGCAGCCCCTGGTAGCAGCCATGTTGCTCTACTGCTATCAGCTGCGACCTAAATGGGTGGCAGCCCACTTGCTGTACCCTAGCTCTGGGCAGCGCATCATAGACTGTAGAGCTCTATACACCAAGTCTCTTCGAAAGTTGCATAAAAACTTGTATGAGTATCAAACAGGTAAATGGTAAAATCATGAGCAGCAATTGGTTGTACAAAAAGACAGGGTGGTAGAGTTATTTTTCATATATTTCCTGTTGGTAAATTCAGACAAAAACAGTGGCTAGCATCACTGAATTTCTATCCTGAAGCATGTATGTAATTTTATGTTCAGACCACTTGGCTGATTTTTTTTTATACCAGAAATCAAAAATGCAGTCAGGAATACTCAACAGGATGGTGCTGTGCCATTCAACAAAAGGAAGTAACAACTCCTTAAAGGAAAAGGATAAACAAAGGGTTAATTATAACCTTGTGGCATTACACATCTAGATCCCAGGAGACAGAAGTTAATCAACGCAGGAAATAGCTATCAGTACTTGGGACAGCAATCATTTCCTTTAGTATCTGTGTAGGTTACATGAAAGAAAACAGTTTTTGTAGAACACCTAGCTTCAAGTAAAATCAAATACTGAAAATCTGGATGAGAAGCATGTCATTTATGGATAACATCGAAGTTGGTCTGAGAAATCTACATGACAGTCCAGTTTTTAATATATTGAAATATGCTATGTGTCTTGGCTTGGTAAGTGAAATCATGCGCCTCATACTAGGTATTACTGTTTTTTCCAAAAAACAATGGAGCAATCTTATCTGGAAGAAAGCATGGGCGCTAGAAGACCAAGAGTGGGATTGGAGATCCAATTTTTTCAAATATACGATAAGACTTGACAAGACGATTGGGTCAGTGAATTATTTAATTTGGTGGCAAATCTCCGATAAAATACCAGGTCTTATAAAGGTTTGTGAGACCATGGCAAAGCTCGTATGTTCTGCTAGTGGCTTAAAAAGCGACGATTATAAATATAAACGAAGTGCCGAGTATAACCAACTGTGTAGCAGGTGTGAAATGTTTGAAGTGGAAAATCTGTCACATGTCATCCTCCACTGTCCGGCAAATGCGACAATTATGAATACACTGTTAAAAGATTTGAACACAATCTGCCCAAATCTTTTCGAGTATGATCCAGACCTGCTTAATATAGTTCTAGGGAAAAGGTTACCGTTCCTGAACGAAGAGATTATGATGGAGGTATGGATCTGTGCAGGTAAAGCAATCTGCACCATTTACTATGATATAATGAGAAGTAGAGAAGGAATTGGTTAAAGATTTACCTTAGACTTGAGTGGTGAGGGTGTGCCGAACAGTCCCTCTCTCCTCTCTATTATGCTATTTTTCTACGTATTACTAGTTTAACAACAATTTTTGAGTCCTTAATAGGCAAACACCTCTATGTTATTCTCTGCTCTATTTAAAGGAACATCTTCGTTCTCCGATGCGACAGTCTTTTGTAAAGCCCAGTAATATATGAGCAACTCTTCCTTGTGCACGACTCTTTAGACGACAAGAGCTCTTGTACTCCCTTTTACATAAAGATTTATGTAACCTCCTGCATTAAATGTTAGTCGCTCTGTTCCAACAAAATCGACCTAACTTTAGTGACCATGTAGATCGAGTAGCACTCAGACCTAGGAATTTTAACTTCATCAAGGTCAAAAGTGGCGGTCCCTTGAATAGCGCAGTATGGTCATTTTTATGTATACTTTCTTTTCCATTGTTCGGCAATCAGTTTTACGAAACTTGTATTGCATTAACTCATTTGTTCTCCACATCTTGTGGCACCGTATAGAGAAAGGTGTCTCTGGGTTTCTCCTAGATATATAATTTCTCTCTGACTGTTAGGTCACAAGACACCGGAGCATATACAAGCGCCCCATGTTGCTGTGTGCCAGTGTGTATTTATGTAAGTGTTTTGTAGGTTCTCCGAATATCTGATATTCAGGACCTATATTTTCTGTAAGTTAGTTTCTATATTTAAAAGTTTTAACTTTCCTTACACTGAATGATGTGGGCATTTAATTGCTCACTCTTGTATTTCTTAGTGCATTAAATGTATAATATCTCGTGACAACCTATTTTGTGGCGACTCTAGTACTGCAAGGTTGAATGTACTATTATGAGCAGCTCCTCCTGAAGGGGGATGACGACATTCATACAGTTCGCAAAATACCAATGGAACCATAAGTTCCTCTTAAAACCCCTTACAGGGTGGTTCAGTAAGGAAAGTTAATAGAATGAGTGACTCCCCTTTATGGGTACAACGTCACTATTCTAAGTTATAACGTCAAATTTCTTTTCTTTTTCTGCAACATAAGACAAGCACGGTGGCTCCCCCTTTTAGGGGTTTAGGGCCGACACTATCCATGTTGCGATGTTTAATCTTTTGACAGCACCCTGTTTGTGCAACGGTTACTGATAAAAAAGTATGATTATTTGTACTGTACTTTCATAAATTTATTTTTATGGCAAATAAATATACAATACAATACAATACGATGTATATACAAGTATTGTTTTTATTCAACCCTTCCTTCATAGTCTCACTCACAGGTATACAATTTATTTGCAGATGTTGAGCTATGTTCATGAATTTTCAAATAACCTTATGATTTGCTGTCCCCCAAGTTGCCCTTTTATAAGTAATCCTGACTGTGGTTTGTGATTTCTTACATAATATGCATCAGGGAAGTGGTCTGAACATAGAACTGCATACTTCAAGACAGGTGGATTTACTAGTTTCAGTGATGCTAGCCACTGTTTTTGTCTGAATTTACCAACAGGAAATATATGAAAAATAACTCTACCACCCTGTCTTTTTGTACAACCAATTGCTGCTCATGATTTTACCATTTACCTGTTTGATACTCATACAAGTTTTTATGCAACTTTCGAAGAGACTTGGTGTATAGAGCTCTACAGTCTATGATGCGCTGCCCAGAGCTAGGGCACAGCAAGTGGGCTGCCACCCATTTAGGTCGCAGCTGATAGCAGCAGAGCAACATGGCTGCTACCAGGGGCTGCTAGGGGCTGGCTGAAGCTGGTAGCAAAACTCAAAATTCTCCCCTCATGGGCTCACTTAGAGAAAAAGGAGGACAGCATCCTATTCTTGAAGTGTATTACTTTCATATAAGCTAATATGTATGTGAGCCTTTAGTTCCCCTTTAAATTGTTACAGTTAAAGGCAAAGATGATAACAACCATTTGTATACCCCACCACCTAGCTACTTCATAATCATAATGGTACATATTTATTTAAAAATCTGTTTTTGTAACAATTTATTTCTAATTTGTCAGTGGCATCAGTGAATTGTAATAGAGTAAATCATTTCAGCTTGTCCAATGCGCAATAGGTGTCACCGTTATAGTATATCGTAATACCTTATTCAAGTTTCGTTCCAAAAGGACATACTAAGGACATACCCCCCCTCCCCCCCCCCCCCCCCCCACTCTCATCTAACCCTAGTTAGGAGATTCCAAGATTATAAGTTTCCTTGACCTCCTTCCCGAGGACTGCGCGGATATAGAAAGATGTATGTATTTAATTTTGGTCTCGTACCACATTCATTTTTTAGTTAATGTTTACTTTAATGCTTATATATTTGTTTTCTGTTTGTTACCCCCGAGGTCAGTTAAAATCCTCTTTCTGGGGTCAGTATTTATGTTTATGTTCTCAGTATATATTTGTGCTTGTATTTATTTTGTACATCTCGAGTGCAGCCAATAAAGATACAATACAATACAATAGAGTCTACGCAGATCTTTGTTAATTAGTTACTGAGACAGCCGTAAGGGGCGCTGCGTGTCCAGTCCCCGGAAGCGGAAGTGATGCCTCCACAACAACGAATACTGCGACGTAAAACCCATGCCTCTCTTTCTCCTACAACTCAAGTATCGTTTAAATCCAAGATAGCAGGTCATCGTTAATTAGTTACTGAAAAAGCCGTAAGGGGCGCTGAGTGTCCTGTCCCCGGAAGCGGAAGTGATGGCTCCACAACAACGAATACTGCGACGTAAAACCCATACCTTTCTTTCTCCTACAACTCAAGTATCGTTTAAATCCAAGATTGCAGATCGTCGTTAATTAATTACTGAAACAGCCGTAAGGGGCGCTGCGTGTCCAGTCACCGGAAGCGGAAGTAATGACTCGCCAATCACAAATTTTCTAGTGCAAAATCTTGGGAGGAAGGTTGGCCGAGCGGTCTAAGGCGCAGTCATTCTCTGTGGGGTGCGGTACCCCGTCGCTAGGGTTGATGGGTTCGAATCTTTCTGATCAGCGATAGAACTAAATCTGGGGCACACTTGTTTAAACGGTTGGATCTCAACTTCTTCAGAGATTGTTTCCTTCGAGTAGTGTGTCAGGACCAATCGTAGTGAAGCAGGCGTTGACTCAGTTCGGTTTAATTAAAATCCCTTTTTTTGAAAATTAATAACAATGCCCCGTTGAATTAAATCATCATTGTGCACTTTTTGAAATATATTTGCATTATGGAATGATTCATTAGCTTTTGTTACTGCAAGTTGTAATAGGGAACAATTAGCAATGCATGATAAAGACGACCTTTTGGCTGTTCACTTTTCCAACGGAGTCTTCAGTTGAAACTGATTAAACTGGGTGTGATATTGTAGCAAAGCGGGTTGGTTGGATTAATGACTTATTTGCCCAATCCAGGGTGCCCATTGAGTACGTTCTAGTGATTTCCAAAGGCTCAAAATAACCCATCTCCTTGTTGGGCACTCTTGACAAGAGTGCTAAACTTGACAAGAGTGCTAAACTTGACAAGAGTGCTAAACTTGACAAGAATGCTAAACTTGACAAGAGTGCTAAACTTGACAAGAATGCTAAACTTGACAAGAATGCTAACCTTGACAAGAGTGCTAAACTTGACAAGAGTGCTAAACTTGACAAGAATGCTAACCTTGACAAGAGTGCTAAACTTGACAAGAGTGCTAAACTTGACAAGAATGCTAACCTTGACAAGAGTGCTAAACTTGACAAGAATGCTAACCTTGACAAGAGTGCTAAACTTGACAAGAGTGCTAAACTTGACAAGAATGCTAACCTTGACAAGAGTGCTAAACTTGACAAGAATGCTAACCTTGACAAGAGTGCTAAACTTGACAAGAGTGCTAAACTTGAAAAGATTGCTAAATTTGACAAGAGTGCTAAACTTGACAAGAATGCTAACCTTGACAAGAGTGCTAACCTTGACAAGAGTGCTAAACTTGACAAGAGTGCTAAACTTGACAAGAATGCTAAACTTGACAAGAGTGCTAAACTTGACAAGAATGCTAAACTTGACAAGAGTGCTAAACTTGACAAGAGTGCTAAACTTGACAAGAATGCTAAACTTGACAAGAGTGCTAAACGTGACAGGAGTGCTAAACTTGACAGGAGTGCTAAACTTGACAAGAGTGCTAGCCTTGACAAGAGTGCTAACCTTGACAAGAATACTAAACTTGACAAGAGTGCGAAACTTGACAAAAGTGCGAAACTAGGAGATGGGTTATAGTGAGTGTGTAACCAGCGTCACAGCCTTACATAATTATTTTAATTCTGGTGCCTATCGTTTGCTATCGTTTGCTACATGTCTAAGTGTTAGTTCTCGAGTCTTATCATAGATGGCGCCGCGTCTGGTCACTTTACTCAACCATAGTCATGAGAGAATCAGATCTCATTGTGGTCATCGTTATGTGTTGGAATGATATTCATGTTAAATATATATATATATATATATATATATATATATATATATATATATATATATATATATATATATATATATATATATATATATATATATATATATATATATATATATATATACACATACATACATACATATATTAAAAGGGATAGTAAGTTTATAGTTCATTCTGATTGAGCCAGGCGCCTTATTTTTGGTGATTAAATCGGGATATGTAAATTAGCCTAGTGGTCTAGGGCGTGGTGCATGTGCTGGGCGCGGTGCTCGACTCTGAAAGTGGCAGGTTCAAACCCTGCCTGGCCCGCGGGAAAACCTGATTCAGACATAACACGTCCACCGGAGAACGCTGGCCCCCCTGTCTTCAAGTCAAGACATTTTATTACCTGTCTTCAAGTTTAGACAAACAGACTGCGAGGCTGAATCATAATGACGAGATTCCGGCATCACGACTGATGCCGAGCTTCCGGCATCATCAACAATGCTGCTTCAGAAAGAGTTGGCAATCGGATTGGCCACTGCCAGAAGTCAAAGCATATGCATCTCTCTCATTATTGATTGCTACTTACTATTCCTTTTTAAAATCACAGAGACGATTTTTTTCTTTTGCTGTGTGCTGCTAGTACATAATTCTCTCCTCCTGTTGCATGTTTTTTATCATTATTTTCTGCGATTTGGAAGTTATTTATTTACTTTCTCCTGATTAAAACTTGTATTTGTTTATTCCCAGCAATTTCAAGGTGGTTTTTCATTTTCTATGTATTCATTTGACCTGCTGTCTACGCGTTTTATTGTCTGTGGTTCGGCTGTTTGGGTTTTCCCTTATTTTTTTGCGATTTGAAGTTTTTCCCATGTTTTCAAATTTTATTTTCTATGTCACAATCATAGTAACAGAAGCTTTGAATATCCCTTACAGATATGTAAGGAATTTATATTTTATTTTGTTGACTTTTATAAAACATGGATTAGGAAATTTCATATAGTCCACAGATGGGTGCAGGAAATTTCAGGTTGAGTGGTAGGGAATCTACAACTGGTTCCTGGTCTATTCCTATGAAAAAATAAATCAATTTATGTCAAGAAAAATCTAATCCTCCAAAATTGGTTTCTTTCTTTGCTAAAGTAATTGCTTCACAGATACCGTCACTGCCTAAAATACTGTTCTGCCATGTCGAAATATTTTTTTTGCTGTTATATAGGAATTAGGTGAAAAATAAAGATTTAACCAAAAAAGGTATAAGCCAGTATTGCCGAGTTTGATCTTCAACAAAACTTGTTTGAACTATCTAAGCAATTACTCTTACCAAGAAGACATGACGAAATTGATAGCTCATCGTGTCAGTTTTCAAACAGCATATGGTTAAAGTATGTGAAAGACTTTCTTCAGCCTGTTTTAAAAGCTTAGAAAAGAGTTAATACCCAAATGGTACCATATAAGCCCATTCTTATATAAGGTATTGTTTACCTAGGAAACCCCATTTTATACACATACAATGTGTCAAAACATCTAATCAATAAATATGAAATTTACTATAGCCAAAACATGCAGAGTTAAATACTGTCTGTTAGGATACTGTTTATAATAAAGGCAGGTATAATCTAAATGGTACATCTGTTTTTTACAAAAATATCCTTTCAAATTTGGCAGTGGAGTCAGGTAAATACTAGCAGTAATAAATTATTTTGTTCGTCCAATGCTCAATAGGGGTCACTGGTATATGATATCGTAAGACCTTATTCAAGTTCAAGCTACGTTCCAAAAAGACAAACTAAGTAGCTACATCATCATTACCCCATGCAGATCTTCGTTAATTAGTTACTGAAACAAACAGCCGTTAGGGGCACTGCGTGTCCAGTCGCCGGAAGCGGAAATGATGGCTCCACAACAACGAATACTGTTTTTTCCGTTGGAGGTATTCGGGTGAAGGTTGGCCGAGCGGTCTAAGGCGCAGTCATTCGCTGTGGGATGCGGTACCCCGTCGCTAGGGTTGATGGGTTCGATTCCGTCTGATCAGCGGTAGAATCATACAGAGGATTTTCGAGATTGTTGTTTCAATCTATAAAAGAGAATCCCGAGGTCAATTAGATCTCATCTCTTTAGAAGAGAGTATCGAGGATGGTTAGTTCACATCTCTAAAGAGGAGAGTCTGTAGGATTAGATTCACATCTCTTAAGAAGAGACCGGTCTTTACATGTGTTGCCTCAGCACCAATCCTAGTGAAGCAGATGTTTGACTCAATTCAGTATTCCGATATACCCACTTTTTACCTTGAGAAAATGAATACATCGCCGTATTACTACCCTTTAGAGTAAAATCATTAGTGTACACTTTTTAACAAGAATTTGCTATATTAGATAATGTATAAGCTATTTTTACTGCAAATTGTAATAGAGAACATTTAGCAATGCAATATTAACGATGACCATTTGGTTCTTGGATAATAATAACGCAATAATAAAAATAAATAATAATAAAATCTTTATTAAAAGTCTCACTCAGTATGGATAAACATATTACAGACAGATAAAAACATGCATGTTCAATATACTGACCGCCCTTGAAAGAGTTATGAGAGACATTAAAGCAAATTATTAGTACATATCACACCGAGATGTTAATTCATAGACGCATTCTAAAGTCTTTTAAAAGTTTATAAGACACATTCAGTGTCCCTGTGGTTTCATCAATTCAGATCTTCTAATCTCGATGATGGTTTTAAGAAAGCTTGCACATTGCTTGACATTATTACCATCACTTAGTATTGTTTTGAATTTCTGCTCCTCTGATATGTAAGAAAACCCTTGGATTGACTCCTCTAGTCTTGTAAATAGAGTTGAGATCATATTGCATTATACATTATATAATGGCAGGTAAGAATGACATGTTTTTCATCTTCAACCGTTTCTCTATTAAGCAACTTGCAGTGAAAACAAATCCTTTCACGCACTGGTAAGCCCTGATAGCGGCCTGTTTCTAGTGCCAGAGGTGCAACCCCAGCTCTAAATTGGGCTAGAGCCCTACGTTGTGCTCTGGCTAAATAAGCTCTAACATAGGTTTCGGCTTCAAAAGCCTTAGTTTAGATTTTTCAAACATTAGGTCAATAAATGTGTTTCTAGAAAAATGTGTTCCCTTTATGAAGGTCACTTTTCCAAATGAGTAATCTGGTGAAAATGAGTAAACTCAGTGCGCTATTATTTATTGCCGCATTGTAGCAAAGTGGGTTGGGTGGATTATGACCTATTTTCCCCGTCCCGGCTCCCCATAGACTACGTTCTAGTTTTGTGATTATTTTTTTTTATTATTATCATTACTATTATTATTATTATTATTATTATTATTATTATTATTATTATTATTATTATTATTATTATTATTACTATTATTATTATAATTATAGGCTAACATGGTATATCGTCATGCCATCACCTTTTTGCGACAGCTAACACGCTGCAGTCACTGAACGGCAAGATTGTCCTATTACTCTGATAGATCAATGCAATTTGTGTCATGAAAATCTCTTTCTCCAAAATTATTTTCTTTCTTTGCTAAATGTGTCCCTTCAGAAAAACTGTCACTGCCTTAAATATTGTTCTGCCATGTCGAAATTAGTTTTTGCTTATATACAGAAAATATGGGGTAAAATAAAGGAATTAGAGAAATAAGATTTACCCCAAAATCGGTACAATTCAGAATTGCCGGTACAATTCACAATACTCTTAACAAGAAGACACGAAAATAGGTCATCGTGTTAGTTTTCAAACAGCAGATGGTTAAAGTTTGTGAAGTAGGACATTTTTAGCAGATTTTCATAAAACTCTTAGAAAAGTGTTTTACCCAAATGGTACCATATAAGCCCATTCTTATATGAGATATTGTTTACCTTTGAAACCTCTTTTTATGCTCGCGAAAATTATTCAAAACATCTAATCAAATAAATATGAAGATTGCTGAAGTCTCTTAGGATAGATAGGGTAGGGGGCGCTGCGTGTTCAGTCCCCGGAAGCGGAAGTGATGGCCTTCAAGGATGAATATTCTGGCATATACTTCCGGGTGGAAGGTTGGCCAAGCGGTCTAAGGCGCAGTCATTCGCTGTGGGGTGCGGTACCCCGTCGCTAGGGTTGAAGGGTTCGACCCCGTCTGATCACCGGTAGAATTAACTCTGGGGTACAGGCGAAGAATCTTTACTCTCATATCACACTCTGAAAAAGTGATTTCTATTATTTCTCCTTAAAGAAGCTGCCTAGCTTCTTACTTCGCGTGTAGCGACAGGACCAATCTTAGTGAAGCAGACATCTGACTGAGTTCGGTAACCCATAAACCCATTTTTATTTTGAGAAAATTAACAACAACGCCAGCTCTATTAATACCCCAAAGATTTAAACCAGTATTGTGCAATTGTAAAAATGAATTTGCTTTATCGGATGATGTATTTTTACTGCAAATTGTAATAGGGAACATTTAGCAATGCAGGATAACGATGACCTTTTGGCTGTTTGATTATAAGACCGCAGTACCATTGGTTAATTTTGTTAAACGTTCAGTCAAAAAATGTCTTCTGCCTAGCAAACTGTGTTCCCTTTGTATAAGTCATTTTACCAACTGAATAATCAATTGAAACTGATTAAACTAATTAAGACTGGGTGTGATATTACCTGCTGCGTTGTCACAAAGCGGGTTGGGTGGATTAATAGCTTATTTTCCCAACCCCGGGTCCCCATTGAGTACAATCTATGTTTACGACTTCATTACGCTGTGATGCTGGTGACACACTCAAAATAACTTTAGAAAAAATAAAATTCATCCATTTAAGACATCTTAGGTTAGCACTCTTGACGTTCTTAACTCTTCCGACCTACATTTCTAGATAACTAACTGTACGGGATATTCATGTCTTTACTCTAAGGAATGTATATTTCGTATTTCTACTACTACTACTGTTGCATTCCAGTTTTTGTCGTTGGAATATGAGACCTGCGAAACAAGTTGCGAGGGTTTAGCGTATGGTTTACAAAACTCACTTTGTGAGACCCGAGAGAGAGAGAGAGAGGGAGAGAGAGAGAGAGAGAGGAGGAGGAGGAGCATAATATTTTTGTTGACTTGTTAGACTACTGAAACCTCGACATCAGATCACTTTCAATTAGATACCGAGGCTGTCACTAGGGGCGCCACATGACGCATTTTTCCGGAAGCCGCGTGTTGTCTTAATTCCCCTCTCCCATAATACCTAAAATTATCTCCTATATCGGCAGGGTAGGTGACTGGCCGAGCGGTTTAAGGCGGGGACGTACGCTGTAGGGCGCGGCGCCCTTACACTCTTATACGGGCAGGGATCGCATCCGGGCAGAGCCCTCTGCCCGATTCTACATCGCCTGAGCGTGATGAATACTATTTCGCCTGAACGTCACTTCGTTCTAGGGGGATCGCATCCGGGCAGAGCCCGATTCTTCATCGCCTGAGCGTGATGAACACTACTTCGCCTGAGCGTCACTTCGTTCTAGGGGGATCGCATCCGGCAGAGCCCGATTCTACATCGCCTGAGCGTGATGAATACTATTTCGCCTGAACGTCACTTCGTTCTAGGGGGATCGCATCCGGGCAGAGCCCGACTCTACATCGCCTGAGCGTGATGAATACTACTTCGCCTGAACGTCACTTCGTTCTACTTCGCGTAAGCGACCTTAATACAGACCCATGCTTGCATATCAGTGTCGCAGTCGTACGTCCTAAGCCGGCTAGCAAACCTACCTTTTTTGCATTTTAACTTCCCACGCCAATTACATAGCCTCTTTATCAGTTTTGAAAAAGTTATGTTCATTGTTTAACTGTCCATTTAAGTTATTCATGTAGGCTTTCAATCTGATAAAATCATGCGGACGCAACTCTTTGATGGAGAAAAAATAAGTAGAATTGCACGGTTCCTTAAGGAGCTGCACTGGCTACCAGTCAGGAAGAGAATTGAATTCAAGAGATCGTTTAGTGCCGCCCCAAAACTATGGAATCAGCTCCCAGATAATATTCGAGCAGCTGGGAGTGTGGCAATCTTCAAACGACAACTGCAAACACATCTGTTCAAAGATGTATATATCAATTAACTGTGTGGATATCAACACCTATCCTTTGACAGTGGAATGTAATGTTTATATGGAGAGGGCGCAATATCAAATGACAATTTATAATCATTATTATTATTATAAATGCCCAGCATATTCTAAATTACAATTACTCGCATTTTATTACGATTAGTATACACACACATATATATGTGTATATATATATATATATATATATATATATATATATATATATATATATATATATATATATATATATATATATATATATATATATATATATATATATATATATAATTTATATATATATATATATATATATATATATATATATATATATATATA
>OZ012700.1:7726055-7755834 GCA_963942565.1 Maea johnstoni | reverse complement strand
TCCAGAATGTGTATTCAAATGGAAGTATCCTGTTTACCCAGGAAACAGGCACCAAGCAGCTATGAGTGGTCAATTCATTGCAATAAGGGTATTGAATAAAAGGTGTGATTTTTGTGCATCAGCTGTCTAGCATTACAGTTGCAGGTCAGGCAGGTGAGGGAAAACCAATCAAATGCTCCAGAAATATTCTGGTGTGTGTCAGGTAGGGGCAGGATGTTTAGGATGCATGTTACCTAGGTGAACAGGGTTTCCTGTAGAGATATTCTGTTGTGTGTCTGGTAGGGGCAGGATGTTTAGGATGCATGTTACCTAGGTGAACAGGGTTTCCTGTAGAGATTAAGGGTTAGGAGAGAACATTCAGATGCGGACCCCAGGAGATACTCAAATGAGGATTGTGATGGAAAGAGAGCAGACTTTCCTAGAAGTGACAAAAATGGACGATTTTATGCTATGAACATACAATCAGTTCTAGCAGGACGCCTGTGTGGAAATGGACAAAATGCACTTCAAAAGTTCAGTGCAGCTATGGATCTACCTTCTCCAGTTGCCCCCCCCCCCCAAAAAAAATTTTTTTCAAGAAGCATGAGGTATCTATTCCCTATATCTTTTTATCAGAGAAAACCAACGCAGAGAAACCCTAATTAAACCCTACATGCCTGTGTCTTCCCAAATCACCTTCGCTATTTTGGTTTTATCTCAGTGATCAGAGGAAATTTCAGAAAAATACTTGAAGAGGATACTTTAATCAGATCCTTACGAAGTCCCCAAATGTTATGTTGATTTATTTTACCTACAGTTATACTCTGTTGATCAGCATCTAGTTAACAACTCTCCTCCAAATTTTTAGTTATTTCAATAATTATTCTATTTCAGTGAACCCTTGTCATGCTAGACCCCCATATGGGAGAACCTATCCCCTGGGACCAGGGATATTGTGGGTCTACCCACCAAATTAGAAGGATTTCATAGATTTCTATTAGTGTTTCAATAATGTGCTTCACAAACTGAAATAGAAACATAGTAAAAGGCAAAACCTTGATATCTAGTATAATTCAATACCCCTTAATGGACCTATGTAGTTTTTATTTTGCTTAGTGCAAGGGTACCAAAAAAACGGATATATCTAGTTTTGGTCACACAGGCAAGCTATGTAGCACCAGATATATCCGGTGTTAGCAAGAGCAGGGTTAATTATTCATATGGTTAGAGCTTTATTCAGAAAGGTATTTGAAGAAGAAATGTTGATCAGTACCTAGCCACCTAACTCACAATGGATTCACCTCCAGACAGCCAATTAGCAATTAGTAGTCACTAATAGCTTGTTATCTTTCCTTATCAGCTGGGGGAGGAGTACTCACCAGGGGGTGCCAGCCTCCTTTCAGAAAGCTCAGAATCTTCTCTAAAAATCCCTTTTTATTCAAGTAATTGAAGTACCCAGTAAATTATTAAATATTCAAACCATTCTACCAATGCAAATGAATAGTATTCTTATTCCAAATTAACCCCTTAAGTTTTATAATGGAGCATAAAGTCATTTTAGAATGTATAAATGCATGGTTCACTTTGACTTGAGCTTTAGACAGCTTTCTGAAATCACCATACTTATCATTTTTGAAACAACCTCATTCATTCCATATTAATCCCAGAGAGCTGAAATTTTGCTACACAATGAAAAACATCCTTGCGCAAGCAACTTCATTTCATTTTCTTGATAGCTGGTCTAGTTATTTCTTAATCAGACTTCAAAAATGAAGGAAAGTGAAATTCTAGAAAAAAATATTGATCATGACTTTAGCTTGCTCTAAATTCTGTTCGGAACAAAAAGATTTAAAAACAAAATATAAGGGCATGCCTAAATGTGTTTTCTATGAAACTTTTAAACACCAACTGTCTTACACTTTTTATGAAGCCAGGAGGCTGTTTGCAATAACATATGTATTAGAAATCCACATGTATGTCTTTCGGCCCCACCCCGGGGAAATTGTGAAGATGTCACAAGATAAGTTTAGAATATTTGACCTCTCCAGAATCGCAGCTTTCATAAAATATATAGTTTATTGGGGTTTTCTTGTACATAGACCAAGATATTGGTCAATCTTTACATGAAAGTCACACTTAAAGAACGAAGGTCCCGAGCCCCCTTAAGTGAGCAGAATAACGAATATTCTGACTGATATTGACATAAATTTAGCGAGGAAAATAGCGGGCCTTTGCCTGTTAGTGACAATAAAAATGGATAGTGTAGTTAGCGAGCGGCATTAGGAGGGAGAATATACCTACTTATGTCACCAGTGCTGTTTCAGAGACGTACAATGTGTTGAATTTTAGCTCAGTGTGTTTTAGTTTAACCGAGAATCCAAAGAGTGCGTGGTGTCAACGTTTTGTGCGGGTCTATTCGTCCTCGCACGCTTCCACCACCATAGGTAGATGTCTCACTACCTATGAGTGTACAATGCAATCCTCCAGACTTTCATCCAGGGCGCATTCTACAGTGTAGAAGATCCTCCAGTATATTTCGACCGGGGTTCGTTCTACCTCCCTTCCACAGGTTTTCACCGTAGTCAGGGGTACCCCCTCCGCAGTTATTCACCGCAGTCAGGGGTGGGTGGGCGGTATAGACATGAATGCCTTGCCTGCCCTAGTGTTCGAACCGTCTCTGATGTAAGCGCCACCCGCGGGCCGGGCGGGTTAGACTTCATCAGCTCCAATGCAAGGGCGCCGCGCCCAGCAAATACACCTCGCCCTAGACCACTCGGCCAACTTCCTATCCCGCTGTTCAAGCGAGGAATAAGAAATGATAAACACGCGAAGTGATATCTCTACTCGCACTTCCGGGTAGGACGTAAGCATACAGCGCCTCTGTTGGCCGTTTCTATAACTATTCTTTATCGTCATGATTCTATGTCGCTGAGCAGTACACTCTCTTAGTTTATTTCTTCTCTTTCTTGTATGTATTTGTAATTTCATATCTGAGTATATGATCAATAAAAATTACATTACATTTCATTACATTGAGCTATCAATTAACTTGTTCTAGTTCTAGAATTTTGCATCAACCTTTTAAAGTATTTCTTATTAGGATGTCGTTGTGATTAAATGTTATCCGCTCAAGCCCATATCGGAGATATACCACTAAATAATTTCTATCCATCCCGGCTATCCATACCTAACGTTATCACAGCTTCAAAATGTAAACCATTTGATACGTGTGTGTGTGTGTGTGTGTGTGTGTGTGTGTGTGTGTGTTCAGTTTTCCTCTCACGTGGCGTTAATTCGCTGGTGGGGTCTGGGCCAAGTGCTGGACGTCATTCCTAGAGCCGTGCTTTACCAGAGACATGCATACTAATGTTATCCATCCTCCGTGGTTATGTAAGACATGCAGTCTCTAGCGGATCACATGTCTTCAGAGAAAACACACATCTCAACTTGACCACACGTCATGGTACGTCTCACAGATACCCTCTCCAGGTGCAAGGTCATGTCACACCTCTCACAGGTACCTTGAATTCTGACAGGACTTGAAAATCAGCATTTACTATGTAAACCACGTGCTGTTAGTAATTTTGAGGCTTATGGGAACATTAACTCTTTTTTAAAATACTCATCGTGCATATCCCCTGTTCATGATCAGGTAGAACCTTGCACCTTACGAAAGACATGAATGCTCATATGGTAGACTCTCATTTTCAAAGAGTTGCACCCGCATGACATTTTCATATTGAAAGCTTACATGAATTACTCAAATGAACAATTGACATAACTCTTCTTAAAAACTGATACAGAGGCTATGGAATTAACGTTGGAAGTGTGACTACAGAGCTAAATTGCGTTAAAATAACGAAAAAGGTAGGATAGCTGGCCGGCTTAGGATATACGTCTGCGACATTGGCACGGGCTCTGAGACAATGGGGCTTGCCCCTGACATTGCTTGCGGGGGGGTCGGTTTGAGGCTTACATGCCTCGCCCGGTTCGGGCTACGGGGACGGGGTTGGGGGATTTTTTGCAAGCAAAGGTCTGTAGATAGGGCTCCCTCGCGAAGTAGAATAGAACTCTTGAGCGGATTCGATCCCCGGCCCTTTACCAGTGTGTAGGCACCGCGCCCTGCAGAGAACGTCCCCGCCTTTAGACCGCACGGCCAACCACCTACCCTACTCCACAGCGTTACAACTACGAGCTTAGTGGAAAAGAGGCGAATGAGAAATCACGCAGCTTCGGGGAAATGCGTCATGTGGCGCCTCTAGCGACAGCCTCGATAACTAATTAAAAGGGATCTGCTGTCAAGGTATCAGTAGTCTGACAAGTCGAAAAAACAACAATATTATCCGGCTCCTCCCCCTCTCTCTCTCTCCATCTCCCTCTCTGGTATCACAGAGTGACTGTTGTAAACCATAACGAGGTGAAGGCTATGGCCCAGGGAAAAAAGAACCTCTTGCGACTTGTTCGCAGGTCTCATATTCTAAAGACAAAAAACTGGAATGCAACAGCAATTACGACTACTACAACTACTACCACTACTACTACTACTACTACTACTTCTTCTTCTTCTTCTTCTTCTTCTACTACTACCCAGCCTCTCTCTCTCTCTCTCTCTCTCTCTCTCTCTCTCTCTCTCTCTCTCTCTCTCTCTCTCTCTCTATATATATATATATATATACACACACACACATATATATATATATATATATATATATATATATATATATATATATATATATATATATATATATATATATATATATATACTAGTATATATATATATATATATATATATATATATATATATATATATATATATATATATTATATATATATATAAATTGTAATTTAATGTGAGTAATTGTAATTGAAAATAAGCTTGGCAATTAACTGTGCAGTTTTACTTATTCTTTCGTCATCAGGGTGTTGCACCCGCATGACATTATCATATTGAAAGCTTACGTGAATTACACAAATGAACAATTAAACAATGGACAATCTTTTTTTAAACTGATTAAGAGGCTATGGAATCGACGATGGAAGCGTAACAAAGTTAAATTGCAATGAAATATCGAAAAAGGTAGGTTAGGAAGCCGGCTTAGGACTTACTTCTGCGACACTAATATGGGTTCTGAGACATACTGCTTGCTTTGGGGGAATGGGGACCTGCTGGGTCACCCATGCAGGAGGGGCTAAGGGGGCGGGGGCGATATTGCAAGGATAGTTCATCAGAAAGGGCTTCTTCGCGATATAGACTTTAGTCTTCACGCGGATTTGATCCCCGCCCATGTAGCAGTCTAAGGGCACCGCGCCCCACAGCGTATATCCCCGCCTTAAACCGCTCGGCTAACCACCTACCTAGCCGATGTGTGGAATGAGTACTGCTTTAGTGGGAGAGGCGAACTGAGAAAACACGCAGCTTCCGGGAAAAGCATCATCATGGTGACGCCCCTAACGGCAGCCTCGGTAACTAATTGAAAGTGATCTGCTGTCGAGGTTTTAGTAGTCTAACAAGTCTCTCTCTCTCTCTGGTGTGACAAATTGAGTGTTGTAAACCATAAACGGGATCAAGGAATCTCTCGTAACTTGTTTCGCAGGTCTCATATTCCAACGACAAAAACTGGAATGCAACAGCAACTATACTACCCATAATCCTCCTCCTCCTTCTTCTTCTCCTCCTCCTCCTCCTACTACTACTAGGCGACTGTTACTTGATTTATTGCTTCCCGGATCCTTCCCAGAGCATTTTTACAGGGTCGGGAGGGAGGTAGTTAAAAATAAAGTTGATTTTATTAACACACGGAAATCTAATTAAGCAAACAGTCGGAAGACAGGTAAAAAAATAAGGTGATTTTTGGCTAGTACTAAAATACATACTTAAACCATATTTTTAATATTAAAAGAATGATTCTTTTTTAATAAGTTGATGCATTTCAACAACACTGTATTGCATTGCTATTGTAATGTTGTATTGCTCTGGTATAAATATTCTTGTGGTTTTGCAGTTTTATAACCATCCATGGTAAATTTATTGTAGGTTTGGTGTACCTACTTACGGCTCGTCGGCAGAGCACAAAATAAAGTGGGGGGATTCAATTTATTTTCCCGTCGGGTCTATTACACTTTGATCGGCGGATCCGGGAACCAATAAATCAACGACGACGACGACTGCGACCACGACCTCGAGGAGAAGAATAAATGAAATTTATGTCAGGTTGCCAAAATAAATTCTATAAGTGTAGGTTGTAAAGTGGGGAATGTCACGCCGGGAACACTCAATTCATAAACTCAACCTCATCGGCCCATAGGTACGTGATTGTATTAGATCGTATCCATAGCTTTAGACCGAATGGATGTGCCAGGGATTGCATCAACCAGTCTATACATCACGCCATCTATAATTGGTGGGACAAACTGCGACAAAAGTACAATTTTAAATTTTGCCAACAAAAACAATTTTGTGTTACACATGGCATAACCATTTGCCAGCCATATACCCCAACGATTGTGCTTTGTTTTTTCAGTGGAGCCGCCGGTGAGGATGAACTTCAGAGAGAAATTAAATCATGGGCTGCTCAGTTAAGGTCTGACGCATGGAATTATGGGAAATGTGAGGACAGTGTCGTCATTCTCGTCTCCAGAGACGATGATGCGGTAAGGGCAGCAGGAAATGCGTGTGTGTGTGTGTGTGTGATGGGGGGGGATACAGAATATAATTCGTTTTGAGTATCCTAATATCTTATAGAGGTTCCTAATATGTTAAAGCATATACTTTGATTCGCTCTTTCTTGAAAGAATTCATTTCACGTACGTTATTGTGTTACTCTTATTTCCAAATATTGTTGAGTCATTTAATTATCGAGACACTCATATTGGTACATACTAATAAATATAAATTCAAACAGATAGTTTTTGTACAAATGTACTCCCCATTGTACTGCTCTCCTCTATTTTTGTAAATATCTATTTTGTAAACATTCGATCTGGCGATTGAGAGTTATCGCGTGGTTTTGTCAATAATGTTAGTTCAATTTGTGTTTATAACTCGTTCATTCATATGCATAATATCAATCCTGCATAGTGTTTTAAGTTTCTCTAGTTAACTATGTGTACTGGTCAGTATTCCTAATCCACACTTGGATGACTTAAACTACACTTTGATGTGGGAATTCGCTGTTTATTATTCTCGAATTAAGAACAGTTAGAGCCGTACTTGTATGAATAGGCTTTTTCATAAATCAATCTACGTTCAAAGCTACGTTCAGTTGTGAGGTCATGCATACACCCAAAGAAACTCGGAGGCTATCGGTCGTCCAGTCGTTTATTATGTCCAGGCCGCCCACGCATTTAGAGCAGGAATCAAATATCGGCACTGTACTTTTAAAAAATAGGATGGCTAGGTGTATATTTCAGGTGTATACCTCAGTTGGCCAGGCCGCTCAGAGAGTACTCACCAAGGAATGTATGGCTCTAGTGGACATGGATTTAGAAAGTGTCTTTCATTCTCTACTTTTGTATAATAGGATGTATATGTGTATATTTCAGGTCTATACCTCAGTTGGTCAGGCCGCACAGAGAGTACTCACCAAGGAATGTATGGCTCTAGTGGACATGGATTTAGAAAGTGTCTTTCATTCTCTACTTTTGTATAATAGGATGTACATGTGTATATTTCAGGTCTATACCTCAGTTGGCCAGGCCGCCCAGAAAGTGCTCACCAAGGAATGCATGGCTCTAGTGGACAAGCAGGCACACAGCGCTTATTTTCGCGACGGCGAATATTCAAAGGGATTAATATTTATGCTGTACAGATACAGGTAGGCAGTGATTTAACATGTTCACATAAATCGGAAAGATCTATCACGTGAACGCTTATGCTGATGGTGGGTGCTACTTTTGCAACAGAAGTGTGCTACAAAAGTATTTCTGTCTCGACAAAATTGGTTTTTTTCAACAAAAGTAACTTTTGATAGACAAAAGTAATTTTGCCAAAACAAAAGTACTTTTCCCATTTTTCTCCCACCGATTTTAGATGGCGTGATCTATAGACTGGTTGAGGCAATCTCCCGGACTTCTATTATTTATGTCTACCTTTACCTTTATAGGGCAATGCGCGCAAATTGTTATTAACGGCTAAGCTCTCGTGCGTGTTACTATTAGTGTAGGTTGTAAAGTGGGGAACACTCAATTCATAAACTCAACCGCATCGGCCCATAGGTACGTGATTGTATTAGGTTGTAACAATAGCTTTAGACCGAATGGATGTGCCAGAGATTGCATCAACCAGTCTATACATCACGCCATCTATAATTGGTGGGAAAAACTACGACAAAAGTACTTTCGACAAAATAAATTTGGCCAACAAAAACACTTTTATGTTACCATTCGCCAAGTGTAACATCTGAGACTTCTGTCTCGACAAAATTGCCTTTATCCAACAAAAGTAACTTTTTTTAGACAAAAGTACTTTTGTGTTACACATGACGGGACCATTCGTCAAGTGTAACACAAAAGTACTTCTGTCTCAACAAAATTGATTTTGTCAACAAAAGTAGGGATCTTACAAATGGCGCCCCATATTTCAGCGTTTGCATTGGAATGTAAGTTTCATGGTGGTACATGTACAACCATACTCTGGCAAACTGCTAAGGCTATTTCTTTTAGATATGAGATGTATTAATGTGAACATAAGTAGAACTTCTGTTTCAGTAAAAATGTGATATTCTTCAGTAAGTCAGTAATCTTAGCTAAAATTTGTTTTTCAAGCATAAAACATCAAAATAACTACGGACCAAAATACATAAACATGCTGGTCTTTAATATGCAATCTTTGTATAAATAGTAGACAAAATTAAACTGGTTTAGATTAAACCTCATTCTAGAAACGAATGGGCATCATTCAGGTAACCCTTACAAATAGGGTATCAAATAATCGTGTTCTTTTAATTTTTATTCAGTAATTCTAAATGTAATTTTAAATTCATCAATTTGTTGGTTACAAAAAAATTAACATACCCCAATTTTCCCAGTAAAGTACGTTGCTCTTTCAAGAATTCTTCTCGTCATGACTATATTGACGTTGTCTGTTTTATGTTGCTTCTCGTCATGACTATATTGACGTTGTCTGTTTTGTGTTGCTTCTCGTCATGACTATATTGACGTTGTCTGTTTTGTGTTGCTTCTCGTCATGACTATATTGACGTTGTCTGTTTTGTGTTGCTTCTCGTCATGACTATATTGACGTTTTCTGTTTTGTGTTTCAGGGACATCGTGCAGGGAGACGTGGATTGTTCCGGGGCGTCCACCAGGGGGCTCAGCGAGGGGGCTATACTGATCATAGTGTTAGGCTGTCTACTAGTTCTCCCTGCCATAGGATTCGTTATATACTGTATATGCTGCCGTGGCTATTGCCGCTCCTGTCGCAGAGATGCTCAAATCATTTGATGTTGGGGGCAATGCTGGGCTTAGTGATAGGCTGTTAACTAGGTCTCCCTGTCATAGGATTCATTATATACTGTATATGCTGTCGTGGCTATTGCCGCTCCTGCCGCAGAGATGCTCAAATCATTTGATGTGGGGGGGGGGGGGGGGGGGGGGGGGGGAGCTATACTGGACATAGTGAGAAACTGTAAACAAATATTAGAGCCCTCGGTGTTCTTTGTCTCTTAGTGACGACACACTGAGAATGGATTTGGCGAGATTAGGTGTGTCCAGGGCTTCACTAGGCTATATGGTAATTGGTATCTGGCCACGTATCTATGTTCTCATTATTTAAGGTATGTTGACGGTGATATAGAGCATGGAATAGGGGTTGGGTCGCTAATGGGTGTATATACATTATTGGTGGGTATGGAATTAGCTTTAATCTTTCTGTGTATCATTTAGTGAATAAAAATGGATTTTCTAAAAAGCGCCTGATGTATTGTGTTATTTCTACCACTTGACACTATCTTGATACAGCGCATCACTGTCTCCATAGCGTAGTTTACTAAAGAAATGAGTACTTTTTTATCCACCCATCCTGATTATCAATGCACTAATTGAAGCATTGAATCTCGGAATATTCGTGTGAGAAAGTTGCCAGTGACGTGAGATTAGTCGTTGGTTTTACCCCATACTCCAGTTTCCTGCACCGATTTAAAGTCACTATTTGACATAATATGACAGAAAAACATGATTTTCGAATTTACAAATCCAAATTCAAGGTAGACAGGTTACAGGGTATGTTTACAATGTACTTATGTTGAAGCAAGTGTATGTTTATCAATTCATACAATTTTGAAAGAAGAAACACAAGTACCAACCTTAAGTTTTGAAAATAGAAAAGAATGAAATGGGATGTATATAAAACTACGAGCGATTGTTATCAAAAATAAAATAAGAAATAAAAGTGCTAGTCAATCGTTTCGTTTCAAAATTTCTCCAACAACTTGAATGGACAGAATAAAAATGAAGTGTTAGTTAATATTTTTAGTTAAGTATTTTCTTCTATATGAATAATGTAACGTACAATATCTTTACGTTATGATAAAATCAAATCAAGTACAATTAACAAAATGGGCAGATCGGGTGTACGGTGTAGGACATATACCCGGACAATATACGAGCACTGAGACCAAAGATGGCGAATATATTTGAGAATAGGTCTTCGTCAAGATGATACCGTTTCTCGCTTGTGGGAAAAGGGGATGCGTCTGCGATACTTTCGTCGCCCAGTTGGGCTCGACGCACGGGTGGGGAGAGATATTTCCTACCAGTGCCAATCATTTTTATTTTTCTTAAAAGGGTTGTGATCTAAGATATGAAAGTGGTTATTCTTTATTAACATGATATATTAGATATGCGTACTTACATAGTTTACGTCCTATGGGCGATTGTAATTAAAGATTAGATTATAAATAAAATAAAAGTCCAAGTTAACCGTTTCGTTTAAATAGTTTTTATTGAAAGTACAGGTA
The DNA here is from genome assembly GCA_963942565.1 of Maea johnstoni. Taxonomy (NCBI): domain Eukaryota; kingdom Metazoa; phylum Annelida; class Polychaeta; order Spionida; family Magelonidae; genus Maea; species Maea johnstoni. Next base: position 7,744,900 of record OZ012700.1, on the reverse strand, counting down.
CGCTGTTTGAATAACCTGAATGCACAAAATAAAATAAAGTGTTAGTTAATATTAGGATAAGTTATTATTCTATATGAATAATATAACCTAGAATATCCTAACGTCATGTTAAAATCATCGAAGGGGGCACCGCGCCCCTGCAGAATAAGTATGTCCCCGCCTTAGACCACTCGGCCAACCCCCTACCCTACTTCTCGAGCGCTAAATATGGGTGGTCAATATTGGAGATGAGAACTCAGAACTAAGCTTCCGGGTAAATGTGTCATGCAGAGCCCCTATCGGCAGTCTAGATAACTAATAACAAGTGACCTGCAGTTTAGGCAACGATGGCGTCACATGTAGAATAGGTAAATACCACTGGTATGCCCATGTTATCATCGGAAACTGACCCCTTTCTGACAACCACCTTACTGGTTTTAAATGAACTTAGCCAGTAAAGACGATTACGGCCTCTTTTGTTCACTTTATTCTAATTCATTCCTTTGGCGGAATGTTAAAAGTTTACCCCTTTAGGGACATTATTTTTGTTTATTAGTCCAAGCATGGGGCATTTTACTAACGGTTCTTCTGTTTAGTTTATCATTTATTGTCAACCTTACTGGATTTCTTATGATTTGTATTACCCAGTTATTATTTGTAGACTGTACCTTTTTGTTTTTTATGAACAAGTCAATAAAGTACATTATTATATGACCACTGACCAATCTCTCTTTTGATTGGTTAATTCAGGCTACGACCACTTCCTATACTAGGGAATATCTCCCAACCAGTCCATCAAACAGTTGATGGACTGGCAATATTGACTGATCAGGCACACCATCCAATGAGAGTGCCAGAATAGTGACACACCCCCAGATTTTCCCAGCATGCCAACAGCCAAGCAGATGGGCTGTGACATGACCGGCCACCATTTTGCCCACCCCCACACAAAAAAAAAAAAAAAAAAAAAAAAATTAAATAATTAAAAAAAAAAAAAACATGAAAAAACAAAGAAAAAAAATTTAAATGAAATTTAAGAGTTAAAAAAAAATGAAAAAAAAAAGAAAAATGAAATTTAAAGAATAAAAATTAAGAATTTTTTTTTTTTTTTTATATAATCTAAATAAATAAAAAAAATATATATGTTTTTTAAATATAAAATAAATAAATAAAAAAAAATAAGATAAAAAAATGAAGGAGGGATTTGATAAGATCTGAACTTTTCTGATTGAACATTTGGAAGCCACCTGATAGTGGTAGTTTAATCAAATGTATCTTAACAATCTGTCTGATGTGTTATTAATGCTTCTTCCATTTGTCAGTGGTCATATAATAAAACAAATATGGACTGATCCCTCGAGCAAATCAGGTTATATGGACCTCGGGAGAGCAATATTGCCCGCGGCCTTCGGCCTTGGGCAATATTGCTCTCCCTCGGTCCATATAACCTGATATTGCCCTCGGGATCAGTCCATATTTGTATAATATAACAATTGGGTATTTTTTATCCACAAGCTTTTCGGAATGATGGTTATGGCCGAGTGAAAAGGAACCTTTCCAAGTTTGTAGTCATGCCTCATAATAGTACATCTTCAACCCTGGGAACACTGTGACTACCTCTTACCATACATTGGTCTGAACTGAACTAACGCTATTGTTTCATAGAACCACTACAGTACTACTACTACTACTGCTACTATTACTACTACTACTACTACTACTACTACTACTACTACTACTACTACTACTACTACTACTACTACTAAATAAACGTGCCATGTTTGTCACTTTTGTCAGAGTTTTCCTTATTTAAGATTAGAAAATTTTCATGAACCAGGAACCAGTTTGAGATTTCCTCCCACCCAACCTGAAATTTCCGGCACCAATCTGGGGACTATATGAAATTTCCTAATGCATGTTTTATAAAAGTTAACAAAATAAAAGATAAATTCCTTACATATCTGTAGGGGATATTAAGTGAAAAGGAATCTTTCCGGCGTTGTTGTTAATTTTCTCAAATAAAAATGGGTCTATGGGTTAACCGAACTCAGTCAGATGTCTGCTTCACTAAGATTGGTCCTGACGCAACACGCGAAGTAAGAAGCTAGACAGCTTCTTTAAGGAGAAATAATAGAAATCACTTTTACTATCAGAGTGTGATATGAGAGGAAAGATTCTTCGCCTGTGCCCCAGAGTTAATTCCACCGCAGATCAGACGGGGTCGAACCCTTCAACCCTAGCGACGGGGTGCCGCACCCCACAGAAAATGACTGCGTCTTAGACCGCTCGGCCAACCTTCCACCCGGAAGTGAACGCTACAATATTCTGTCTTGAAGGCCATTACTTCCGCTTCCGAGGACTGGATACGCAGCGCCCCCTACCCTATCTATCATCAGAGACTTCAGCAATCTTCATATTTATTTGATTAGATGTTTTGAAACATTTTCATGTGTATGAAAAGGGGTTTCAAAGGTAAACAATATCCCATATAAGAATGGGCTTACATGGTACCATTTGGGTAACTCTTTTCTAAGAGTTTTATGAAACTTTGCCAAATGATGGTCAAAGTCCTATTTCCTAAACTTTAACCATCTGTTCTTTGAAAACTAATGCGATGACCTATCATTTTCTTCATGTCTTCTCGTTAAGATCATTGTGTAGATAGTTCAAAAGGTGCTGGCATGACGATATACCATGTAAGCAAATAATAATAATAATAATAATACTAATAATACTAATAATACTACTACTACTACTAATAATAATAATGTTGCCCCCATGATAAAAATGTTGTTTTGTAGATCACGGTGCTTTGTTCTTTATTCATGCAAAGTTTCAGGAAAATTAAACCACTCTTTCTGAAAATGTCGTAATAATACGATCGTAAATGGATGGAGAGGGCTGGCTGTAAGTGGTTATGTCGTGCACCAGCGCACATGACACATACAGCTAATGGGATCATATTATATATATATATATATATATATATATATATATATATATATATATATATATATATATATATATATATATATATATATATATATATATATATATATATATATATATATATATATATATATATATATATGACTAGGCGCTATCTGTGATTAGCCACAGGAACTAACACTTGGACATGGAGCAATTATCTAGTGAAATCACCAAACTTGAACATACCCAATGGGGGCCCTGGATTTGGAAAATGAAGTCATCAATACCCAATCCGCTTTGCCAGAATGCGCAAGGTAATATCACGCTCACTTTGATTAATTTTCACTGATTACTCAGTTACATTGCTATTCACAGTATTTGCAATGATAATAGCATTTGGTAATGGTAATTTAGTTTTAATAAGTGCACAATATTGGATCGTATTCTTCGTATTCAATACAGCGGGCGTTGTTATTGATTTACTCAAGATAAAAATGGGATCCGCGATGGTTCGGAATTAGTCAAACGCCTGCTTCACGAGGATTGGTCCCGAAGTAACACACGAAAGACCAGAGTTTAAAACTCTCAAGTTAATAAATGTTTAATATAGTGTGTACCCCAGACTTAGTTCTACCGTTGATCAGACGGAATCGAACTCATCAGCCTATGTGACAGGATACCGAACCCCGCAGAGAATGACTTCGCCTTAGACCGCTCGGCCAACCTTGCACCCAAAGGATTGAGAAGGGGAAAGCAGTATTTGTTGCTGCCAGATTGTGTTGTTGCGGGCCATTACTTCCGCTTCCCGGGTCAGGACACGCAGCGCCCCTTGCGGCTGTCTCAGTATTAAACTAATTAACGAAGATCTGCAATCATCTTGGATTTAAACGATACTTGTTTGTAGAAGGAAGGAACGAATGGTTTTAACATCACGTTTAGTGACTTATGTCATATCGCGGCGATGGTGTCAAATAGAAGCAAGGGTATTTGATTATTTAGCTACTTATAATTACTACGAAATTCTATACCAGTGACACCTATTGGGCATTGGACAAACTAAAATAATTTATTACAATTTACGTGATGCCACTGACAAACTTGAAAAGAATTTGTTACAAAAACAGGTTTTTATTTGGCAAACTGGCCATCAGCAGCATAAGGGTTAGATCTATGAAACGTTCCTTCTCACCAGGAAAAGGATGACATTCAATTATATTTCATGAATTATTGTTTAGTGTTTCCTTACAATATCTTTTTTCTATTTTTCTTGAAGGAATTGAGGAGCGCACTTTCAGCCAAATGTAGATTACCATAGTAAAACTGAATATGAAAATATTGTCTCATAGGATACTACTCAAAGAGGTAGGTACAGTCACAATAATACGGATTTATCAAAAAGTATTTTTTTACCAAATTCCCTTCCATCTGGACAACAGTGTCGGGAATATTGGGATAGATGTTTTAGTTTGTCCAATGCGTCATATGTGTCACTGGTTAAGAGTATCACAAGACCTCAAATAGAACCAATCTCAACAAAAACGAACCCCCTGCACAGAAATCCTGGACCCGAGGGATGTTGGTGTCGATGCAGACGAAGTTTTTCGGGGTCAGGTAGCTAGATTCTTATGACATGACATTAAGAATTCCTTTTTTGGTTTAGTTTTCTAAGTGTTCCCGTAGTATGTATTAAATGTTTTTTATGAGGATACCACTCCTAGAATTTGTATGTTGTAATTTTCGTATGTGAACATATGGTCAATAAATATTACATTACATTCAATATTTTCCACAAAGCTAGAACTAAGATTCGACGCGTTCTCAATTGCGCAACTGTTGCCTCTATTGCATTCACACAGTGTGGAAGAGATGGAGGGGTAATTTAACCATTCCAATGCTCAGGCCACCTGTATCCAATACACAAGAATGCGCAGTTAAAAAACACCTAAACCCTGCCATGTTGGTACTCATGAGATAGCTCTTACTGAGTACACTTGCTTTTGTCACCCCTGAAAAGGGATTTTGGATTACGGACTAATTAACTCATACATCCATGGACAATGACCCCCGGAAGGTATGCAGATACTACAATTTGTGTATACTTTATTTTATTATTATCAATTTGTAATTATAGATCATGTGTGATCTTACTTTGTATTTTGATGTATATTTTATATCTCCGATATAGTCAATAAATACTATACTATACTATATACTATACTATATACTATGCTCAGATGAGTACCCATTTGTCAGGGTTTCAGTCATTTTCCAACATTTTCTACGTCATTTTGTATTGAAAGAATCAGCCACCAGCAGCATGAGGGTTAATATTACTTGTCGACATACGACCCTGCATTTATAGTAAATTACCCTACCCAGCTACATAAAACCCCTAAATCCAAAAAACCCATCTTAAAGTAAACACCCGTTGAGAACGTGTAGCTAAAACCCTCGATGAGCATCCACACAAAACGTATCTACCCGTCCCACCCATCTTGACATTTCCTGCACCCATCTGAGCACTATTTCTTAACCCTTATGCTGCTGGTGGCTAATCTGGCCAATACAAAAGGATGCAAAAAACCTGATAAATGACTGAAACCCTGGCATATGGGTACTCATCTGAGAGTTCTCAGTGAGAGCTATCCAATGAATTCCAACATAACAAGGTTTAGATGGTATTCAAAAATCGTTGCATTCATGTGCTTTGGACGAAAGTAGCCTCAGCATTGGAAGGGTTAATCCATGTTGCTTTTGAAGTTAACTCGCAAATAGAAAATGAATTCCTTACATATTTGTTGGGGTTATTCAAAAAGATCCTAAGAGAAGCGTTTGTCATTATAAGGGTTCCATTGTGACAGAGTAAATGACACTTGAAAACATGAGGAAATACAACTTCAAATCGCAGAAAAGATGGGAATAAACAAAACATCAGAACCACAGAAAAACGTGTAGACAGCAGGACAAATAAATACATCAAAAATAAAATCCTTGAAATTTTGAAAATAAATAAGTACAACTTGCAGATAATAGAAAGTAAATACATAGATTCCAAATCGCAAGAAATAATGAAAAAATCATGCAACAGTATAAAGGAAGTATATGCTAACTTACACACAGCAAAAGAAAAAATCGTCTCTGTGAATTTAAAAAATGGATAGTAAATAGCCAGCGCCATTGGGAGAGATGCATATGCTTTGACTTCTGACAGTGGTTCAGAGCTTTTGGTCCCTTGGAGCTTGCCTGCCTTTCTACAGCAATCGAACCGGTGCGATTGCTCACTCCTTCTGAAGCAGCAGTGTTGACGACGCCGGAATCTCGGCATCAGTCTTGATGGCGGAATCTCGCCAGGTGGGCAGCGTTCTCCGGCGGACTTGTGTCTGAGTCAGGTTTTCCCGCGGGCCAGACAGGGTTTGAACCTGCCACTATCAGAGTCGGGCACCGCGCCCAGCATTTACACCACGCCCTAGACCACTAGACTACATTACATATCCCGATTTCACAGATAAAAATAAGGCGCCCGGCTCATTTAGAATGAATTATTAGCTTCCCGATAGGTGGCGGGTACTGACAGCCAGGTGATGCAGCGCCTCTCCCGGCCATTATGCTAACCACATGTATGCAGGATGGCATTACCAGTTTTGTCGGCAGCGATGTGTTCCCCAGAAAGCTGAATGATGACTGCTTCCGCTTTCAATTGAAAAGCCTTCTACGCCCTGAAACTATGTCATGTGTAACATATTTTGAATTTTATCTTCGTTGCATAAGAATTCCGGGTTTGTGCATCAAAATGTCGATGAAAGTATCGTCAATTATAAGACGAAATCTTGACTAACCATTTACTCCCAGTGAAGGAGACTGGGGAAGGAGGAAAACCATCAAAGCATCACTAGTCACTGTCAATTTTCTCACATGCCTCACACTGGTTTTTCATAACTCGGAATTTATTAGAGGTCTAGGACAGTCCATCCGTCAGGTGACTGCAACATGTGTTAGCTGGCGCAAAAGCTGCTGGCATGACCATATACCATGTCAGCCAAAGAATATCGTGTTTTGAATGAAACTGATAAAGATGTGAATCTAATTGTCCTGTTGAGTACTGAGAACCCTAGCCTTATATATACATATATATATATATATATATATATATATATATATATATATATATATATATATATATATATATATATATATATATATATATATATATATATATATAAATATATATATATATATACATGTATATATATATATATATGTTACAGTAAGAGTGTCAAACCAGGGATTTAGTCAAATCCCTAAAACTTTCAGGGAATCTGTCAAATCCTTGTTTCACTCACGGATTTGGTCCCTAAATGTCTAGAGATTTGACTAAATCCTTGAAAATAGGAGGGTCAGAATGATGAAATTGATAAACGTTGACTGAGATACTAATTATCATCATCATCAAGCAATAATTTTTGGCTGAGCATTGATTATTCAGCATTACTTTGTACCTCATTACTTTGATAATCAGGAATCATAAGTAGCGCCAGGAACCTAAGGTTCCTGGTAGCGCTCAACTAAGCATAAAACAAAGGTAATTGTCATTCAACAATCCCTCTGAAAGGTCTCCAGTAAACAAGTCAAAAATGACCCACCTATTTTTAGGGGTTTAGTCATATCCGTAGACATCTGGGGACCGCATCCTTGAGTGAAACAGGAATTTGACAGATTCCCTGAAAGTTTTAGGGATTTGACTAAATCCCTGGTTTGACACTCTTACTGTAACATATATATATATATATATATATATATATATATATATATATATATATATATATATATATATATATATATATATATATATATATATATATATATATATATATATATATATATACCATGATTTAGCATTGAAATTGCTCACCAGGTGACCAAAATACGAGTTATTTCTTAGATGAGTGAAATTTTATTTATCTAAGGTTAATTAGAGCTTAGATGACCAAACACAAGATGACCAAACACAAGATGACCAAACACAAGTGGATTCGAAACCAGCCGGTCAACCTGAACATGCTAGCCTCAACCAGTGTCAACGAATAGCCGCTAGTAGGCTACAATTGGTGCTCTGTGAACCCCCAGCGGGTTATGGAGATAAGGTTTCTCTAAGGTAATCGATGCGAGAGCCCTGATTGGTCCTTGTTCCCACGTGAAATCGCGCTGATGGCTTATCTGGTACTCCTGGCATGAGTCCAGCATGTAGCTATAGGGCATATAGTAATTGGTCTCTCGCTACATATCCATTCTTGTCTTCATCCAAGATTAGAGTATGTCACCAGCGTCACAGCATTATGATATCGTAAAAATATAACGCGCTCAATGGCGACCCAGGATTGGGAAAATAAGTCATCAATCAAACTTTCAACCATTATCATGCACTGCTAAATGTTCCCTACTACAATTTGCAGTAAATTCATTTTAACAAGTACACAATATTGGTTTTAATCTTTAGCGTATTATATATATACATATATATATATATATATATATATATATATATATATATATATATATATATATATATATATATATATATAAATATATATATATATATATATATATATATATATATATATATATATATATATATATATATATATATATATATATATATACATATATATATATATACATATATATATATATACATATATATATATATATATATATATATATATATATATATATATATATATATATATATATATATATATATATATATATATATATATATATATATATATATATATTATATCATTTATAGACGGTAGGATTGTACTACAAAAGCATATATAAAGAATAAATCATGGAACAAATACATCATAAATAGACATGGGATACTAGTATAGCGTGCTCATAGGAACATAAGGGGATAGAGTAATTAAAATTCGGCAAAAAATAATAAACTGTATACGTTATTAGTACAAACTGAAAGTTATAGAAATACACTAAAAAATGCTTGGATCAGAATCATGTCACAAAGAGACAGCAGCCGAGCTCTATTAGAGCTAAAGAGGTAAGGAGTATTACAGTAGGCGTTATTGTTAATTTACTCGAGATAAAAAAGGGTAACCGAACCCAGACAGACGTCTGCTTCACCAAGATTGGTCCTGACGCAACAAGCGAAATGAGAAACTAGTTCTCTAATAGCGCAGCAAACTTGGAATAGCACTAAAAGCGAATTGGAGTACTCAGAAGGAGCCCTACACACCACTGTGTGGGCTTGTTGGAAAGGCTGGTCCAGTTGAGAGCGTGCCTAAACACTTTATACCTATTTCGTGTAACTTTGAGCACTACTTAGACCTAAAAATCATGGCAGCACAATTAGCAACAAGTACGGTTGTAGATGCAAAGCATCAATAGTCAAAAGGCGGGGCCAATTTATTTATGAACTTGTGAGGGAACCGGATGTATAAAGAACATTAACATTATAGAGGAAAATAATTTATAATGACTAGATTTGTATCATTTTTGTAGAAATGAAACAAATATCGGAATTCTAGGCGCAGATGGAGACTTCGAAATCTCTTGGGTGCGAAGCTACTTGGGTACGCATCAGTTTGGTTACGAACCAGTTTGGTTACAAAGTCTCCTGATTTCATTTTCGCAGAATGGCTTGTCATTCTGTGGCATTGGTGGGAGGGGGGCGAGAGAACCGTTTATGCGTGCCGGCTCGCACGCGATCGGCTGTCAATTACAGCACAGGGCCAATCGCGAGGTATTTCGGGTGTCACAGCACCAGGGCGGCGGGTGCCGGGGCGGGGCCGACGAGTCACTCGACCAATCACAACGTTGGCAGCGCGTGCGGGGCCACTGCACTCAGTCACACACGTGGGCAGGCCATTTAATTAGCCCTTCACTTTTAAATAAACTTTCGCTCAGGCACACGCGACACCATACAGGGTCGCTCGTTTCGGACCCGAATTTAGTTTCACGGTCTAGCTCCGCGTTTTAAACAGTGGACAATGGTCAGGCAGTACAATTGCAAGACCTGCGGACAAGTACACGAGCCTCCGACCGGCAAACGCTGCCAGTATGGACGGCAGTTGGAGCAGGAACAGGATAGCTATGAGCGGGAGTACGATTCCAGCGAGGAGGAAAATTTACAACAGGAGACAGAAATCATAACTCTCCCTGACATGCAAAGTGCGACGAACGAACAACAAGTAGAACCGGGAGAACGGGATACTTTAAAGTCGCTGATGCTCGAAATGAGACTGGAAATGAAACAGAATTGGATTGATTTTGATCAGCGAGTGCGCGGTTTGGAAGTGCGTGGGGTTACCGAAACCACGCAAGCAGGGACGAGTGATAGTGTTCCATCGTCAGCGGTAGTGGTGCGAAATAGTACACCAACAGATCAGGGAGCTTCGGCGTCCCCAGAAACTTTACGACGAGACAACATGCTGATGAGGGAGGCGCGAATGAGGTTAGCAGATCTGCGACAGGATGATTTCGACGAGGACGATGACAGGTTCACATACGGCCCGAGAAGAAACGGTAAGAAATCTGGTTCTACGATGACCGGGGCGGACGTGGTGCGAAGAAGTATTGACTGGCCACATTTCTATATTAAACGCATGTCGGGAGCCAGCGGGAAAGGCGTGGTGTTCAAAGACTTGAGGGTGGAGGAATTCGCGTTGGGATTCATGTGCATGATAGAGTCGCCACATTCTAAGTATGACTATCGCAGCATGACAAGGCTGTTCAGGAACATCATGCAAGACACTGTTGATTTCTCGTGGGACAACGCGAGAAATTTTTACGAGAGGGTTGGCCTAGATGTAGAGAAGGGGGTGTTACAGTGGTCGGATGAAGAGACAATTCGGGACATGCGAATGACATACGCCAGGATCGTTTTCCCGGCACGCAAAGAAAGCAAAGAAAGCAAGGAGACAGGGCCACGTCCGACCCCGCCATCAGCCCCGACAGGAATGAAGTGTTGTGCCACGTATCAGCGAAAAGAGTGCGAAAATACGCGTGACCACCACCCTTACACGCATGCATGTGCATATTGCCATAGGACAAAGTCTCTTATGTGCCGGCATCCCGAAGACGATTGTTATCGGAAAGTCAATGACACGGCAAAAAACGCCAAACCGAGGGAGTAACGGTACTCCCTCGGGCAAAAATCAACGAGGATGGCGACGGCGGTTTGGTGAGCGGCAGGTTTTCGGGAGGTCAGGCAGCAGCAGAATACAGGGACGAACCAGTCCAGGTGCGACCCAGCACCATTCTAAACAATGTTACTACGGGTAGCGAACCAGCTACCGAACACGACACAGGGTCACGGTCATCGAGTTCAGCCGGTGCAGGAGCACTGAGCGGACAGCTCAAGAAAATTTACGACATTGTATCGGCCACAGGGCGATACAATTTTGCACAGGCACGCTGTACGGTGCCGAGTGCGCTACACATCGACGAATGGAGGAGGCGGCTGGTGGGGCATGGTGACATCAACTTGGCGGATTATTTACAGTACGGGTGGCCGATAAACTTTAATCGACTTTCCCCTCTGTGCCCTACCTACCACAATCATCCGTCGGCCACACAGTTCGAGGCCGACATCGACCATTACATTGATACCGAATTAGGACACGGGGCACTCTTGGGCCCGTTCAGGGGGCCACCCACCCTGAATTGCCATCTCAGCCCTCTTATGACACGCACAAAGAAAGACGCAGAGCATAGGAGGGTTATTATGGATTTGTCGTGGCCGGACGGGGCCGCGGTAAACGACGGGGTGGATCAGGCAGCTTACATCGATGGGCCGGCTACCATCACGCTGCCCACTGCAGACTTCATGGTGGCAAAGATACTAGAACTGGGGCCAGGAGCATGGCTCTATAAAACGGACCTGGCCAGAGGGTACAGGCAACTTCGAGTTGACCCTCTGGACTGGCCATTCTTGTGTTTTAAACATCGTGACCAGTGGTACATGGATATCTGTCCACCATTTGGTCTGCGGTCCTCTGCAATGTGTATGCAGAGGACCACGGAGGCGATATCTTACATGCACCAGAAGGAGGGGTACTGCTCGCGGCCGTACCTCGACGACTTCGGGGGAGCCGAGGCCAGCCAGGAGGTGGCTCTACGGGCTCTCACTACACTACAGGGGATCATGAGAGATTTAGGGGTCAAGGAGGCACTGCACAAAGTGCACCCACCCACACAGAGATTAGTTTGGCTGGGGATATTATACGACACTATACAGATGCGGATGTCGATACCATCTCCAAAAATGGCAGAGATCATGACGATTCTGGGCGAATGGGAGGGGAGGACAAGGGCGACCAGAAGGCAGGTGCAAGCGCTCTTCGGGCTTCTGCAATTCGTCGCCAGTGTTTCCCCACCGGTAAGGATTTTTACTAATCGCATTCTACAATGCCTTAGGGACATGCCGAAACGGGGAGCGGAGTGTCTATCGCTCGGTTTCCGACAGGACTTACGGTTTTTTCTGGACTTATTGCCCCGGTATGACGGAGTCAGAATCCTTAATAAGGCGGACGTGCCATACCAAGCCGAAATTGAACTTGACGCGTGCCTCACCGGTTGTGGGGCAACGATCGGTGACCAGTACTATTCAGAGGTTTTTCCCCTGTGTGTACAAAACGAACAGCATATCATAGCGCATCTCGAGATGCTTAACGTAGTGGTGGCACTGAAGGTATGGTGTGATAGGTGGAGGGGGAAGAAAGTGCGAGTTGATTGTGACAATATGGTGGTATGCCTGGCCCTCCAGTCCGGGAGGTCCAGGGATCCGTACTTACAACATTGTGTGAGAGAGGTGTTTTTGTGGGTGGTCACACATGATGTAGAGTTGGTCGCAGTACACCGACCAGGGGTACAGCTGGTAAGGGCTGACGCGCTGTCAAGGCAACACATGAGCGAGAGACACAGGCAGATAGTGGCAGGGGACAGGTCGCTGCAAAAGGCAGCAAGAGTCAGGGTACCCATCGAGTATTACAAGCTGTTGTCAGAATTGTAATGGGGATGTTTTTCTCTTTGTCTTGCAGATCGTCGGCGACTTTTGAATATGGCAAGGAGAAGAGGGATGAGGGCGTTCCGACCAGGGACTGTCGCGAATCAAGATTCGCACGCGTTACTTTTTATTGCTTTCACGATTCATTTCGGTTTTACAGATGTGCCAGCACAGGAGGACACTTTACTTTGTTTTGCAGAGTTCCTACTTCGGACGTACACGGCCACAAAATCGGTCACTAATGCACTCTCAGCAGTAAAGAGATTGCATCTAGACTGCGGGGCCGAGGTGGCAGTGTTTTCTGCCCCAGGGGTGGAGCGTTGGAAGAGGGCTCTGCCTCTCACCGTCCGTTCGGTACCGCGGCCTGCCCCTCCCTTACCTCTAGCAATACTGGAGGAGCTGTGCGCAATGAACGGTTGGGGGGGGGACGGGGTCAACACGGCGGTGGCTTTGTTTTCGTTGCTTTTCTCCTCTATGGCCCGGGTATCTTCCCTGTTGCCACAGTCGGCAGCAGGTTTCGATGTTTCTAGACATGCCACAGCCAGTGATTGTGAGTGGCGGGGGGAGAAGCTCTGGTTTCGCATCAAGTGGTCAAAGACGCACCAACACACGGACCAGGCGTTCTGGGTGCCGCTGTTACCCAGGGTCGGTTCCCCAGCCTGTCCGGTATTGGCTATTAACAGGCTGGTTCGTGGCAGGCCGGCTGTGCAGGGACAGCCGTTGTTTTTCGGGGCCCCGGGGGTGGCCCTTTCAGTACCAGTGGCCAGGCAGTGGTTGAGGGAGGTCCTTCGTGCTGTGGGTCGGGCTCCGGATGCTTTCTCGTACCATTCGTTCCGTAGGGGTGCCTGCTCCGCAGCTTTTGCCCAGGGGGCGCATCTGGAAGATTTGAAGGCCCTGGGGGGCTGGAGGAGCGATGCGGTACGACTGTATCGCTCTCAGGAGGATGCCAGGCTCCGGGCGGCCTTAGCGTTGGGGGGAGGGGGGGCCCCACCCTTTGCCTCGACCTAAACACTTGGCGTAGAACGTTTGCCGGTACAAATCTCTGAATAAACTAAAGTAAGGGGTTGTCATGGTATCTGCGGCGTAAAGGTTTTTCACCTGCGTGGGGTGTGGGTAGCTCTTACACAGGAGTGTGTTGTAATAGATACTTTGTAGCCAGGTAAAAGGTTATTTTGTTGCCTGTTGGTAGGGGGTTCTGGCTCTTAGGGGCACCCTCTAGGTTGGTGGCGAGTGCACGCACAACGGAGCAGCTTGCAGTACATGTCGTCGTGCTCAGTAGTGCTGCACTCTGGGTTTCGATGTAAAGGTACGTGTATGTGAGGTGGTTCTGGGGTGTTTTGATACTTTGTATCTTTTCGGGTACGACGAGTCTACGTGCCTGTAGCTCTAATACTCTCGCTAACTAGATACATTGTATCAATTTGTGTACTTACAATTAGCCACGTTTCAATAAAGTTTTCATGTACGAGATCAGATGGGGTGTATATACGTTCACCGATACTCATGGTTCACGTTGTTACCATAAAATTTTGTATGTTAGTGTTCTTATTAAATGTTTACTCCGGCATTTGCTCGTTGTTCTCTCTCAACCCCCCTTATCTAATGTTCGCAGAATGGCTTGTCATTCTGTGGCATTGGTGGGAGGGGGGCGAGAGAACCGTTTATGCGTGCCGGCTCGCACGCGATCGGCTGTCAATTACAGCACAGGGCCAATCGCGAGGTATTTCGGGTGTCACAGCACCAGGGCGGCGGGTGCCGGGGCGGGGCCGACGAGTCACTCGACCAATCACAACGTTGGCAGCGCGTGCGGGGCCACTGCACTCAGTCACACACGTGGGCAGGCCATTTAATTAGCCCTTCACTTTTAAATAAACTTTCGCTCAGGCACACGCGACACCATACAGGGTCGCTCGTTTCGGACCCGAATTTAGTTTCACGGTCTAGCTCCGCGTTTTCCCACCCACCCGCCCCCAGTTTTTTTTTTTTTTTTGTCTCTGTTTTGTTTTGTTCCGACGACACCGGTACAACTCTCTGAATAAACTAAAGTAAGGGGTTGTCATGGTATCTGCGGCGTAAAGGTTTTTCACCTGCGTGGGGTGTGGGTAGCTCTTACACAGGAGTGTGTTGTAATAGATACTTTGTAGCCAGGTAAAAGGTTATTTTGTTGCCTGTTGGTAGGGGGTTCTGGCTCTTAGGGGCACCCTCTAGGTTGGTGGCGAGTGCACGCACAACGGAGCAGCTTGCAGTACATGTCTTCGTGCTCAGTAGTGCTGCACTCTGGGTTTCGATGTAAAGGTACGTGTATGTGAGGTGGTTCTGGGGTGTTTTGATACTTTGTATCTTTTCGGGTACGACGAGTCTACGTGCCTGTAGCTCTAATACTCTCGCTAACTAGATACATTGTATCAATTTGTGTACTTACAATTAGCCACGTTTCAATAAAGTTTTCATGTACGAGATCAGATGGGGTGTATATACGTTCACCGATACTCATGGTTCACGTTGTTACCATAAAATTTTGTATGTTAGTGTTCTTATTAAATGTTTACTCCGGCATTTGCTCGTTGTTCTCTCTCAACCCCCCTTATCTAATGCTATACACATAGTAGACTAGTGGCAGTCCTATAAGCCGCTTCACGCCAACAATAGATGGTGGGCGATACCAGTCCCGAATCCGTGACGTGATTGTGAGACTGGCGCTAGTCTATACACACAGTACTTTTTTCTTAGTTATTTTCCTTCCTATACTGAAAAATATACTTTATGTCCGCTTAAAATATTTTATATATTTGAAAACTTCATGCTAAATTAAAATAAGGAAGGCACGATTTTCCGCGGCAAAGGCAACATTTATATTATAACCAATCAGAATAGAGAATTATATTCAGTCCGGCCTCAGGATTTAGAGCACGTGACGTCTGCCCATGTACATCTCAAAACAGCTTCCCAGGTAGGCGCGGCCTGATGGCCCCGCCAATTACACAGGAATCTCTTCTCATCATATGAGAATGTGATGTGAAAGTTGTATATCAGAATTAGTCCTACCGCTGATCAGACGGAATCGAACTCATCAACCATAGCGACGGGGTACCGTTCCCCACAGAGAATGACTGCGCCTTAGACCGCTAGGCCAACCTTACCACCGATTCATCCCAGTGGAAAAAAACAATATTCGTTTTTGCGGAGGCATTGTTTCTGCTTCCGGGGATTGGACACGCAGCGCCCCTTACTGCTGTCTCAGTAACTAATTAACGAAGATCTGCATACTTGAATTTAAACGATGCTTGTGTTTTAGAAGGAAGAAAGGTATTGTTACGTCGATTTCAACAGCTTAGGTCATATCTCGATGAGATAGAAACCCGATCGCGAAACCGGAAAGAAATTCCCTTCTCTTCACGGGGTGTCTCAGTTGCAGGAGCACCATAGACAGCCCTTCATAGTGCCGGACATTTATATATCGACCAGGCCAACCCAAGTTTGGGGATCCGGCGGAGACACGAACCAGTCATCGTAACCAGCCAGTCAATAGGTCATCTGCCCAACCTTCCACGGCATATCAGGCTCTAGAACATTGCCGTGACTTGCTGTAAGCCAAATGCCTGTACTAGAGTAGCAACCTTCCACGGCATATCAGGCTTTAGAACATTGCCGTGACTTGCTGTAAGCCAAATGCCTGTACTAGAGTAGCAACCTTCCACGGCATATCAGGCTTTAGAACATTGCCGAGATTTGCTGTAAGTCAAATGCCTGTACTGGAGTAGCAACCTTCCACGGCATATCAGGCTATAGAACATTGCCGAGATTTGCTGTAAGTCAAATGCCTGTACTGGAGTAGCAACCTTCCACGGCATATCAGGCTATAGAACATTGCCGTGACTTGCTGTAAGCCAAATGCCTGTACTGGAGTAGCAACCTTCCACGGCATATCAGGCTATAGAACATTGCCGAGATTTGCTGTAAGCCAAATGCCTGTACTGGAGTAGCAATGAATATAGATTGGCATTAAGATGAACGTGATATTATTTACACAATTGGCAATATTCATAACCCGTCCGTGGCGGTCAAATTACGGATTGTTTCTACATTCCCTCATTAAACTTCTGATCTGAGAGAAATGCAGTTGGAATATCATTTGCAAAGTAAGGTTTAATATACATCATGGGGAATTTAGGAACTGATGTGGGTTCCCCTCTGTAAGCCATGTTCGTTCCATCACAAAGCAATTGCATATGTTCTGTAACTGATCCAGTGATTTTTCTTCTTCAACTGTATTTTCTGATGTAACTTCTTTGAAAATGTATTTTGTATTCAACTGCATTTTCTCACGTAACCTCTCTGAAAAATGTTTTACAATTAAAGTAAGAGGAATAACGGATATTTTGACTGATATTGACATAAATCAAGTGAGCAAAATAAAGGACCGTTTGATTGATATTGACATTAATAAAGTGAGCAGAATAACGAATATTTTGACTGATATTGACATAAAGGAAAATAGCGGGCCTTTTTACCTGTTAGTGACAAAAAAGTGGATAGTATAGTTAGCGAGCGGCATTAGGAGGGAGAATATACCTACTTTTGCCACCAGTGCTGTTTCAGAGACGTGCAATGTGTTGAATTTTAGCTCAGTGTGTTTTAGTGTAACCGAGAATCCAAAGAGTGCGTGGTTTCAACGTTCTGTGCGGGTCTATTCGTCCTCGCACGCTTCCACCACCATAGGTAGATATCTCACTACCTATGAGTGTACAATGCAATCCTCCAGACTTTACGTTCATCCAGGGCGCATTCTACAGTGTAGAAGATCCTCCAGTATATTTCGACCGGGGTTCGTTCTACCTCCCTTCCACAGGTTTTCACCGTAGTCAGGGATACCCCCTCCGCAGTTATTCACCGCAGTCAGGGGTGGGTGGGCGGTTTAGACATGAATGCCTTGCCTGCCCTAGTGTTCGCACCGTCTCTGATGTAAGCGCCACCCGCGGGCCGGGCGGGTTAGACCTCATCAGCACCAGCGCAAGGGCGCCGCGCCCAGTAAATGCACCTCGCCCTAGACCACTCGGCCAACTTCCTATCCCGCTGAACATGAGAGGAATTAGAGATGATAAACACACGAAGTGGTATCGCTACTCGCACTTCCGGGTAGGACGAAGGCATGCAGCGCCTCTATCGGCCGTTTCTATAACTACTCTTTATCGCCATGATGATTCTATGTCGCTGTGCAGTACACTCTCTTAGTTTATTTCTTCTCTTTCTTGTATGTATTTGTAATTTCATATCTGAGTATATGATCAATACAAATTACATTACATTTCATTACATTGAGCTATTAACCTGCATCAACCTTTTAAAGTATTTCTTATTAGGATGTCGTTGTGATTAAATGTTATCCGCTCAAGCCCATATCTGAGATATAGACTAAATAATTTCTATCCATACCTAAGCTTTAAAATGCAAACCATTTGGTACGTGTGTGTGTGTGTGTGTGTGTGTGTGTGTGTGTTCGGTTTGCCTCTCACGTGGCGTTAATTCGCTTCAATCAAAACAAGTTATGTCACTGGTGGAGTCTGGGCCAAGTGCTGGACGTCTTTCCTAGAGCCGTGCTGTGCCAGAGACATACATACTAATGTTATCCATCATTCGTGGTTATGTAAGACATCCAGTCTCTAGCAGATCACGTCTTCAGAGAAAACACACATCTCAACTTGACCTCACGTCATGGTAGGTCTCACAGATAGGTGGCGCTGCGGTATGCTGCAAAGTGGCCAGTGGGATTATAGCTTACCTTCAAGTTCAGTCTAAAATGACAAAGGGCTCTGAAGTATGATAGAGAGTAGCCTAGATTTCTAGGCAGTCATATATAATTTTCTATCATGATATTATATATATATATATATATATATATATATATATATAT
>OZ012700.1:7631354-7723854 GCA_963942565.1 Maea johnstoni | reverse complement strand
ATATATATATATATATATATGTGTGTGTGTGTATGTGTGTGTGTGTGTTAATCATTTGTTTACTATCTATTGAGCCAATCCATATGCATATTATGATGCTCGAAATAGCTTCACGTTTCTGTCATATGTGGACTTTCACTTGAACTTAACATAACATGGTTGCTATTCTTTGATTTTGTTAAAGAATTTTGAGAAAAATAAAATTGATGAACTCACTAAATTTGTGACAAGTCAATTTTACTTTCTTTAGTCTACAGAATGTTCTTGTTTTTAGAATAATGAACCCTACTAGTGCTGTGGGTAGGTCTCTATAAATGCTGTTTGACCCCATTCCTGTGTCTGTGTCTGTTTACTGACCGTCAGCTGACCTTGTGCGCTAGCAGGCGATCGTCCTCGTGCCAAAAGTTACTAGCACCAGCTGTAGCTTGAAGCTAATCTTGTCGCGGTCACTTGAAACCACCAGCAACTCATTCTGGATAGATGTTACTAATGATCTACAAATGCTGCAGAACAGTCACTGCTTAAAATCAGAGATATAGATTAAGTATGTATTACAGGTCACTGTTAAAATATAGGGATCTGATTCTAACCACGCTCGTTGAATTGCGTGAAAAAATAAAAGTTGTTCGAAACATATCAAAATATTCAAGGATGTTTGTATTCATGTAGTAACATTCCTAGCTCTTCAAATTCTCAATGAATAAATTCTCATAAATAAATAAAAGTGTCCTGGGACAATTTTTTGATATTTTGATCAACTTTTAATTTTAACTATTATGGTTCCATAATGATGTTCTGCTTGCGCCGTCACAAGCAGAACATCAAGTCTTTATAGATAACAATGCGTTATTTTCATTTTTAATCTTTTCTGTGCGCTGACACAGACAATGAAACGTGCATTGTGACATTGAGAACGATCATGAGGTGTGTCGATTTTAAAACTCTTAATCTCATTTTTTGAAAACTCATTTTCAATGTAAATAAAACAAACTAAATGTCTGAGTTCGACTTGTATTATAATAAAAGTATATTCCAAAGGTGACCATAATATTTCATTCAAAAAGAAAGTGTTTAATATACTTAGAAGTTTTTTACACAACGGTCCCCCATATACATGACCATCAATTTCTTTTCAAAGCATTTTCTATTTTATTTTATTGATAGAAAGTAATTACCACATGTAAGGACAGTTAAACATCTTTCATGATACTTTACCTGAAAGTCAATTTTCATTTCAAACCAGCCTTGCACACGTGTTTTTGCGGTATAAATTCCTACTAAATATAAGCTTAGATAAATTAAAACGAGATATAAAAGAGAACATATTAATTAATTAAATATAGGAACTGAATAAGAACCTTCCCCCATCATAATCCTAAAATGCAACAGAAATCTGAGACTGAGAGAGTCTGTTTTCCATGAGTGCAGAGAATGTATGGAAAGAAAGAATCAAAAATAAATCAAGCTTATCAGTTTGACGCCCTTTTTAAATACTGAAGAATGCCACCCAGTCGCACATGAAGTGAATTTATCAGACTTTCCTGCGAGATGTTCCGGATTATGACGTTAGAGGCCGCCACCAGTCAATGTAGATTCAAGATGGAGGAATGAGATTGAGAGCGGTCGTTTCGTTCCATCCAATTCTGTAGCATTTCAGGTAATACTAGCGTAATAGTGCGAGCTATTGAAAATATCCTATTTTACAGTCATCCATTTGTGAAGGAACATAACGTATGGTCCTACTTGTCGATACTTGTGTAGCGTTAGACAATAATTAGAGCGCGATATTTAGCACAAGCAGGAACGTTCATTAGAACATTCCTGGTACAAGTTCAACTACCGTGGCATGAATCACAGGAAATAATAATTGCATGGTAAAAAATGTTGCTATAGTATAGCCTTTAATAATCAAATGATTATGGGAACGTAGTCCACAGGAATTCGCTCCAGTGGATGGGCCTATAATTTTTCTTTTTATTTTTTTGGATGGGAGTTTAGATGTTTCCTGGTCCAAATCAATGAGCAATGACGCTTTAATATTGCCTTAGGAGCCTTAGATGACCAAACACAAGTGGACTCGAAACCAGCCGGCCAACCTGAATATACTAGCCTCAACCCTTATAGCCCTAAATTGGTGCCCAGCTGATGGTGGAGATCAGGTTTCTCAGTAATGTAATCGATACAAGACCCCTGATTGGTCCTTGTTCCCACGTGACCTCGCGCTGCTGCCAGTCAGCGACTCCTGGCATAAGTCCAGCATCTCACTATAGTGCATATAGTAATTGATCTCTCGCTACATATCCATTCTTTTCTTTATCCAAGATATTGCCTGGAAAGCAAAGGTAGGGATGCCAGACCAATTTATTCTACTGGCCCAAATATGACATATCATACATCATTAGAAAACTTGGCATCTCTGTAGTATATATCTTTTTGAATTTTAAAAAAAGACCCCAAAATAAAGAAGTTATAGGGGTTTTCAATAATGGGGGTAAACAATTTTCGCGTCAACTTTTTGCCCATTTTTGCAAAAAAAGTGGGCCCTAAAAAAAAAAAATTGATGACATGCTGAAATATTGATATCTTCATTTTAAAATGAAGCCAAGAGCCCAAGACACTCTACTACAAGATGCCTGTATAAATCATAGCAGAGAGGTCTATTCATTTAAATTTATATATAATATAAAAAATTATTTATTATTTATATAAATATAAATTCATATAAATAGATTGTCCCTGATCATAGCAAGCAGTCAGAATTTTGTTTTCAATTGGTACAATACAAAAAAAGATGTAAAAGTAAGATAGTTTTCTAGGCTGTGCATCAGGCAATCCTATCCCTGCATAGAGGGGGATGGAACTATGGAACAACCCCCACACCTTCCTAGCATCTGGGGGGACACATTTTAGGTGCTATTCCCTGCCAAGGCACATTCCTGAGCCATTAGTGATAGCAAGCATATATAGCTCAAATCTGACAACGCCTTAGATGAAGCGAACATGGATTGGTCACCACAGACTATTAGCATAGGGTCCATTAGAAAGCCTTGGGCACACCTAATCTGGCCTCAGTGTGACACCACTAGGAGACAAACGGGTGAGGGCCCTCCTGACTGTTTACATCATAGAGAGAGTTGCTCACGAAGATGTGCAGAACACACCTCTTGAGTGGTTCTCATCAACATCGTGCCAGGGCTGTTGAGCGAGATCTGCAGGTTGCATATCTGATGGTTGACATTCCTGACAATGTCAAGTTTAAGCGGCCGACTCTATGTTATGGTGTGAGAGAAAGGTGAAAAGTACACTCACCTAATTACTAGAGCAGCGTTATATATATGTCAGGGACTTAGCCAGGACCCGTCCTGCCTGTCTTTTGGACAGGCAGTTTCCTGAAAACCTCCTTTTTGGACAGGCAAAAATTTCTATATAGAATTTTCAACTTTGACTTTTTGGGGGTAATAATAGAGCTGCACTCACGGAGAGGGATCAACTCATGAGCTCACCACCTGTTTGACTCGTGAGCTCATGAGCTCACGGACATTCCGATTTTCCAAAAAAATACTTATTTTCCACCCCAGCTATTGAGAAATAAATATTCATTGGCGGAGATTTATCAACATTGCCTTGTTTATTTAATTTTAAAACGTGCTGATGAGGTAAAAAGGTCAGAATAACACTCAACACCGCTTGAATGTATACATTGGAGATTGTAACGAAGACATAACAGCGATAAACAGTTATGTATGTTTATAATGTGTGTTAGGTGCTCTGTGTTACGTTTGTGTTCCCAAAATTGACGAGCTCACGATTTGACCATTTCTGCTCGAGCTCGGCGAGTTTGCCCCAGGGCTCGAGCCACTCGAGTTCGTGAGTGGTGAGTGCAGCTCTAGGTAATAACCAAGTATTTTCCTAACAAACCATATTTTAGGACATGGCTGAAGTGTAAATTGCCTTTTTTGACACAATAGGCTGTTTAATGTAGTTGGTATAAAGATATGTAGTAGATTAGAAGCTAAATCTGGAAAGGCAGAAATTTTGGCATTGCTGTTTTGGACAGGCATTTTTGAAATCCTGGCTAAGACCCTAATCAATGTATATACTAAGTTTGGTCAGAGAACATTTTTGAATCATGTCACTGTCTCTGCTCACTTGTGGCGAGTTTTGGCTGTTTTCCTGCCGGCCTTTGAAAAATTGCAGCTAGAGAAATCCACATGATATAAACTAGTGGTGGGACGAGTACTCAGAAGCTTGAGCTTTCGCTCGCTGGGGCCTCTGATCCGAGCGCTCGAGTCAAAGAGTTGATTACTCGGAAATTATGAACCGACGACATTTTAATATTGACACATACTTCCGATGCATGTGTCAGATGCATGTTCCGCCCTGTTCTGGCTGATGCGTAATGTTGTTTGAAATCAATCGCCTTAAGATCTCATCAATGTGGCCAGAAAACTCGATATGGACTCGAGTTTTGGTCGCTACATTTGCTGAGCGCTCAAGTTCATTTTTTGGACCGAGTCCCAGCACTAATATTAACTGAATAAATAGTTTTTTCAGACAGAACATCTTTACCATCAAATTTCACAATTCTGGAGAACAGATCAGTGCAGAGAAAAGGGCAACACATCTTTTTTCAAACTTTGCCCTGTTCAAATTTTATAACCACAGATTTTGGAATTTCTGTTAAAATTAGGTGAAAATGTATTTTCAACGTCTGGATTGCATTACTTTGAAACAAATTAAAAATTGGAAAAACCTGTGATACTCTTTCATCTGTGAAACCCTTGGCTCTTAATTTGCACAGATCTATAACTTTACTGTAGCAAGTGATTATTCAGATTTTTGTCACAGTTATTATTATGAATATTTTTGACAATAAATCGTTTTTATTGTAAACCTGTTTTTTACTCTATTTTCTCTTTTTCAGGTTATGAATATTTAGATCTCTCACTTGGAAGTAACATCCTATTTCTGCCAAACCTGCATTTTAATGGGAATAGTCACTGAAAAGCAACAAAGAACTCCTGTATGAACGAGTTAGCAAACTCAGGAAGCACAAGAATCTGGTTTATAATTTGGAAAATCCTTAAGAGGAGTACGCACGTTGGGAATTCTGTTCTAGTGTGGCTCATGTGATAAGACTATTCTCACAATCTCCATTCCTGAAAGGGCATCTCAGAAATCACAGAGGAGAAAACAACACTTTGAGGTGTATTAAATAGAATTCTCCCAGTCCTTATATCTAGTGGAACATAGATGAATTCACATAGGAGAAAGACAACACTGTGAGGTATATCATTAAGCCTTCTCCCAGTCCTTATATCTAGTGGGACAAACATGAACTCACCTAGGAGAGTGAACATACCAGTGTGAGATATGTGGCAAAGCACTCTGCCAGTCACAATATCTGATTCAACATTAAAGAAATCATTCGGGTAAAAAAACATTCAAAAGTGAGGTATGTGAAAAAAACATTCTCTGAGCTAACTAACTGGAAATGGCTTTAAGCAATCCATACAGTGGAAAAACAATTCACATGTGAGCTGTGTTATAAATTATTCTCTGGGTTTTCACATCTGAAAAGGCACAAAAAGATGCACACTTGTGACGTATGTGAAAAAGCATTCTCCTTTGCTTCTGTTTTGACAAGGCATAAAAGAGTACACACAGGGGAAAAACCATACAAATGTAAACTATGTGATAAAGCATTCACCCAGTCTTCAGCTCTGACACAGCATGAAAGAATACACACAGGGGAACGACCATTTAAGTGTGAGCTATGCAATAAAGCATTCATGCAGTCTACAGCTCTGACACAGCATAAAATGATACACAGAGGGGAAAAAACATTTAAGTGTGATCTATGTGAAAAAGCATTTAGCAAGGCTTCAGATCTGACAAGGCATAGAAGAATTCATACTGGGGAAAGACCATACAAGTGTGAACTATGCGATAAAACATTTGTACAGTCTTCAAATCTGGTACAGCATAAAAGAGTACACACAGGGGAAAAAGCATTTAAGTGTGAGCTTTGTGAAAAAGCATTTTCCCATACTTCCGCATTGAAACTGCACAGAAGAACACACACAGGGGAAAGACCATTTAAGTGTGACTCTTGTGATAAAACATTCTCCCATTCCTCAGCTCTGACAAGCCATAAAAGAATTCACACAGGAGAAAAGCCTTTCAAGTGTAAGCTATGCAATAAGGCATTTGCCCAGTCCGGACATCTGATAAATCATAAAATTACACACACAGGTGAAAAAGCATTCAAGTGTGAGATATGTGAAAAAACATTTTGCAAGTCTTCAGATCTTACAAGGCATAGAAGAATACACACAGGGGAAAGACCATACAAGTGTACACTATGCGAAAAAGCATTCAACCAGTCTTCAAGTTTGGCACAGCATATAAAAAGACACATAGGGAAAGAAACATTGAAGAGTGAGCTATGTGCAAAATCTGCCATCCATGGTTCAACTCTGACGCAGCACAGAAGAATACACACAGGGGAAAGACCATTTAAGTGTGAGACATGTGGCATGGTGTTCAATGATTCTTCAAATCTATCAAGGCATATAGCAGGAAGTCACACTGTGGAAAGACCCTATGAATGTGATCACTGCCTACAGACATTTACCACAGCCTCATATCTAGAGCAGCATATGGCGTCACATGCAGAGCAGACAATCCACACTTCAGGTCCAGAGTCAGAAGGACCTCAGCAGTGGGTTGTTGTGAAAGGCCAGTGTGTTCCTGTAAAACAAGAGTTGACTGATCATGTCGGGAGCTTTTATGTTAAGCAGGAAAACCATGATACTTAATTTGAAGCCTGTGACAGAGTTAGTGATTTAGTTCAAAAAGTCTAGGTCTACTATTCATAAAAAAAGATTAAATCTTTTCAGATTAGATTCGATACCTAAACCCCAAAAAGCAAATATAGTTTTTTTTCTGATTGCACATCCGTAACTTATTATAAAGACCACATACTCACTGCATATTGAAAATGTTTCTTTCGGTTTTTGCACGTTTATACTGAATTTCAAAAATTTGAAGTGATATGACAAATAGCATTGGACATTGTTGTCTACTTGTCTTGCTATTAGAAAATAAAGTTTAACTTTTCAAAAACTTTTTAACCGTTGTGAGTCTTATTTGTTATTTTTCCCACAAATGTCTCATGCTAAATTGCACTATAGATTATTGGCCAAAATGCAGTACCCGGTTGATCATTTTTGACAATATTATAAAGTTTTGGACCACCATAATCATGTGAAATGAACCTTGATGCACATTGTTCATTGAGCATGTTTATTTTCCCGTGTTATCATTGGCTTTCTAAAGTGCAGCATACTCATCACCAAATAAGTAGGCTTTGTTAAAGGGCAAATGCACCATCATGATGATTTAGGTCCAAAATGTGCCTATACGTGTCACCTTTCAAATAAGACCACCCGCAAGTCTGTCCTCCTCAGCACTCCCCAGATATGGCTATGAAAGTGAGTAAAAAAGAGGCCTGAGTCTGGGCATGGAGGCTGACATTATCAGGGCAGGGCACATTTTAAGCACCCCTTCTGATTGGTCGAGAGATATCAGTGGCAGGAAGTGATGGCCACTGCCACTCCTGATAGGTCGAGAGATATCAAAAAGGTGACACGTATAGGCACATTTTGAATCTAAATCATCATGATGGTGCATTTGCCCTTTAACCCATTCACACTCAAGAGTTCCTCTCGAAGTATCGTCTGCTTCTCTCATACTTTTGAAAATAACTCAGGAATAAAGCGAAAGTTCACAAAATATTCGAAGGAGGGTTGTTGTTTGGCTTATGATCAACACTTCTCCTTCAAATATTTCCCAGAAAATATCTTTGCAAGTAAAATATTTCCAAAATCGCCAGGCTTGTTTTGGCCACCCTGAGTGTTAATGGATTAATACAAGAGTAATTATATTTCAGATTCCCTATTCAAAGTCATGTGTACCGTAATTTTGCGTGTATAAGACTCACTTTTTACACAAACTTTTACCCATAATACGGGGGTGCGTCTTATACACAGAGCTAGAAAATGAGGGTGTTTTACATTGAGTCCCCAGGCCACACGGAGATCGGAAATCGATGACCCGCCATTACCGCACCCCATATCAGAATAAGCCTCTGGTATGTTTTCATTTCAATTGCGTTTCTAACATGTTAAGCACGTCTCAACTTCAGTGGTATCGGTAAAACATTAAAAGTCCTATCTAGCCGTAGACGGACAACTTAGTGAATTGTTTGTGTTACCAGGCCCGTCCAGCCGGTTCTATTTTAGGCACACTAATTACAATACACGCCATGAATGTCCGGGCCCCTATTGTCTTTAGAGCAGCATTATAAGTGACTTCAAATTACAATCAACTTAATGTTTTTCCGAATCCACTGCTAGTTTGTTCGTTTTATACAAAATAGCTAGAGACATGGGCCCGAAAAGGGGGTGCGCACTATACACAGGGCTAACGTCTATACACCGTTTTAAAGGCCTGAACAAGGGGTGCGTCTTATATACGGGTGCGTCTTATACACGGGAAATTACGGTAATCAAGAATCAGGTCATACCTTCTAACCTAAAACCATCTACTAGTGGGGTTGTCTTGTAGATAGTCCAAGTGACGTATGTCATGTCTCACCTTTCAATTCAACTTGATTTGAAATGGTCGCTGTTCTCTGATTTGCCATTGATTGAGCTTTCTGCTTAAGAATTTTGAGAAAAATAAAGATTGGTGAAGTCATTAAATTTGTGATGTCATTTTTCTGTTCTTAAGTCTACAGAATTTTATTACTTTTAGAAGAATGAACCCTAGTGCGGTAGGTAAGTCTATGAATGATGCTTATCCCCATTCAGGGTCTTAGCCAGGATTTAGAAACTGGGTGCCCAAAATTGGCAATTGGGAAATTTTGGGGTGTCCAAATTTTTAAGGGGGGCAACAATATACTCAGATTTCAACCATAAACATGTATAAATTTATCAAGATAAGGCATGATATCCTTATACAATGTCGTGGGAATTATAAAGGGATGAAAATATTTAATTTATATGCTTGAGATTGACATTTGAAGAAATTCCTCAAAAGTTTTTGGGTGTCCTAAGGGGTGCTTTTTAAGATTCTGTGTGTCCAAAAAGACACCCAGACGCCCTGCTGGCTAAGACAGTGTCCCCATTCCTCTTGTCTGTTTACTGACCGACAGCTGATCTTGTGCCCTAGCGTGCGCTCATCCTCGTGCCAAAAGTTACTACCATCAGCTGTAGCTTGTAGCTATTCTCGTTGGGGACGCTTGGAATACGCTATTTTGTTTATCGTAACATTCTGCCATTTACACTAAGCTATGATTAGTCAATCGTTTCATGAATGAAAAACGTCAAGTCACTGGTAACATTCTTACATGTTAAGCAGGATCCAACCCTCGAGCTTGGTAGAACTATGTGCCATGGCCTATATGCTGGGGCTATGGGTATGGCTGTCATGTAACATACTAAGGCTTAACCGTGAAAATCCTACTGTTAATAGTGTTAATACTGCTATACTTGAATCCCATGAAAGACAATTCACTGATTACGAGAGCCTAAAGAATTTGTAAAGCAATACCGTTATGCAGAATCCAGAGTTTTTCGGAACTAGGGTTGGATGCCAGGTGTCGGCAGTAGAATGGGTGTAGTAGGGGGGGGGGGGAGGTTGACTGTAATGTGTTCGTGTTCGGCGTTCATTTACACTACAGGTCTGTAGTGTAAATGAACGTCGCCACCGTCGCGTATTATAATTAGCTTCCAATTACTTGTGACGTCATCAAAACTGTTAAATCGCTAATTTCACTGATTTAAAAAAGGTTGTTTAATTTCCTAAAAGTGTATTCTTAGTACAATTGGTCCATTGAATGTATCCATGCTGTTTGACCAAAACAGAGTGGACGCTATCATACATAACTGGAAGAACCAAGTTTTCTCTAATGAAAAAATCCATAGCGTTCCACAAAGGCATTCGACGTGTTTGAAGCCGCCTATCGGCGGGTTCCGGAACCTCGCGTCCAGTATATCTATGTCAAGAGAAAACGATAGAGCAGCAAATTGACCACCAGTTGTTTCCTTGTTTGATTTCTTTAGCAACTTGGAATCTGAAATTTCGATAATCGTCACTTTTTCTGGCATATTGAGGTTAAGTTGTGACTAGCCATTTGTAAGTGATGGAGGACACTGGAGTACCCTGCGAAAAACACTGCCTAACCCACTTGCAACTTTCTCACGTGCTATATTTAACAAAATACACATAAAGAATACATATATTATTAACAAATGGAATTTTTTCAGAAGATGGACAATTTTAAATGTAGATATTCTTTTTTTTTGATGAAATAAAATTAACTTTAAAAAGTGAAATTACAATTTATCAATATTATGGTGTTGGCTTGTATCTCAGTGAGCTTACTCATTCATGAAATTGTAGTTAAGGGAACCAGATCTTCCTCGTAAAAGTTCCATCAAATCAAACCAATCAGGAATATCGGCTTCCAATCAAAAAGGTATTTGATTGCTCTGTCCTGAAGATATTCTCGTGAGTGTCAGACCATGTGTATGTGCCATGTGTTAAAAATCAAGACACCCATAATTTACTAGAATATAGTTGTATATCTATGGCATGCTGAGGGAGAAGCAACATGTTCCAAGGGAGTACCAAGATAGCGAGAAAGAGAACCAAGAATGAGAGAGATTGGGGGACGATGTGTCTATAGGCAAGAAAATATGCCGCTGTGGACAAAAGTCTGAATTACTTTCAAACATTCTTTAAAATATGAATATTTTTCAACAATGACAAATCAGTTGTAAAACCAAGTTTTTAACAATGAAAATGAAAGTTTCAATACTTTTCTAAAGGTTTTAGTCACCATTCCATTTTAACTGTTATTTTCAGTGTTGGTACTGAGAAAATCATTTAAGTTTAAAATGTTACACTGAAAATCACTACCATTTCTCAGCCAATCAGAGGCCTGGAATGGATTTCTATCATATACAGGTTGCATGTCCTTAGGCTATGCATTTAGTTGTGGCCATTGAACATGCATATGATAAAAATGTATTGTAGGCTCCTGATTTGCTAAACAGTAGTGATAAGTTACACTGTTTTAGTTTCACTTGTATTGTTTTCTTTGCGCTGATAATGGAAAAGACAATGAAAAGTGCATGGTGACATTGAGAATGATCATGGTCTACCGATATAAAATACTTAAGATGACTGTTTTATAATCATTTTAATGCGATTGAAACAACTCAAATCTCTGTATTCTACTTATATTATAATAAAAGTACTTTCCAATGTTGAGCATAATATTTTAATGAAAATAAATTGTATAATGTACTTAGGAGTTTTGTCCACAACGGCCATCAATGTTTCATTTTATTAATAAAAAAGTAATTAATTACACAGTAGATACAGGGATAGTTGAACAGCATTCATGAGTATACCTGCAAGTCAATTCTCATTTCATTCTAGCCTGGCAAACCCTGTGCTCACGTGCTTGGACTGTATAAATTCCTACTAAATAAGAGAGAACATAAGAACTGAATAAGACCATTCCCCCACCATAATACTAAAATGCAACAAATCTGAGAGAACAAAAACAAACTAAGCCTGTCAGTTTGACTCGATTACGATGTTGCAGATGTGAATGGCAGAAATTTGTTTTTATTTTTTCCGCTGTATTCCTGGAAAAGGACAAAAAAATGATTTTTTTTTCTGTCACTTTTCCAAAAAAAGCAGAAAAAAATATGCTGTCGTTTTGGAAAACTGTGGAAAAAATTAACTTTTTTCTGCTGGTTTTGGAAAAACGGGAATTTTTCCACTATCGTTTTCCAGAAATACAATAAAAATGTTTTCAGGCCATTCACACCTGCACCATCGTACGCCATTAACGTCATCCTTGTGAAATAACTGAAGAATATGCCAGCGCCCATTTATCAGATTTTCCTGAAAGAGGTTCCGGATTATGACGCTAGATGCCGCCACCAGTCAATGTAGATCCAACATGGAGGCATAAGATGGAAAGCGGTCGCTTCGTATCATCCACTTCTAGCATTTCAGGTAAATAGTGAGAGCTATTGGAAATTCCATACTTTAGTCATTCATTTGTGATGGAACATTACCTATGGTTCTACTTGTTGATACTGGTGTAGCGCTCGGATGAAATTAGAAAGCGGTATTTACGGTAATTTACCCCAACTACCTTAAATATTTATATTGACTGTTGTGTCAGTTTGTGACCACCATAGTCTAGTATAGACAATAAGACAGTGGTACTTACTGACGGAGTGATCTATCCTGGCTAACCTCTCTCTTAACTGATGTCCATGTCAGTTCCAGCCAGAACATATGTATAAGTATACATGGATTTAATGAATTGAAAACCATTTTCTGCTCAGTTGTGCCTGGGACTGGGAGTAGTAGACA
Organism: Maea johnstoni; assembly: GCA_963942565.1. NCBI lineage: Eukaryota > Metazoa > Annelida > Polychaeta > Spionida > Magelonidae > Maea > Maea johnstoni. The sequence continues at coordinate 7,711,386 of OZ012700.1, read as the reverse complement.
GGGAGTGGGCCCTCTGCATGCATCATCAAATTTTGCTGCCTCACACCACTATGAGTCATAGATAACCTTAGACCCGGTTTGTGTCTCTATCCAGGCCAGCTGTTCTTAATACTGACGTCTATATGGCCTTTAGAGACACGGTACCACTCCATTGTAAAAATCTGCCACCCACTACGGTGAATTCACCGTAGTGAATTTCTCGCGTGATAAGGCGAGTGTCACGGCCAGACTTAAACCAATGAATCATGTACATGTTTGACTATATATATGCCCTAAGTCGGCAGGTGACAATGGCTGAAGTGTTTTATAATCTTAGAAAGAAGTTCTGAAGCGGCAATTTCCGCCATTTTAAATTTCCGACATTTGCTTAAGGGCCTGACTAATCGAGCACCTGCCAAGACATTAGGAGCGTCTGTTCGCATATAGACGTCAGTATTAAAACAGCTGGCCTGGATAGAGACACAAACCGGGTCTAAGATAACCTGTGTACCCCAGGATTGGCTGCCTGCTGGTTTCACAGGCCCTGGGTCAGACTGAAATTGCCGCGAAACCAATCACGTGACCAATACTTCCCCAGGCTACACCGCGTAACCCAAGGCGCACATACCCTAGGTGCTAGCATGCTGTGCCTATGGGGTTACGGATCAAGGGGATGTATTTCTCTGGCCTGGGAGTAGTAGACAGGGAGTGGGCACTGTGCATGCGTCATCAAATTTCGCTGCCTCACACCACTATGAGTCATAGATAACATGTGTACCCCAGGATTGGCTGCCTGCTGGTTTCACAGGCCCTGGGTCAGACTGAAATTGCCGCGAAACCAATCACGTGACCAATACTTCCCCAGGCTACACCGCGTAACCCGAGGCGCACATACCGTAGGTACTAGCATGCTGTGCCTATGGGGTTGCAGATCAAGGGGATGTATTTCTCTGGTTGTGCACATATCTGTCTATATAGTTTTGCCATTTTGATTTTCTATGTAAAGATTTGTTTAGAGTTCGGAAAATCAGCTTGCCTGTTCGGGCAAGTCAAAACTAGTGAATACAGGCGAAAACGCCCGATATGCGAAAACGCCCGCTATTTCTTACTTTTCACAACAGTGTATTTCTTCTTCTTTTCTTCCTCCTTTCTCTTCTTTTCCTTTCTCGTTCTCTTTCTCTTAGTTATTTACGTTCATAGTCGAGTTAGTCGTAGTGTAGTTAGTGGTGTCCATTTTTTCTTTGCAAGTTTATACTCTTACGAGAACACACCTGAGAGTTGGATCTGGCCGCGGTGGATTCATTGCACTCGTGTGACGGCACACGCTATGTCACTCATGACAGGAAATGGTCACATAGAACTTCTGAATGTCACTAGATACAACTTTCAACCCTCAAGAGCACGCTAAAATCATATATTAAGCTGTAGGCCGTCTAGGGCTGCACACCGTTAAGAATTAACGATTTGATATGATACTGATAACTTTGAAACGATACGGTTTCTTAACGTTTTTTTAACGATACCGCCTGGGACGAACTTCTGAAAAATAGCCAAACTTGCGTATTCAAAACCTGTTTTTTTTTTCCATGAAATATGATTTCAAATTCTTTGAATAAAACAGAATCGTATATTTGATTATTATGAGTTTTATTTTGCCATAGAATATTAAATTTGAACGAATTATCCATTAAGAATTAAATCACAAGTATTAGGAAGTGCTCCGAGCGATGCCAACAGTAAGGTAAGGCAGTTTCCTCATAGCTGCTTTATCGGTTTTTCAAACCGGTTTATTTTGGGACGGTTATCATTATCATTAGGCAGCTTAATGATCGGTTTCGGTCTGCAACCGGTTTCCGGTGTGCAGCCCTAAAGCCGTCGTATTATATACTTCCTTACCTAAGTATCCCACCGTTTGGTAGTCATTTCCAACAAAACTGCTTTTATACTCAATCTTCTTCAACGAGTGGAAATCTGAAAAGCTGTCACTCCTTGCGTTGACACCCCCTCTAATACACATAACAACCAGAGCGTCCGGGCCTGCCAGAGGCAGCGTTCCCGAGGGAGGAACTTGACCCGGAAGCAAGGCAGAGTCCCAGTGTGGTGGCGCCGGCTAGACTACACAAGTGTAGTCCAGGCGACAGTAGGCAGTGTGTGCGTTTCCTGTAATGCTTTTAAACATCAATTTGAATAAAGTTTGAAAATGAGTTATTTCACCATTAGAGATAAATATATGGCTTCACCCATCAACGACAAGCGGACACTTCACTTCACAGCAAGCCGACGCTCACGGCAGCACTTGAAAATAGCGGGCGTTCTCGATGCGGGCGTTACCGCATATTGGGCGTTTTCGCCTGACACCAAACTAGTATGTACTTGCACGGAAGCCCTTTTTTTAAAATTGACTTGCCGGATCAAGCGGACAAGTACTTACGACGGTGCCTGTTGAGGATCCATTCCATTATGTTACCACCACTGGGATGTCATATTTGTATGATATATACATGTATATATATACATATATTTCCATTAGAAAGAGACAGGCTTTTTACCGAGAGGTTTGGTAAATAGCTCTGAATTCAACACTATTTACCGAAAAACTCGGTAAATAGGCAATTATTCAACCTTATTTACCGAGAGGTTTGGTAAAAAGCTCCAAATTCAACCCTATTTAGTATTTGCCGAACATCATAACATCTCTTTAAGGCGTTTTCTCTCGATGATTTCCTACAATTATGATTTTAATATATTTTTAAAGGATATATTACCTCCATTCTGAATATATAAGATTTATTGTCTTAGGCCAGGTAATCTCCGAGAAATCATCGAATGCAAACGGACATATTTTGCTGAGAATCTTGGGAAATTGAAACATCTGTTCAATGCGCTTTCATTCAATGATTTCTCCATGATTATTTGGCCTGCAATTACGATTTTATATATTCTTAAAGAATATACATGTATTACCGCCTTTCTGAATATGTAAAAATTGTTGTTTTAGGCCCAGTAATCAGTGAGAAATTATCAAATAAACTTCTCGGTAAATAACAAGACTAAAGTTGTTATTTACCGAACCTCTTGGTAAATAGCCACTGCACTCCATTAGAAATATTGATTTCTAGTTTTGTATATGCAAATAACAATTACTTAAATAACCACTTTCAAAACACACCACTTGCTTTTGCACTGTATACATGCCTCTGGTTCTACTTATGAATGTTCACAGTACGAGCCAAAGACAGTGCCACTTCACTCTTTAAAATGTGTTATTTAAGTGGTTACCATTTACAAACCAATACTGTACATTTCGAAATATTAGCGAATCTATACTTAGCGAATCAATCTGTTTTTCCATAATAGCGGATGGTAATATTCGCGTGTGAACTGTCTCCAATAGCGCCATCTAAGTAGTGGTATTCTAATTCACGACTAATCTACCACTCATGCCCGACGATACACATAGAGCTTTTTTCATTACGACGCAACCACCTAACAAGTGAAATTAAGGGTTCAGTATAATCAGATAGCAAACTGTTTTCAGCACTGGGTACACATTCTTGAGGGGAAACTTGTTATCAAAAATGTCCCCAAATGTTTACTGGCCCTATAGGACCAGTTGAGGTCTTAGTTTATTAGTCGGAAGCCGTTTTGGGCAAGTACTTATGTTGGTGCCTGAATTTTCAATTGATCAACAAAAGCATATAGGCCATGGGCCAAGTCCTGAAAAGAGCCTAGAAAATAGGTTTCGTGGTGACTTTTTGGGGGCAACTTGAAACCATTATAATTCAAACAGGTATTATAAGTACTCTTCCAGAAAAAAAGTTCCCGCCCATTGGCTTGCACATTTTCTAGTTTTGGGGCATTTTCACATGAAAATCACAAAAAATATGAAGTTTTTGGGATTTCTTAATAAAATTGTTGCTTTTAAGAGCTGAATGTTCATATTGTACACAAATATACTAAAGATGTTGCACTTTGTTTTTATGGTTACAGAATTCCTAAAAGTGCCCCCTGGTGGCCAGATTTGGAACTAAAATATTAAAAATATGGTGAAAAGCAGAATTTTTCACCAAAACCGCCAATAGTAGTATTTTAAGTGAATCTGTCTCAAACCTATATATTTCATCTGTATTTTCACCTATTTAGCTCATTGGAGCCTCTTTCAATCATCTAGTGCAAAACATCACCTCTAGGATCACATTTCAAGTGTTAGTGGGCTGCTATAGTGGGGCGGATAAATTAAGATTTTGGCCAAATCGTGCACTTTGAGGTGCAAGCATGAATCTTGGTACAATTTTGGTTTAAGGAATGCTAAGAAAAATTGGAAGGGGACACAGGCTATAGGTCACCCCTATGACCTATATTTGGGCCATTTTAGGTCAAAAACAGACATTTTTGGTAATTTCATATATGACACACTTTCATTAAACTGAGTAGAAGCATGAAACTTGATATAATTATGGTTTGAGGAATGCTTTTAAACATTGGATGGAGACACAGGCTGTAGGTCACCCCTATGACCTATTCTGGGGCTGTTTTAAGCCAAAAAAGGACATTTTTGGTGATTTTGCAGATAAATACTTTCAAGGATCTTGGTAGAAGCATGAAACTTGGTTGGTACAGTTATGGTTTAAGGATTGCTTATAAAAATAGGAAGGGGACACACGTTGTAGTAGGTCACTGCTCTGACCTTTTTTTGGGCCATTTTAAGGCAATATTGGTCAAAAACGGACAATCTTGGGGAATTTTGTTTATAATACATCCTTAAATTTCAGTTTGAAGCATGAAAGTTTGTACAATTATGGTCTAGGGAATTCCTATAGAAATTGGAAGGGAACACAGACTGTAGGTCACCACTATGTCCTATAAACAATTGTCTAAAAATAGAACTTTGATTGTGAATACTCAGTTAGGTATTTGTTTCTTCAAATGATTGAATAATAGCCCCTGACTGCCAATTTAAGTCATCATTCTACATTATATTTGAGAAATGTGCTATGTGGATATTTCCATATTACGTTTTGACTATGACTAACAAAATAATGCTACAATGCAGTAACAGAAAATGACTCTTCCATGTTTGATGAGTTGAGGGTGAAACATGAAAAATGTTTTCAGAAAGGAAAGGGATGGGAGTTGTACTTTGGATTAATTCTTTAGGCTTGCATAATATTCACAACTTTGCCAGATGGAGGGTCTAATACCATTTCACTGCTATAAAACTGTAATTTTCAGAGTAAGAATGCATGACTTCAGCATTTTACCTTTTTACTCTTCATAACAGTGCCTTCCACATTCATAAAGAACAGTGAAATTGAGATCAGCTTTGTAACATTTACACTGGCCCTTGCATGCTTTTCTACACTTACAGTAAATGAGTTCATAACACATTTCCTGAGCCTGTGCCAGATTTGTCGAAAAAAGATTTTCCATGTCTTTGCAGGACATGGGAGCTCTGGTTCCTCAGATTTTTTGCCCCTAAATATGTCCTCCCTGATAGGCTAAACAACAAGATTTCATGGAGAAAAGGTGCTGTATTGCAGAATTGACCCTACAAAATTCATGCCTTGATGATTTCTGGGTGCTTTCTCAGAACACTGAGACATTTTTGTCACTAGGAGATGCTCCAGATAAAGTGTCTGAGGATGCATTGATAGTGATTGAAATGTTTGTGGTGTTGATATATGGCAGAACAAATGAATTTTGTAGGGTCAATTCTGCAACACAGCACTTTTTCTCCTAGAAATCTTGTTTTTTAGAGAGCATTCTGCCATGACAGTCAGCCCTTGTGCAACAGATTCTAGGTATTGCCTATCAGGGAGGACACATATGGGGGCAAGCAAAACAGAGGGACCCAAAGCTCCCAAGTCCTGCAAATTGGGGCTGGAAAAAAAGTTTCGATATAGATAACCTTATTGGACAAATCTGGCATGAATTACAAACTCATTCACTGCAAGTGTAGAAAAGCATTTAAGTGCTAGTGTAAATGTAATAAAGATCTCGATTGTGCACACAGGTTCTTTTTGAATATGGAGGACACAGTTCAGCCCTCAACGCTTACTCAAAATGATACTGGCCCTGTAGGACCAGTAACACCTAGCATTTACTGGTCCTGCAAAATTTTTACTGGTCCTATATTTTTTCTTTAACATAACAAGAAAGAACATTGGATAAAATTCACCACAACATTTATCTTTTCAAATTTTATCCTCATTTATTTCAAAAACATTTGGGGACATTCTCATGGGGAAACTTTTTAACAAGAATGTCTCCAACTGTTTACTGGGCCTGTAGGACCATTTGAGTTCTTTTGTTACTGGCCCGAAACTGTTTTGGGGAATATTTACTGGCCTGGGGCCATAGGTTCACCCTTAGCGTCAAGCCCTGCAGTTCTCAAAGGTAAAAAATCAATCATGCATTCTTACTCTGAAAATTCCAGTTTTAAAAGCAGTGAAATAGTAGAAAATTATACCCTCTATCAAGTAAAGTTGTAAATAATGCACAAGCCTCATCTTATGTAATTAGTAAGGTATCCTGAACATAGCTCCATCCCACCCCTCTCCTCTTTAAAATAATTTCTCATGTTTCACCTTCAACTCATCAACCATGAAAAATAACTTTTCTATTGCTGCATTGTAACATTATTCTGTCAGTCATAGTCAAAACTTGTAATGTGGAAATATCAAGATTGTACATTTCTCAAATTTAATGTCAAATGATGACTAAAATAGGCTGTGAGGGGCTATTATTCAATCATTTAAAAAACAAATACTGAACTGAGTACTCACATTCATGATTTTATTTTTAGTCTATTATTTAATTAAATCTATGTAATTTCTACAAGAAGTGCTAGCTTTTGGAAATTTTTGCCTCATTAAACCCCGGCCCCCCAAAAGTTAATGTTTAGGTTACATATTACATAAATAATATCACTTTAAATGTATTAATATCCACAATGAAATGTATGTTGCAAATTTGATTCATCCCACAAGTCAATGAATGTTTTCATTTGCAAAATCACAAAAAATGTCAGTTTATATCTAATTGGTGTGGCTTAAAATGACATAAAAATATGCCATAGGGGTGATCTACAGCCTGTGTCCACTTCCATTTTTTATAAGAATTCCCTAGACCATAATTGTACAAAGTTTCATGCTTCAACCTGAAATTAAAGGATGTTTTATTAGAAAAATCCCCCAAGATTGTCCGTTTTTGACCAATTTTAGCTTAAAATGACCCAAAAATAAGTCAGAGCAGTGACCTACAACGTGTGTCCCCTTCCTATTTTTATAAGCAATCCTTAAACCTTAATTGTACCAATTTCCATGCTTCTACCAAGATCCTTGAAAGTATTTATCTGCAAAATCACCAAAAATGTCTTTCTTGGCTTAAAACAGCCCAAAAAAGGTCATAGGGGTGACCTACAGCCTGTGTCCCCATCCAATGTTTAAAAGCATTTCTTAAACCATAATTATACCAAGTTTTATGCTTCTACTCAGTTTAATGAAAGTGTCTCATTTGTAAAATCACCAAAAATGTCTGTTTTTGACCTAAAATGGCCCGAATATAGGTCATATGGGCGACTTACAACCTGTGTCCCCTTCCAATTTTTCTTAGAATTCCTTACACTATAATTGTACCAAGTTTCATGCTTGCACCCCAAAGTGCACGATTTTTGCCTTAACCGCCCTACTAGAAGCCATGGATGTCCTTCTTCTCTTCACTGAACCATCTTTTGGCTGCCCTGGCTGCTGTAAAACCCGTTTCTCAGCTCTTTCTAGTTTTATTTTGTCAGTGAAACGGCAGTTGCATCTCTTGTGGTATCCCAGCTCAGCATTAGGAAGTGATTCTGACTGACACTCTTCATATAAATCTGCAATATCTTTTTCTGGCCCTTCTAGGGCCCTCCATCTACTTGCAAAATCTAAAAATGTCCTCCATCTTCTCTCAGAAAAAGCAAAAATTGGGCCAGTTTCATCCAGCAAGACATGCATGCAGCAGACCATGGAGGCTGCTTTGAAAAATGCTGTAATCTGATTGGTTGAGGGATAATGTATGGTGGCGCCATCTATTGGACCAGGGGAGAAACTACTGATTTAATCTAGCATTACAAAAATGATTATTTTGAAAAAATGTGCAGGTGAAACAATGGGAACTTTTAGGTATGTGTAGATAATGATATTATCTTGCCCTGGTAAAAAGTTCTGGTTGCCCCCAAACTGTAACCACGAAACATCATGCTACAGATTCTGGCCCATGGCCTAATAGGTTGAATAAGCGATTAATCAGACAATCCCTATTTATTTGAATTTTATTCTTTGGGTAAGATGCTCCCTTTCATGGCTTAACATAACTTTTCAAACTTACATGCCCTGTAGGACAAGCAGAGATTTAGCCAGGACCTGTCCAGTCTCACTTTCGGACAGCCCTTGCCAGGGGTCCAGTTACACACTAGCCCGATAGCCCGAGGCTACAGAAAATTGTTTCGGGCTATAAGAATATTTGCCTTAAGTTTGTAGCCCGGCTGGCTATAAGAAAAGATTGGCATTTTTAGGTCATGCTCAGAGGAATAACAATACTATAAGCAGTGTGTGTGTGTGTATATAATTATATATATATATATATATATATATATATATATATATATATATATATATATATATATATATATATATATATATATATATATATATATATATATATATATATATATATATATATATATATATATATATGTGTGTGTGTGTGTGTGTGTGTGTGTGTGTAATTTAGGATAACCGAGGCAGCTCGCTTTTGTTTTTGTTTTATAATGGGACTTAAAAAAATTCTATCGGGCTATGAAGTTCTGGGAACCTATAGCCCGGCGGTCTTGCTCAGTTTCTTGCCGTAGCCTGACCCCTGCTTGCATGAAAACCTCATTTTTTGGACAGGCATGAATTCCTGTAAAGAAATTTCAATTTTTACCTTTTTGAACTAAAAAAACATATTTTCTAATAACAAATCATCTTCTTAGGCTAATGTGTGTAAATTGGCCTTTTGACACAACAGGCTACTGACTTGTAGTTGGTACAAGGATTTCAAGTAGATGAGTAGCTAAGTCTCAGATGGCAGAAATTTTGTGAAAGCCAGTTTGGACATGCATTTTTCAAATCCTGGCAAAGACCCTGAGGACAAGTAGCCTCCAATTTCTACTTGTTCTTTAAAATTTCAACTTGTCCTTCACAAAGAATTTTATTTTTGCATGAAAATTGTGTATACAAATGTATATGTATTAATAGTCTTTTTGTGTCTAAATATTGTTTCATGGCTGTTTTGGACATTTAGTATTTATCTATCCCTGAACAGACAATAATTCATGTTTTCGTAACAATCATTGTTGGTTGTACTTATACATATATATATATATGTATATATATATATATATATATATATATATATATATATATATATATATTAGAGCTGCACTCACGGAGGGAGATCAACTCATGAGCTCACCACCCGTTTGACTCGTGAGCTCATGAGCTCACAGACGTTCTAATTTCCCAAAGAAATACTTATTTTCCAGCCCAGCTATTAAGAAATAGATATTTATTGGCAGAGAATTATTAACATTGCCACGTTTATTTACTTTTGAAACGTGCTGACGAGGTACAAAGGTCAGTAGAACACTTAACACCGCTTGAATGTATACATAGGAGATTGTAAAGAAGACATGACAGCAATAAGCAGTTATGTATGTTAATAATGTGCGTTAGGTGCTCTATGTTACGTTTGTGTTCCGAACACAGGCGAGCTCACGATTTGAACATTTCAGCTCGAGCTCGGCGAGTTTGCCCTAGGCCTCGAGCCATTTGAGTTCGTGAGTGGTGAGTGCAGCTCTAATATATATATATATATATATATATATATATATATATAAATATATATATATATATATATATATATATATATATATATATATATATATATATATATATATATATATATATATGTATGTGTGTGGAGAGAGAGAGAGATTTCATTTAATCATTTTCATTGTAAACCTGTTATTCACTCTATTTTTCTTCCTCTTAGGTCGATGATATTGAGATCCGATACTTGGAAGAACTTCTACCAATTCCTGCCATAGCTGCAATTACCTTAAACAATTCCATACGTACGAGTTAGCAAATCTGAAAGCATGAGAATCTGGTATGTAACTTGGAAAGTCTTCATCTTTGAACGGGCATCTCACAATTCACTTAGGAGAAAGGTGACACCATGAGGTATATTATAAAGGATTCTCCCAGTCTTCATATCTAAGAGAACAAAGATGAATTCACCTAGGAGAAAGACAACACTGTGAGGTTTATCATAAAGCATTCTCCAAGTCTTCATATCTAATGGAACAAAGATGAATTCACCTAGGAGAAAGACAACACTGTGAGGTTTATTGTAAAGCATTCTCCAAGTCTTCATATCTAAGGGAACAAAGATGAATTCACCTAGGAGAAAGACAACACTGTGAAGTTTATCATAAAGCATTCTCCAAGTCTTCATATCTAAGGGAACAAAGATGAATTCACCTAGGAGAAAGACAACACTGTGAGGTTTATCATAAAGCATTCTCCAAGTCTTCATATCTAAGGGAACAAAGATGAATTCACACAGATGTATGAACACACGTGTGTGAGATATGTGGCAAAGCATTCTGCCAGTCAAAATATCTGATGCAACATTAGAGAAATCACACAGGTGAAAAACCATTCAAGTGTGAGGTACGTAAAAAAAGACATTCTCCAAGGTAACTGCATACCTGTCAACTCTACTGATTTGAGCAGTACTCTACTCTACTCCAGTTAAACTGGAAACGGCGTAAAGTAATCCATACAACAGAAAAACAATTCAGGTGTGAGCTGTGTTATAAATTATTCTCTGGGTTTTCACATCTGAAAAGGCACAAAATGATGCACACTTGTGACGTATGTGAAAAAACATTCTCCTGTGCTTCAGCTCTGAAACAGCATAGAAGAATACACACGGGGGAAAGACCATTCAAGTGTGAACTATGTGATAAAGCATTCACCCAGTCTTCAGGCCTGACACAGCATAAAAAAACACACAGAGGGGAAAGACCATTTAAGTGTGAAGTATGTGATAAAACGTTCTCCCATTTTTCAGCTCAGACACGACATCAACGCACACAGCATAGAAGTATACTCACAGGGGAAAAAACATCTAAGTGTGAACTCTGTGAAAAAGCATTCTTCTATGCTTCAGCTCTAAAACAGCATCAAAGAGTACACAAAGGCAAAAAAGCATTTAAGTGTGATCTATGTGAAAAAGCATTCTCCTATGCTTCAGGTCTGGTACAGCATAAAAGAATACACACTCGGGAAAGACCATTCAAGTGTGAACTATGTGATAAAGCATTCACCCAGTCTTCAGGCCTGACACAGCATAAAACAATACACACAGGGGAAAAATCATTTAAGTGTGAGCTATGTGAAAAAGCATTCTCCTATGCTTCTGTTTTGACACGGCATAAAAGAGTACACACAGGGGAAAGACCATACAAATGTAAACTATGCGATAAAGCATTCACCCAATCTTCAGCTCTGACACAGCATAAAAGAATACACACAGGGGAAAGACCATTCAAGTGTGAACTATGCAATAAAGCATTCACCCAGTATTCAAGTTTGACACTTCATAAAATAATACACACAGGGGAAAAAACATTTAAGTGTAAACTCTGTGAAAAAGCATTCACTAATGCTTCATCTCTGACAAGGCATCAGAGAATACACAGAGGGGAAAGACCATTTAAGTGTGAACTATGTGATAAAGCATTTGCCCAGTTTTCAAATCTGGAACAGCATAAAAGAATACACACTGGGGAAAGACAATTCAAGTGTGAACTATGCGATAAAGCATTTACCCAGTCTTCAAATCTGGAACAGCATAAAAGAATACACACTTTGGAAAGACCATTCAAGTGTGAACTATGCGATAAAGCATTTACCCAGTCTTCAAATCTGGTACGGCATAAAAGAGTACACACTGGAGAAAAAGCATATACGTGTGAGCTATGTGAAAAAGCATTTTCCTGTGCCTCTGCTTTGAAACTGCATAAAAGAACACACAAAGGGGAAAGACCATTCAAGTGTGAACTATGTGACAAAGCATTCAGCCGGTCTGCACATCTAATACGGCATATTAGTATACACTCAGGGGAAAGACCCTACAAGTGTAAACTATGCAAAAAAGCATTCACCCAGTATGCAAGTCTGGTAAAGCATAAAAAAATCCACATAGGGGAAAAAACATTTAAGAGTGAGCTATGTGCAAAAGCTTTCAACCATGGTTCAACTCTGACGCAGCATAAAATAATACACACAGGGGAAAGACCATTTAAGTGTGACTCTTGTGATAAAACATTCTCCCATTCCTCAGCTCTGACAAACCATAAAAGCATTCACACAGGGGAAAGGCCATTCAAGTGTGAGACATGTGGCATGGCGTTCGATGATTCTTCAAATCTAGCAAGGCATGTAGCAAGAAGTCACACTGTGGAAAGACCCTTTGAATGTGATCACTGCCAAGGGACATTTACCACAGCCTCAAATCTAGAGCAGCATATGGCGTCACATGTAGAAGAGACACTTTATACTTCAGGTCCAGAGTCAGAAGGACCTCAGCAGTGGGTTGTTGTGAAAGGACAGTGTGTTCCTATAAAACAAGAGTTGCATGATCATGTCGGGAGCTTTTACATTAAGCAGGAAAACCATGATACTTAATTTGAAGCCTGTTACAGAGTTAGTGATTTAGTTTGAAAAGTCTAGGTCTACACAAAGTAGATAAAGATTGAAGCTTTTTAGATTAGATTTGATACCTAGAACTAGAGCTGCACTCACCACTCACGAACTCGAGTGGCTCGAGCCCTGGAGCAAACTCGCCGAGCTCGAGCTGAAATGTTTGAATCGTGAGCTCGTCGATGTTGGGAACACAAACGTATCACAGGGCAGATAACACACATTATCAACATACATAACTGCTTATCGCTGTCATGTCTTCTTTACAATCTCCAATGTATACATTCAAGCGGTGTTGAGTGTTAAACTGACCTTTGTACCTTGCCAGCACGTTTTGGAAATTACATAAACATGGCAATGTTAATAAATGTCCGCCAAAAAATATTTATTTCTTAATAGCTGGGCTGGACAATAAATATCTTTTTGGAAAATCAGAACGTCCGTGAGCTCATGAGCTCACGCGTCAAACGGGTGGTGAGCTCATGAGTTGATCTCCCTCCATGAGTGCAGCTCTAATATATATATATATATATATATATATATATATATATATATATATATACATATATATATATATGTATAAGTACAACCAACAATGATTGTTACGAAAACATGAATAGGTAGGTACGCGTGACCAGAAACAAATCTATATTTTTCTTTTTGGGTTCTAGGTAGAGCTGCACTCATGGAGGGAGATCAACTCATGAGCTCACAGCCTTAGAAGGAACCACTCTCTAATATTACCTCCATATAACAACATCTCCTTTGGAAAGCAATAAATTAGATATACTGGACCTAAAGTATGGAACTCCCTACCTAATAATTTGAGACAAACAACATCACTAAAAGAGTTCAAAAACCTAATCTCAACCTGGTCTGGAACTAACTGTACCTGCTCTCTCTGCTGCTATAAGTAATGCCAGTATTAAAACGAGTAGAAGTACATGTATCTGCTATTTTACTCCAAAATCATAAACATATGTTCTGAAAGACTGAAGATATTACTCATCGTCAATTAATGTGTGCCACCTTACTTCCCCTCTATTTGAAATAAAGATTATCTATCTATCTATCATATATATGATACTCTCTGCATGTTGATTACATGTTGGTATTTCAGAAGATCAGCCTTCCCATCAAGGATATTGAAGATGTTGCAAAAATGGTAGAGCTGACTATTATTAACCTGTAAGACAAGTATCAGTGCTATGAAAGTTTAAGCCTTAGAGGCTAACGTTAGCATACCCATTAGGTACATTTGTAAAGAAAATAGGTATAAGATAATTTTCAATTTTTGCACGATCATAGGGAATTTGAAAATTAACTTACAATTCTGTGATGCTTTACTTTGTTCTTGTGAACATTATTGAATGAATATCTTTAAGATGTATATTTTCAAGTAATTTTTCCTTTATTTTATATTCAGTCAAATGAACAAGTGTTTGTCATGGTGGTTCCCTTGAAAATTAACCAAAGCAGACATCAACATAAGTTTCAGAAATAAGTTACCATGCTGGGCAAGTAATTAATGTTATTACGTGCCCGACATGATTTATGGCTTGCCTGAAATCAGTAATTACGTAAATAACATATGCTAGAATGGCATGTATTAAGTATTCATCATGGATTTAATGATAAGAAATCCATTTTCTTTTTAAATTTGATGCACTGTTTGCATATTTCTGGGTATCTGTGCCATTCTCTATATAACAGTATAAAGTGTTCAGATAATCAGCTTGCCCATTCGGGCAAGTGCAAACTAAAGTGTATTCGTCTGACAGACCATTTTTCAAAGATTCTCATGCTTGCCGAGGCAATTACTTAGGCCTAAAAAAAGTTGTTTGTTTCCTGTAACCCTACCCTAACAAGTTTTTATTCAAGAAAATCCCTACCCTAAAGTTTTTATCACCCATCCAACTCCCAATCAACGTAAAACATGCATAAAACACACATTTCTGACCAAAAAAATTGTTGAAAAAAAATCTTTTTACCGACCTACCTACCCTATTTTTTCTCGGACCGTTACAGGAAACAAACAATTTATTTTTTTAGGCCTTATGTTGGTGCCTGCATAGCATAAATTCTGTATAAATAAGTGAAAGTGGTTGAAGGAGACGTTGCAGGTGCATAAATCGGTTGATGGAAAAAGGACAGACAGAAGGTGTCCACTGATCTACCTCTCATTAGAGATATGGAATAGCTCTACTGAGAGTATATGGAATAAGTTAATCATTTGAAGTGATATAACATAAAGCATTGGACATTGTTGTCTTGCTATTAGAAAGTAAAGTTCATTCTTCACTTTGTGAGTCCAAATTGTTATTTCTCCCACTACCCCCACCTCCCATTGTCTAATGCCTGATGCCAATTATTTATGTAAATTATAGGCCACAATGAGAGTATGTAAAGCAATACCTTAATGCAGAATCCAGGATATTCATGTCAAGAGAGCATGAAAGAGCAGCAAATCAACCAAGAGTCTTTTCCTTGATTGATTTTTTTAGCAACTTGGAATTTGAAATTTCGAAAATTGTCACTTTTTCTGCCATATTACCGTTAAGTTGTGACTAGACATTTGTAAGTGGTGGAGGAAACCAGATTATCCAGCAAAAAACAGCTCCTAACCCCAAGTCACGTGTAACTTTCTCACGTGGGATATCTAGCATAATATACAGAAGGAATACATATGATATATGAACAAATGCAATATTTTGAGAAGGTAGACTACTTTAAATGTAGATTTTTTTCCTGATGAAACAAAATTAACTTTAAAAATTGAAATTTTGACATGATTATCGGAATGTTTGATCATGGCAATTTAATCAGACATTTATCTTCTGCTTAAATTGTCTTCGTAGGTTTAATCATTTACATTGAAATGCCTTTTCACAGTTTAAACATAAGCGAAAGTAATTATGATTTTAGTATAAACAAAGGAAACTAACCTGTACAGTAAAATTATTTTTTCTGGAAGCATGATCGAATATGGAATTGAATAAAAATGATATTTTGTTAGTAAGATTTATGTCAGTCCTATGTCCTATTTACACCCATATGCTGCACACAGCACCATGGATCATAATTTCCCTACATGAACAGTAGAATAATTGAGCGCTGAGTGTAGCACTGCCAGAACTGCGGTGGTGCTCAATAGATGTCAGGAAATGGGCTCATGTGACACAAGATGGATGCCCCTATGGATATTGGTAGACTCTTTATCCAACGTGCGCTATGAATGACGTCATGGAAATTTGCGACCTTGGAATACCCAACCTAGGGTGAGGGTTAGGAATCAGGTCCAGGGTTAGGGTTAGGGCTTCCACGACATCATTCATAGCGCATGTTGGATAAAGAGTCAGCCATATTAGCAGGGAGCTCTGGGCTTCACTGATAAATGCAATTTCCTCTACCACATGTACTGGGGATAGATTTGTGAGTGGGGTAATTGACAGATACCATAGAGCACTACACATTTAGTCCAAGTTACCCCGATGGTGCATTCGCCCTTTAATTCAAGATGTGCAACGGTGAACAAAAGTACGAAGGGAGTACCAAGATGGCGAGAAATGGAACAAAGAGTAAGAGCCAAGATGTCAAAAAGAGAGGCAGGAACAAACCACCGTTTAAATGTTACTCGGAAAATCAATACCATTTCTCAGCCAATCAGAGGCCTGGAATGGATTTCTGTCATATACAGGTTCCATGTCCTTACATTTAGTTTTGGCCATTGGACATGCATGTCATATGACATTATACAAATATGCCATGCCGGTGTGGGTATCCTGATGGAATGTCTCCCAGAGGGAGGATGGTTTTCCCGAGGGCGTAGCCCTCGAGAAAACCATCCTTCCGAGGGGAGACATTCCTTCAGGATACCCACACTGGCATGGCATATTTGTTTTATTATACCGAACAAACCCCAATTTGGTAAAATATCAATGACTGCCAGTAGATCCAGTGAGAACGGTGGACGTTTTGCCGGTGGAAATTTCATCGATGGACAAGATGGAATGGCCAACCTTTGTAAGCCAATCAAGGCTTACGATTTTCACGTGAGGTATAATAAGATAATGTATTGTAAGCTCCTGATTGACTGAACAGTGGGGATAAGTTACAATTAATTTCATTTTTTATGTTGTTTTTCTGCACTGATTATGGCAAAGACATTTTTTATGCAAATAAAACAAATTAAATATCTGAATTATACTTTTATTATTATAAAATCTCTCTCCAATGCTGAGCATAACATTTTAATGAAAAATAACGTGTTTGATGTACTTCGGAGTTCTGTACACATAGGTCCCCCATAAACATGACCATCAATTTTCTTTTCAACCCGTTTTTCATGTTATTAATAAAAAAAAAAAAAGTAATTATCACAGATAGGGACAGTTGAACAGCTTTCGTGATTATACCTGCAAGTCAATTTTCATTTCAAACTAGCCTGGCAGACCCCATGCACTCATGTCTGAACTGTATAGTTTCCCACTAAATAAGAGAGAACATAAGGACTGATTATAGCGCATTGCTATGGCAATAACAGGGCTGGCAAAACACACTATATTCAGTGAGAAGCTGTTTCTGTGGCTTTAAATTGGTCCCGGTTCGGTACCATAGCAACCAACTGTGACAAAATCCCAACTTAGTGTAGGAGCAACCATAAGAAAACTTCATCACTCAAAAAGTTTTATCACTCAAACCTGCCATAATGGCCATTATATCTTGTTGCATATCCCACACAGTGCATACCAAAGTGTATTCGGTTTTCTTCCCTCGCATGTTGTCATGTCGACCATGTATGTAAACAGCTTTTTAATAAGGACTTTTTGGATAAATCATATGCACTTTTCCAATAAAGTGAAATATGGCATATTGCAATGTGTGGACATAGTTTTTTGTCATACACCAGGCCTTTCTAGCCTCTTTGTTGCCCTCGCAGGTTGTCATGGCAACCATATGCAAACAACTTTTTAAAGAGCTCTTGTTTCCGCTGGTTAAAGACACTTTTCTTAAAAATTTGAACAGCAAAATATCTTTTTCATGATATGATAGACATTAAGACCTCCCCAGGCAGCTTTGTTGGAAAATCGAGGCTTCGGGAGGTCTTATGCATCTCACAGCCTCTGGCCTAGGGCCCTCCGCTGTGAAATGCATCAGACCGCCTTGGCTTGGGTTTTCCAACACAGCAGCCTTGCTCGTTCTTTATCCCTGCATTAAGATCCGCCGCTGAGCATAATTATAGCCTCGCCGAGGGTGTTTGATGCAAAGCTTCGGCATTAGCTGCCTCAGCGTTGGCAACAGACACACTCATCTTAGTTGGCTATAAATCTGCACCAATGCTCAGCAGCGGATCTTAATCCCTAGAATAAGGCCATTCCCCTCATAATCCCAAAATGCAACAGAAATCTAAGAGTGCTATTACTGAAAAGGAAAAAAAATTGATGCCATTATCGTCGCCCTTGTTAAATAACTGAAGAAATCAAGAATACTCTTTGCAGTGAATTTATCATCTTTTCCTGAAAGGGGTTCCTTCTTCTGGTGATGATGGCAAGTCCCTTAGAATCTGTATTTAGAGATTAAGAAAAAAATAAAAATACATGTACATATAGATACTTTGCATATTTGTATAGTGTCTAGTGTAAGGTATAAATAGTCAGCAATAATCAAACAGTATGTACAATAATTTTTGAGTCATTCATTTTCAAGATGATTTGGATAATTTTATTTAGTTCCTGATTGTGACGTTAGAGGCCGCCACCTGTCTAAGTCGATCCAAGATGGAGGCATAAGACTAAAATCGGTCGCATCGTTTCACCAACTGCTAGCATTTAGGTAATAGTGAGAGCTATTGAAAATCCCATATTTCACAGTCTTTCATTTGCGAAGGAACATTACTGGTGTAGCGTTCGGATGTAATTAGAAGGCGGTAAATAGCTTAACTATAGCATAAATGTCTTTCACTCTGTCTTTGTTTAGTTTGTGACCGCCACTAAAAGGCACTATCTAAACAGTCTAATCAGTGTCATATATTAATAATAGTAGTACATGTATATAGCATGTTGACATAGTAGCAAGACATACATATTTTCAACAAAGCTTTGAACATATGTTTTTGTAAGCGGTTTTCATATACAGACTGTCGTCATGGCAACATCATCACCACATCAGGGTCTAAATATTGATACAGAAAGAATTTGTCTGTTTATAGGTTTAATTTTAAATTTATATTTTTGAAAAAATAGTTTGTTTTCTGGTGTTGTACAAGAAAATATTGATTCCAATTGAACTTCAGAGACATCTATGGCAAGCCAAAGTGGTTTTTAATAGGCATTTATAAATATTTATAATTCATTTTTAAATATTTGAAAATATTTTCAAATATTTGAAATTAATTTCAAATATTTAAAATTCATTTTTAAATATTAATAATTTAGAATTTTAAATATTTATAAATATTTATAAATCATGCTGAATTATAAATATTTAAAAATGATTTCTAAATATTTGAAAATGAATTTCAAATATTTAAAAATGAATTATAAATATTTAAAAATGAATTATAAATATTTGAAAATGATGATTATTTTTAAATATTTGAAAATCATTTTCAAATATTTAAAATTCATTTTCAAATATTTATAATTCATTTTCAAATATTTATAATTCATTTTCAAATATTTAAAATTCAGTGATTTTTAAATATTTATAAATGAATTATAAATATTTAAAAATGAATTTTAAATATTTAAAAATGAATTATAAATATTTGAAAATGATGATCATTTCTAAATATTTGAAATTCATTTTTAAATATTTAAAATTCATTTTTAAATATTTATAATTCATTTTCAAATATTTATAATTCATTTCCAAATATTTAAAAATCAGTGATTTTTAAATATTTAAAAATGAATTATAAATATTTAAAAATGAATTATAAATATTTAAAAGTGAATTATGAATATTTGAAAATGAATTTCAAATATTTAAAAATGAATTTCAAATATTTATAATTCATTTATAAATATTTGAAATTCGATCTTATTTATAAATATTTATAAATGAATTTCAAATATTTGAAATTCATTTTTAAATATTTATAATTCATTTTTAAATATTTATAAATGAGATAATTTCAAATATTTGAAAATGAATTATAAATATTTGAAAATCATTTTTAAATATTTGAAATTCATTTTTAAATATTTATAATTCATTTTTAAATATTTATAAATGAGATAATTTCAAATATTTGAAAATGAATTTTAAATATTTGAAAATCATTTTTAAATATTTGAAATTCATTTATAAATATTTATAAATAGGACCGAATTTCAAATATTTATAAATGAATTATAAATATTTGAAATTCATTTTTAAATATTTGAAATTCATTTTCAAATATTTATAATTCAATTTCAAATATTTATAAATCACTGATTTATGAATATTTGAAATTGAATTATAAATATTTAAAAATGAATTTCAAATATTTAAAAATGAATTTCAAATATTTAAAAATGATTTCTTAATATTTATAAATATTTATTAATATTTAAAAATGGTCATTAAAAACCACTTTCGCTTGCCATAGACATCAAGCAGGCTGTCTGCTTCTCATTCACCAACAAAATGGTTGCCAGACTCTGCAGCTGTTTAAAACTGAAATTGTGTTCTAAAAAGGTAAACAACTAAAAATCTTTGTGACAATAGTGATAGATACGATGGACCAAGTGTGAAAAGAAAAAATGAATTTTAAATATATTTTTACTCCCGTTTTTTGGGGAGAGAAAATAAATCTAGATTTATTTTCACTCACGTTTATTTGGGAGAAAAAATAAATTTGAATTTATTTCACTCCCGTTTGTTAAGGAGAGAAAATAAATTTAGATTTATTTTTTCTCCTGTTTATTGGGAAGAGAAAATAAATTTAAATTCATTTTTTCCCGACCACTATAGGAAAGGAAGGAAAATATATAATTCAAGCAATGACTGGTTGCCTGGCTCATTTTCCTATTGGTATGGGGTGTTATTGTTATATCAAATAGGAAGATGACACTGGGAACTGAGAAAGCTGAAAGTAGTAACATTTTGACAATTTATCTGATACAAAGTAATCATTGCATGAAAAAGTGGCATGTTTAACTACATAGATGATGTCCCTGGTGAGCATCAACTGCTAAAACAAAAGAGAGAAGCATCCTGTATAGTGAATAGGATGCTGTCTTGGTTATGAGCATTAAGGTGAATCAGATGCATGTTCATCTAAATTCTTCATTTTGTCTTAGTTTTCTATGCATTTGGTTTGCTGACTTTCATTGATAATCTAAAGTTATGAATATTCCTATACTTGCCCAACAATAAATCCAGTCTTCCAATTCTGATTAGAAAGTAAACCTCAACTTCAACTTGTCCAGATGTCCTGTTGAACAGTAAGAACATACTTTTAAATGTGTAAGCATTGAAATTTGAAATGTTCAATATTTATCTCTCCCTTAACAAATGATAATTCAGATTTTCGTCACAGTTATTGTTTTATATATTTTTGACATTAAATCATTTTTCATTGTAAACCTGTTTTGTACTCTGTATTATCATTTTTCAGGTTATGAAGATTGAGATCTCATACTTGGAAGTGACATCCTTTCCCAGCATCTGCCATAGCTCCAATTATCATCATAAATGTCTAATGGAAATAGCAACTGAAAAGCAACAAAAAGAAGCTCCCTTATGTTCGAGTTGGCAGACTCATGAAGCACAGGAATATGGTATATAACTTGGATGAATTCGCAAAGAAGAATGAGCATACAAGTTAGATATGTGGCAAAGTATTCTGCCAATCATAATATATGATGCAACATTAAAGAAATCTCAAAGGGGAAAATAACATTCAAACTGGAAACGACAAAGGTTACTGTAGATTCACAAAAGATTGTGTATAGTAAATTTTGCGAATTTACAGCAAAAAATGATTTTTTACGTTTTTTTAACATCGCAAATTGGCCGCAACATGGAGTGCCAGCTCTACACTTAAAGTGGCAGCACTAGTCATTGCAAATTTTGATTTTGTGTCCGAGGCTAAACGCAAAAAAGCGCAAAAATTAAACCAACACAATCTTTTCCAAATTTACAGCAATCCATACAGTGGAAAAACAGTTCAAATGTGAGCTCTGTATCGATAAATCATTTTCTGGGTTTTCACAACTGAAAATACACAAAAAGATGCATGGATGTGAGCTATGTGAAAAAACATTCGCCTATGCTTCTGCTTTGAAACGGCATAAACAAATACACACAGGGGAAAGACCATTCAAGTGTGAACTATGCGATAAAGCATTTGCCCAGTCTTCAAATCTGGAACAGCATAAAAGAGTACACACTGGAGAAAAAGCATATAAGTGTGAGCTATGTGAAAAAGAATTCTCCTATGCTTCTGCTTTGAAATTGCATAAAAGAACACACACAGGCGAAAGACCATTCAAGTGTGAACTATGCGATAAAGCATTCAGCCAGTCAGCACATCTGATACAGCATAGAAGTATACACACAGGGGTAAAAACATTTAAGTGTGAACTATGTGAAAAAGCATTTTGCAAGTCTTCAGATCTGACGAATCATAGACGAGTCCACACAGGGGAAAGGCCATACAAGTGTAAACTATGCGATAAATCATTCACCCAGTCTTCAGGTCTGGCACTTCATAAAAGAATACACACAGGGGAAAAAACATTTAAGTGTAAGCTCTGTGAAAAAGCATTCATCCATGCTTCGGCTTTGACACAGCATCAAAGAATACACACAGGGGAAAGACCATTTAAGTGTGAAGTATGTGATAAAACATTCTCCCATTCTTCAGCTCTGACGCGGCATAAAAGAATACACACAGGGGAAACGCCTTTCAAGTGTAAGCTCTGCGATAAAGCATTCTCCCAGTCATGGCGCTTTGTACAGCATAAAGAGATTCACAATGTGGAAAGACCATACAAGTGTGAGACATGTGGTAAGGCATTCGATGATCCATCAAATCTAGCAAGGCATAGAGCAAGAAAACACACTGTGGAAAGACCCTTTGAATGTGATCACTGCCAAGAGGCATTTATCACAGCCTCATATCTAGAGCAGCATATGGCGTCACATGTAGATCAGACACTCCACACTTCAGGTCCAGAGTCCGAAGGACCACAGCAGTGGGTTGTTGTGAAAGGACAGTGTGTTCCTATAAAACAAGAGTTGGATGATCATGTCGGGAACTATCATGTTAAGCAGGAAAATCATGATACTTAATTTTAAGCCTGTTACAGAGAAAGTGATTTAGTTTGAAAAGTCTAGGTCAACATAAAGTAAATAAAGATTAAAGCTTTTTCGATTAGATCTTGATACCTAAAACCCAAAAAGAAACTTTTTTTCTGATCGCACATCTCTACTTAATTATTAAGACCACATACTCACTGCCAAATTGTAATGGGGAATATTGGCTTAAATCCAATACCAGGTTGTTCATGTTAGACAATATTGTGAAATTTTGGACCATCATCAGGGACTTAGCCAGGACCAGTCTTGTCTGGCACTTCATAAAAGAATACACACAGGGGAAAAAACATTTAAGTGTAAGCTCTGTGAAAAAGCATTCATCCATGCTTCGGCTTTGACACAGCATCAAAGAATACACACAGGGGAAAGACCATTTAAGTGTGAAGTATGTGATAAAACATTCTCCCATTCTTCAGCTCTGACGCGGCATAAAAGAATACACACAGGGGAAACGCCTTTCAAGTGTAAGCTCTGCGATAAAGCATTCTCCCAGTCATGGCGCTTTGTACAGCATAAAGAGATTCACAATGTGGAAAGACCATACAAGTGTGAGACATGTGGTAAGGCATTCGATGATCCATCAAATCTAGCAAGGCATAGAGCAAGAAAACACACTGTGGAAAGACCCTTTGAATGTGATCACTGCCAAGAGGCATTTATCACAGCCTCATATCTAGAGCAGCATATGGCGTCACATGTAGATCAGACACTCCACACTTCAGGTCCAGAGTCCGAAGGACCACAGCAGTGGGTTGTTGTGAAAGGACAGTGTGTTCCTATAAAACAAGAGTTGGATGATCATGTCGGGAACTATCATGTTAAGCAGGAAAATCATGATACTTAATTTTAAGCCTGTTACAGAGAAAGTGATTTAGTTTGAAAAGTCTAGGTCAACATAAAGTAAATAAAGATTAAAGCTTTTTCGATTAGATCTTGATACCTAAAACCCAAAAAGAAACTTTTTTTCTGATCGCACATCTCTACTTAATTATTAAGACCACATACTCACTGCCAAATTGTAATGGGGAATATTGGCTTAAATCCAATACCAGGTTGTTCATGTTAGACAATATTGTGAAATTTTGGACCATCATCAGGGACTTAGCCAGGACCAGTCTTGCCTGTCTTTGGGACAGGCAGTTTCCTGAAAAGATCCTTTTTGGACAGGCAAACTTTTCTATTGAGAATTTTCAGTTTTGACTTCTGGAGGGTAATAACCAAATAGTTTCCTAACGAACCATCTTCTAGGACATAGCTGAAGTTAAAATGCCCTTTTTGACACAATAGGCTGTTAAATGTAGTTGATATAACTAAGGATTTGAAGTAGATTAGTAGCTAAATCTGGACGGGCTTTTGGAATTGCTGTTTTGGACAGGCATTTTTGAAATCCTGGCTAAGACCCTGACCATCATAATATGATCATCATGTGACATATCAAAGTGAACCTTGAAACAAGCACAACATTCTGACAGCTAACTACCTAATTCTCCAGCTATGTTAGGGGTCTTTAAATGACCATTTCTTGCGCATATGTGTGCATGGTTCTGAAGGTTTATAGTGTGCACACCAACACATATAAATGTGTGCGGTATTGGAAGGGGTAAAGATGTCTCTCTTACTACCGTAAATCCTCAGAAACTTAGACCACCTAGGAATTTGGGCCACTCTATTTTTCAAAGTAATCATTGGGAAAAATGGACCACCCTTGATTTATTGCTGGTAGCTATTTCACAAAGTATGGACAACTTTTACTCATCTCTTGACACTAGTTTTGGAAAATCTAAATGTGTGTTTATTTCAGAATATGAATGTACTCATAATTTACAATGGCAATCATTATGAATGAAAGTTTGCACATTGTTCATTGAGCATGTTTATTTTCCCGTGTTATCATTGGCTTTCTAAAGTGCAGTATACTCATCACGGAATAAGTCTGCCAATGTGTCGGCTTTGTTAATGCAAGGGAAAGTGTATTCCCTATTCAAACAAAAAATAACTTGCATAATGATTTCCCTCATTCAAAGATGTTGATGGTTTACAATTTTGATGTCCTCACTTAAAAAGCTGGAGGTATTTTGAACAAAAATTCTGCTTCTAAACCTGGATCTGGAGTATGTAATCCTTGATTACCTCCTGGAAAATCTTGCAAACTAGCCTAACAGTGGGTACACATTTTCCTCGGCCAGCCTATCCATTTTATTAGAGCATTTGAAAACCGTACAAAATGCTTTCTAGCAATACAGCTTCTGAGGAGAGGAAAACAATTGTTATTCCATATCATTCTCGAGGTTGAAATACCGAAAATCTTGGACAACCCAGCAAGAGTTGAAGTTAACTAAAATCTGGGGTACATTACTAATATTCAAGTGGTTTAGGAATGATATGGGACCAGCGCTTGTGTCCAGGATACATGAAAATGTTACATAGGTGAGTCTGGTGTTAGTGCGGTTTACTGTATGTCATGTTGACAAAGACTCAAATGGTGCTGGCTGTGATATAAATATTAAAAGATTGATAGAGCCTTGTAGATAGCGGGCTATCTGATCAAAGAGCCCATCTGAAGACCTGCAGGCAACCATTAGCCAATTACAGCTTACAATCTCCGCATGAGGTATAATAGTAAATGTTATGATTGTAATGTATGAGTCAAATGTTGAAATATACAGGTAATAAAAACTGAAAAGACCAATGTTGATTTGTCCATGTTGTTTCTTAATGAATAACGCATTACCTTCCCCTGGTAAAATAAAATTACATACTGTATATTTCAGGTTTTAAGCATACTACATGTAAATGTTTTATAGAGTTGGCCTATGACCATCATTTTCCTTTTATTAGTAAAAATAACAATAATTGATAGTTAAGTATTCATAATGAATACAGTTATCCAGTTTACATCCTTAGTTTAGTACTTCACATGACATCCTCCGGCATCCACCATTTGATATCCTGAGTATACAGGCACCGTTGAATGTTATACTGACCTTTGAACCTCGCCAGCACATTTTGCAATGAAATAATCATGTTAATGTTGATAGATTTCCATCAATACATATTTACTTCTTAATTGCTGGGCTAGATAATAAATATTTATTTTTAGAAAACCTGTGCAGGTGAGCTCATGAGTCAAACTGGAGTTGAGCTCATGAGTTGATCTCCATCTGTGAGTGCAGCTCTATATGACACTTTGGGAAACTTTTTAACTTTCTGAAACTTCACATAGATAAAGAACAAATACTAGTATTACCCCATTTATATAAAGAGGAAAGGTCAGACATATTTTCAATAAATAAGTCAAATTATCAAATTTGAATAAATATAAGAATCACTCAGCTAATAGCCAGTGTTCAAAACTGTCACGTGGGGTACTACATATATTTAAAATGGGTAGGTATAGTCAAAATATGAGAAAACGAGGCACGGCCGCATGTAGTTACAATGTCAAAGTAGTTGACAGGATGATGGTGTGGTAGGTATCATCTATTGGGTGCCAATGGTGATAGTGCAAATGGGTACTGAAGCTATATAGTTGCTGTAGTACATAGTTAGCTTGTAGGTATAGTCAAAATGGTGCAAATCTAGTAAAAAGGTACGTTCGTACCAATTCATGACAGAAGATACTTTCACTTACAGTATTAGTATATGCATATCAGAGATAAAACACATACACCTGTCAACTCTACTGATTTGAGCAGTACTCTCCTGATTTCAGCACCCACATTTGCTGCCTCCTGATAGAGCACCTGATTTGTAAAAATCTCCTGATTAGCTAATGATTTGCTGACTTTCAAAAATCATCCACCCTTTTCTCAGCAAAGCATGTCAGTCTGCCCGGGGGGGGGGGGGGGGGGGGGGGCACTTGGGTATTTAGGGGGGCGCATACGCTCGTTATCAAAATTTTAAAATACCCCTAAAGCGATGAATTCTGGCCAAAAAAGCACCCTTATTTTGATAAAACGCTGATTTTTTCCACTAAATAAACACCCCTTCTTTTATCAAAACACTGACATTGGATGAACGGGAACACGTATTTTAACTAAAGATTTCATAATCCTCTGCGTGTTAAGCGGTAGCAAGTGGCGGCAGCAAACTCGGAAGCCCAGTCACTTCGGGGGTCACTCGGCGTCTGAGCCGCGTATATTTCGTGAATTGTAAGGGGATTTTTACCGCCATACTTCGTACCTGGGTACAAAAATGTACACTTCTTTTACAAAATCGCGGACATGCGGTGGTCTTAAAAAAAGACCCCTTCTTCCGTGAAATACATAACGCGGGTGCGGCCCCCCTCTGTACCTGAGTGACCCCCCCCCCCCCCTCCCCCCCGGGCAGTTTGCTCCTCTCTATTCAGCCTATCTCAGCTGACCATATTACTGTGCGTAGTAATTGATTTCTTACTAGTAGATATTCATAGCGTAATCCCTCACTTATTGGCATTATCATGTAGCCATGTTGTTATATGGGATTAAGAGGGGAAGTGCACTCAGTGGACTAGCATCACCCGATGGCATATCTCGTAAAATATACAATGGCTGACAAGGAAAATTCACCGACAAATTTAATGACAAAATGGCTTGAGAATATTCTGAAATTAGGAGCAAAAAGGTGATACTTTTGCTTACTATGTGACATGTAGTGTGGAGATAGTTATCGAAAACAGAGCAACTGACTAAAAATGGTATTTTTAAATTACATTAAACCTTAGCTAAATATAAACGAGTGGATATGAAACGTTAACCAGTCGGTCAACCTGAACAAGGTGGCTGCCCAAAAGTCGCGTTCTGTGCATCTTGCAACACAGGTTTTTCTGTAATGTGAAGGAGACATTGTCTCCTAGTGACGTCACATGGAAGCCAGATTCCAGAACCCTGGCATGGCCAAGCCTTCACTTTAACACTTATAGTAATTGGTCTCTCGCTACATATCCATTCTTTTCTTCATCTAAGATTAAACCTTCTACATGTATAATAAACTGATTTTCTAGGCAAGTACCAAAAACTTCATAAAATGTTAAATATAGGGGTATTCGATCTTGAAAGAGGAATCAACGTGGCCACTTGGGTGTGCACTGAACATGTGGTGCATACCACTGCATACTACATGTAGTAGTTGTTTTCAATGGATTTTGACTCTGGAAGGGGTCTAGTCAGTATAGACGCAACCGGCCCTGTGTAACCGTAGGTTATAATTGTAATCAGCCACAGCCACAATAACTCTCCTTCAAATATTTTGTGAACTTTCGCTTCATTCACATAATATTTTCAAAAGTATGAGAGAAGGAGACGATCCATCTTCAGGATCTCCTGAGCGTTAATGGGTTAAGCATCTCTCTGATTAATCCTATCATGCCTGGATATCCCATGAAAAGTATCGTATGATGCCTTTGTATACTAGTATCACTCACTATTAAGGCCTAAACGTCAAGAATTATTGATGGACATATGCAGATGCAGGGGGAGGGGGTCCTAAATAACATTTCTTCTTCATATATCTTTTACAGCACGTTTGCATGAGAAATGATCGCAGAGAAATTGGCAGGCCATTTTGATAGTTCATTTACAATAAACGTAAAGAAGGCTCGACTTTTCTGTCCAGATTTGATTTGTCACATGCCTTTAACAGGAAAGCTGGACATAGGACCAACAGTAATAAAAACAACCAGCGAAGGAGGCTGATTCATTGGACTAGCCATTTTGAATGCTTTTAACGAATGAATGTGTGGGTGTGAATGTATCGGAAAAGGTCCAACGTCATCTGTGTTGAATGGCTTGCTATGAACACATACATGTTTACAATAACATTTACATGAATCAATTTGCTGTACATACATGTAGCTTTCCCTCCTTGCATTCAGAGTGTGTTAGGACACTAAATAATTTATGTATATGACAAACACCAGCCATTCAGGAAAATGACGTCAGGGAAGGCTCACATCATAGATAAATATAAGCTTGCAGCACCGCACCCGAACACTCAATCTACCTCGTTCAGCTCATCCATAGCGTCTAATAAGCAAAGATAGTACTCTGGTGCTTTAAAACCTACTTCCAGTTGTATAGGTCATGGCAGCTAGACAATCAAATCATTCAAAAAACAGTTTTAATTCAATCAGTCGTCTATGTTTAAATGGACTTCGATTTGCCCCTATCGCATGGGCAGTTGTGTGTTGCTTTGGATTTGCAGGAGGGTCGCAATTGATATTCGAAGCCCCTTGTGGCGAAGACATGGCATTTGGAGAGGAAGCGCTAGGGCCTGGACAGCGAGCGCTGACCACTACACGGTGTGCAGCCAAGTGCCACAGCGAGCCCAGGTGCCACTCCTTCACATTCAACGAATACAGCAGGATGTGCCAGCTCTCTAGCGGACGAGCGAAGTCCTGCCAGAATGTCACGGCAGAGCAGGGATCAAGCTACATGGAAGCGGTAAGTAGAGCTCCAGCAAACTTGTAGAATTAGAAATTTCCAATATCGTCTTTTTCTTGCCATGTTTAGCTTACATTGTGATTAGTCTGTTGTTAATGATTGATTAATCTGAAATGTCCGTTGAAAATCTACAAACCTAACCCCAAGTCACTGGTGAGCCGATTTGGAAACCGGCAGAGGTGAGAGAGTTTAGTGTTAATGCATTAGATCGTTTGGCCAGCGAGGCAGGCCCCAGTGGTCAAATGAAGAGGATGTGATCGCGATTGACCATCCCCAATGGCTGACGTCAAGCACGGCGCCCACACTGTCAGCTGCGGTTAGGGAGTGGTCAGCCCGGGGGGGGGGGGGGGGGGGGGGCACTTGGGTATTTAGGGGGGCGCATACGTTCGTTATCAAAATTAAAAAATACCCCTAAAGCACTGATTTTTGGCCAAAAAAGCACCCTCATTTTAATAAAACGCTGATTTTTTCCACGAAATAAACACCCCTTCTTTTATCAAAACACTGACATTGGATGAACGGGAACATGTATTTTAACTTAAGATTTTATAATCCTCTGCGTGTTTAGCGGCAGCAAGTGGCGGCAGCAGACTCGGGAGTCCAGTCACTTCGGGAGTCACTTGGCGTCAGAGCCGCGTATATTTCGTGGATTGTAAGGGGATTTTGACCCCCATACTTCGTACCTTGGTACAAAAAAGTACCCTTCTTTTACAAAATCGCGGACATGCGGAGATCTTAAAAAAAGACCCCTTCTTCCGCGAAATACGTAACTAAGGTGCGGCCCCCCTCAGTACCTGAGTGCCCCCCCCCCCCCCCCCCCCCCCCCCCCCCGGAGTGGTCAGAAAATATCGCCGGGGGGGGGGGGGGGGGGGGAATAGAGTGCGACACCGAATGCAGTTCTATAGTTGAAGGTGTGTCTCAATTATCTCTGTGGATGTTCGATCGTTGACTCTCATCAGCTGATGTTCGGGAGATGCCGAACAAAGGTAAAGGTAAGGGTATTCAGTTTATAGTCTTGTATCCACCAACACGCTCACACGACCTTCCTCACCTAGCAGGCCTGTACACATGGACACCATTTCAGTCCCCCGAGGAATATTCCAGAGCAGTCGGCAGTATATAGCGCACAAGCTCTAAGCACTGCCTTATTAATGCTAGGTACCCATTTGCAGCTGGGTAGACTGAGGCAATATGGAATAAACTCTCTTGCCCAAGGCCAGACCAAAGTGCCCCGGCCGGGAATTGAACCAGCGACCTACTGGTTACAAGTAGGACACCTAACCAACTGAGCTACTTTGTCCCCGAACAGTGATAGGTGCTGAACATCTACTCGGGAAACCATTGAGTACCACTGGTCACTATTACTGAGACAGTGATGCTCAGAAACGATAAAAATGAACTGATCTAAAACTGTAAAAAGACTAAAATCATACAAAAGGTCACTCATATAGTCATAATTAACCCTTTGTTAATCATTTTCCTTTAAGGAGTTGTTACTTCATTTTGTTGTTGCCAAAGGGACCTAGACATTAAACAAAGACAACCAACAAAATCCTAAACAGTCCATTTTCAATTGTACAGATTAATGATGACCATATCTAGGTACCTGTTTGTATGCTAATGAACTTAACTGTTTGCTGTTGAAAAATAACTCTACCACCCTGTCTTTTTGAACAGCCAATTGCCGCTCATGATTTTACCATTTACCTGTTTGATACTCATACAAGTTTTTATGCAACTTTCGAAGAGAGTTGGTGTGTAAAGCACTGCAGTCTATGATACACTGCTCAGAGAGTAGGGAACAGCAAGTGGGCTGCCACTCAGTGAGGCACAGCTGGTAGCAACTGGAGAACATGGCTGCTAGCAGGGGCTACCAGAGCCTGGGCAGGCTGGTGGCAATACGCAAAATTCTCCCCTCATGGGATCACTGAGAGAAAAAGGAGGACGGCATCCTATTCATGAAGTGTATTACTTTCATATAAGCTTATATGTATGTGAGCCTTTAGTTCCCCTTTAATTCAGGGCCTATATGCTTTGAAATGCATTATCTGAACGAAAAACATAAATACAGCAATTAACTCTAACAGTG
Organism: Maea johnstoni; assembly: GCA_963942565.1. Lineage (NCBI taxonomy): Eukaryota > Metazoa > Annelida > Polychaeta > Spionida > Magelonidae > Maea > Maea johnstoni. Next base: position 7,679,797 of record OZ012700.1, on the reverse strand, counting down.
ACCGTCACTTGATTTGAGCGTCATGCAGGAATTGATCTTAATGATGGCATATGCGTATTTGCTTCTGTAGCATGCGATTTTGTAAGCACATGTGTAATTGCAGGGGACTTTTCGAGGCACTTTGGGCATGCTTTCAAAGAATTGACGAAAACTTATACGAAAATAGATTCTTGGTACTTAACCGGCTAAGGTGTTGGGCAAACATTCAAACACGTTAATCAGCATAAGTAAATATCTATAGAATAACATGTACAAATATTCATGAATGAATCACACATATTTATACATCATTGATAAATATTAATGAAGCAAAAGTTAATATCAAAAGGTTATCTTAAATATTAATAACTCATATATGAATATCTATAAATCATATAGATATTATCAAATGATATAATAGTATACATATTTATATATCTTATAAATACTTCAAAAACTAAAGTATCTATACACTATTCATAAATAATTCTAAATGATTTATACATATTTATATCCGAACGAATATTTACAAACCAGTTGTTTTGTTATTTAGAAAATAAATCCATAAATAAATAATCTTTATGCATTTGTGTGTATTGAATAAACATTTGTTTGCACTCTAAGCTTATATACAAATATTAATAAATCATGCGTAAATATCTATAAATCATGGACCTGCCCAGGCATGGCAACGTGGGAATCAATCTCACGCACTTGAATGGGCACTTGCCATTATACAAATATGCCATGCCAGTGTGGGTAACATGACGGAATGTTTCCCCGAAGGAGTAAACCATCCTCCCGAGGGGAGACATTCCATCATGTTACCCACACTGGCATGGCATATTTGATTTATTATACCGAACAAACCCCGTTTGTAATTGTAAACAAAGCAAGGTCACAGATGATTCACTGGTGATTCACACATTCCCCGATAGGTGTCGCTAGTGGCAACGGGCAACATGAAGCCCTCACTGATGGCATCAGGCAACATGATAATTGTTCACTGTTGAGTCAGCCAATCACAGCTTACGATCTTAAAGTGAGGTATAATAAAATAACATGATAGGCCGCAGGATTTATAAATATTTTCATATGGTTTATTGATACTTGGGATCAAGTGAAATAACCTATGAATGTAAATGAACGTTTAATTGATACATACACATGCATGGATATTAACAATTCCAATGCTAATGCTACTTTTGTCCAAAGCACAAGAACGCAAATATTTTTGAAATATTATTTGAAAACCGTCTAAACCCTGTCATGTTGGTATGCATTGGATAGCTCTCACCGAGTACTATCAGATGAGTACCCATATGCCAGGGTTCCAGTTATTTATCATGTTTTTGCATCATTTTGTAATGGCCAAATTAGCCACCAGCAGTATTAGGGTTAATCATTAATTAATGGATATTTCTTTTGAATATGATACAATTAATATTTAATTAATATTCACCCGATCTTGTTATCGACTAGAATTATTTATAGATAACGTAAAGATACTTTTGATTTTAAAATATTAATAAGATATATCAATATGTGTATATCATTTATTAATACCTGAATGCAGATATTCATACATAACTTATCAAAATTTTAGATCACTTACAAATTTTAACTTATGGTTCATTAATATTTATGAATGGTGTATCAGTATTTATGAATCATTCATAGATATTTGTATTTATCGCACACAATGAATTGTAAAAAAGAATAATCCGGAGAATTTTCTAAAAGATTTTGATATGTTCTTGCCCTGCAAATTTGCGTTCTATATGCGAAAAATAATGGGGATGTTCCGAGTTACATTTTTGCTACAGAGCTAGGAGAGAAAGAATATGTGTTTTGCTTTTTTCTCAAATAAAATTGGCAGTGCCCCTACCGATGTCACTTAGTTTTGTGCAATAAGTGAAGACGTCAACTAAAAGTGGGGTGTCCACCTGTCTCACTGTCGCACCAGCGTGCGCAAGGGGCTTCAGACCGTGCGACAAGCCAAGAAAATACTATTTAACTCGAGATAATTCGCAAAACATGACCATTTGAGGCTATCATATATTTCACTTGAGTCATTTTTGATGAAAACTGTATTCAAATACTGTCTATTGATTGATTTAGGTCTTAACTATTGCACTAAGGGCTATATATAGTAGTACAGACAGGTTACAGTATGCATATAGTTGTTATTGAACCCCAACCACAAGAGATCGCTGTGCTACAGGACTTATTGACTCTGATCGGGGACTAAAATATTTGGACAACCTGATTCCAGAAAAAATAACAAAATGTGTGTGTGTGTGGGGGGGGGGGGGGGGGTAGGGGACACTATTATAACCCGAATATTCTTGATTGTTGAATAACGCATATTCTGGTCTTCGCAAATGCTTCATAAATTTGGAAATCGTAAATTTAGGAACGATTCCTTATTTATGATACGAGAACTGGGCCCCTGGTGGCTAAGATGGCCAATGCATAATAATGTAAAAAATCCTGAAAAATAACTGAAACCATGGCAGGGGGATACTTAATGAGAGCTATCCAATGAGCACCAGCATGACAGGGTTTCAATGGTTTTCAAAAGTTGTATTCTTGTGCATTTGGCGAAAGTAGCCTCAGCATTGGAAGGGTTATTATTTGGTGTATGAGAGACATAGGGAATGTGGCAAGGAAATCACTCTCCAAATAGCAAACACTTTCTTCTTCATGAATATGCCAAACAAATCATCTAAGCGGCACTGCCGCAATCATCACCCTGACAAGTGGTCGGCCGGGTTCTGGACAACAAACTGATGTGGTGGCTCTAGTTATGGTAAAGTTCTCAAACTCCATTGGAAGGGACCAATAAAATAAGGCAAGATTTATACCAAACACAATTGTCACGCATCTGTTATTGGTATTACAGTGATGTTTCAGTTATCAATAAAGTTAATCAGTTGCCTTTTCTTATTTTGGTTATTACTAGGTTGGGAGGAACACTCCTACACCCAACTACAGCTCGGATGGAAGTTCCTGTGGACTCGGTTACCATGGCAGTAACTGTCAATTCCAATGTAAGTACTCTCTCTCTCTCCTCCAAGTAAGAAAATCAAATCCCCTCGCATTATTCCATGCCATGGTACTAAACCTACAGTACATAGACATATTGGAAATATCAAAGCTTGTTAGTATTGTTAATGGAATGAATGAATGATTGCTTAAAGGCATATCGGCACACAAAGGCCGTTTAGTGCCATAACATTTGTAAAATAATGGTCCTAAGCACTAGATGAATAGTATTGTTAATGGAGACCATTGCCTGATCTGCGATGGTGGTTAGTTCAATTATCCTCTTCCTATTTAGTCATTCTATTGCAAATATTGGGTGATGCAGCAAAGTACACTCGTGATTCCGCTTTGTTACCATGTAAGTGTGTTTATTACAAGCTAGGGAGAAGAAAAAAGATCAGTCATGCACCATATAAATGCACAAATTAATTAAGGATCCTCAGAAGGATATTTCTAAGCATCAACCATATTAATAGTGCATCTCTTATTATTATACTTTGATTCTTGATTCTGGTTGGTTAAGGGCCATAGATTAATCATCACGCTATACTAACCCCTTAACGACTGGCTACCTGTGGTCAACAGCAGTTGTTATTGAATTAAATAACAAACGCAACAGCATATGCTAGTTGATTCAATAACACACACTAGCCCAAATACCTGCGAAGACCCACAGAGTTTGCCGAGTGACCTACCTACCATATACTAGTATATATATATATATATATATATATATATATATATATATATATATATATATATATATATATATATATAACAGCAAAAGTGCCCGTTAGGTGACCATGCTATTTTTGGCAACCATTGGGTGACACTTCATATATCTGCCGTTTAAGGTATGAGGAGAACCACACTTAGCGAGGCAAGCATATTTGCAAAAGAGATGTCAATTTGTGATGAAATATTGCACGATTTGTTTATTTCAAAAGATATAGTTTTTTGATGTGTCAACCAATGGTTAAGAGGTATTTTGTGATTCCACAAATCCAACCATTAAGAAACACCAATTATAGTACATCACTAGAACCAACCTTATGGCGACATATACTTCATATTCAACAATTGCAACCATCTGCTGACATATGCTATATATTTTATCAACATAACCAACCATCTGGGGAAATTACTTATAAGGATGGTGTTTTTGTCAGTAGCACATCTACATAAACATCCATTTTACCTGTATGCCATAAAAACATTACTAGACAACTACCTCATTAACTGTCAAGAGTACTAGACGTGTATGACGAGTAATTGATGCCAAACTAAACTGTTATTGAAGTGTAAACTTTTTCAATGTTTCTGAAACTTTGAGGATAGTAAATAATAGTATTGAAATTTAATATTTTTTCTCTAAGAAAAAAGTCAAATGTGTTGAGACTGTTGCCATGGCAACAAGAATTTGACAAAAATGGTTGCCTCGAGAGGATTGTTGCCCTCGGGCTACGCCCTCGAATCCTCTCTCAGGGAAGTTAATCCTGGTGGAAACCCCACACGGATGTCATATTTGTATAATAACATATTCATTTACAAGTGGAATATGAAGAATGACGTTGCAGCATTGTCTACTTGAAGGCTACATTGATTAATTCACTTAAAATGACATTTTCCAAATATCTATGAAACTTTGATGACTGTAAAGGATGATAGTTAAGTTTAATATTTTTACCATCTTGAAACGGTTGCCATGGCAACACGAAATTTGGTATAAACGGTTGTCATGGCAACCCTCCTCCATTATTTTGTTAATTCAAAGTACTGAAGTCCCAATACTTCTCATTCTTTAAACAACCTCCTTCATTCATTATTGATCCTACAAAACATCCTTGGGCATGTCAAGTCAAATTCTGCAAAAAAATATTACTCAAAAGTATATGATGGTGCATGTGTGAGCGTTAGAAAAGAAATTCTCTACCGTTTTCCCAAAAACAGCAGAAAAGAATTAGATTTTTTGTCGCCTATTTTGAGGTTACCTGTCTCCCTTTACCACTTCTAAGGGAGCACTCATTATTTGAATTTAATGGTGTGTGGTGACGTTTGCTCAAAATAGACGACAAAATATTTCTAGAAAAAAATTCTGCTGTTTTTGAAAAAACGGTGGAAAATCTTTTTTTTTTCAAATTCTGCTATTTTTGAATAATAAATTGTTTTTGGAAAAATGGCGGAGAAAAAAATTAAATCTTTTTTCTGCTGTTTTTGGAATAACGGTGGAGAAAATAAATTCAATTAATTTTCTCCACCATTTCCCAGAAAAAACAGCAGATATTTGTTCTGCAGTTCACACCTGCATCATGGTAAAATCTCGACGTGCCCATGTTTTCTATAAAATATATGAATATATCAATTGTGTCACATCTGTATTGAAGCCAGTAGGTTCTTTGCATAGCGTATGCATTAGAATTAAACATCTCTGTCTTTCGGCCCCCTCCCCGGGAAATTGTAAAGATGTCACAAAACATGTAAAGATTATTTGACATCTCCAGAGCGTCAGCTTTTATATAAAACTTATAGTTAATTAGGGTTTTTGGTAGATAAACCAAGTTATTGGTCAGTCTTTACATGGAAGTTTAGAGGAAGAACGAACTCCCGCGGCCCCCCTTAATTGCCTCAAGTGCCCTTATTTGTGGAAATAGTTGAGTTTGAAATAATCATTTTTACAACTTAATTGACCTTTACCCATCTTTACTTAAATGGTTTATTTGTTATAACTACATGATTTGTTACGTTACTTATTTGTCTTGACACAGCGGTGCTGAATAATAAAAGTGATTTCTTTTCTTTATGAATGTTTGGATTATCACTTTTATAAGACTTGGTCTTTGTTTTGATTTTTTTCTAAAAAGACAGGCATACTTATTTATTCTTTTTCTTAAAAACTACAGAATGTTTTTGCAATTTTATTTTAAGAATCAATTTTCGCTTTTTGAATAGACAGTCACACTATAATTGTTAAAACTACAGAATATGTAGAAAATAAAACTTCTCCCGACCACTCTAGAGAGAGGGTAAATAAAACTATTTTTCCAGATCATGTGAAATAGAAAGTAAAAACTTATTTTCTCAGCCGTTTTCTCGGGGAGAGAAAATAAAATTTTATTTTTTTCTGACCATTCCAGATGGAAGGTAAATCAAACTTTGTCCACCCTCCACAGACGGAATGTAGATTGCGCTTGTGGCACGTATGGATCCCTCACTGTCGCACGCAGGACATTGGACACCCCCACGCTACGTCTAGTTTTTTCGATTAAGAAATCGTATTTCTGCTTTAAGTCCTAGGAGTGGACCATTTCCATTTTTAAAATCAATGTTTCCTTAAGTGCTGACACACAGAACAGTTCCTCCTTACATATGTAATCATCTATTTTTCTTTCTGGTCCTTATGGTTAATTTGTTTGTTCTTATGTTCACCTGTTTTACTATTTTGTATTACTTATGATTTGTTGGGTTGTGAAGTTGATATGATTTTGTACATATAACGTACAGTCAATAAACATTCAATTTACCTTCCTTCTGTAGAGGGAGGATAAATAAACCTTCCCTCTAGAGTAGTCGGGAAATATTTAAGTTTTATTTTCTCTTCCCAAGAAACGACCGCGAAAATAATAAAAAGTTTTTTTTTTCTCTCTACAATAAAGTTTTATTTGCGCTTTCACAGTTGGTCCATCGTAGTTCTCATTGGTACGACTAAATTGTCTTTTTTTCCATCAAAAGAAACTGATATTATCTAATCATTTATTGTAATGGTATAAAGTTAATAACCTATCTTCGCAGTGCAACTTTGTGTTATACAAATTGAGTGTCAAGGTGCGCGCAGATACATGTAACGTTGACCGTGCAGATTTTCCCGGGTTTCCCAGTCTCTGTGAACAAATTCACCGGATTTCATAGAGCACGCTGATTGGCTCAATTGAAATACGCACATTTCCACGTTACAAATATTTGGCTCAGTTACAAATTGAACCTACTCAAAGGCAACTTTATTTGAATAAGATATATTAATCAAAAATATGCTCGGTGAATATTTTTATTGAGAGGATTGGCTTCGTCATACTTCTACGTCTATATAAATTCGAAAAAAAAAATGAAAAAAAATCTTAAGGGGTCAAAAATGGTGCAAATTTGACCATCTTCTTCTCATAAAAATCTCCAGAAATTATTTTTCAAAAATGTCTCTTAACAGTTTTTTGAGCCCCTGACTGAACATTAATTGTGCCAAATTACGAAAAGAATGGATCAGCCGTTTTTAAAATTTACAGAAGGTGAAATTTACGGCTAGAAACTTCACTACGGCAAAAGACGCTAACCATTACAATGTTGCAATATTGCACGCGTGACGGGGAATCCCCAATAAGCTCCCCGAGAAGTTCCCAGGTCGCGTACTTCACATTTTAAATGCAAAATACGCATTTTAGTGTTGACATCAATTACTCGTCACATCTCTCTAGTAATTTGAATGAAGAAGTATGCTAAGAACCCACAAAACTAGAATGAGATGGTCATTAGCTATAGTCAAGCGCAAATTCCAGAGAAAATGACTTATTGAGGCATACTGTGTTTCTGATTCTGAAAATGACGGATACCAGTTTGTAGGATTCTAATCGGCATTTTTTTTTGGTGATTTTGGAACTTTTTGTATGTTAATTTGTATAATGTGTCAAATCATGGCAAATGTGGTATCACATTATGATATAGTCAATACATACTATACTATTAAAGCTCTCAACCGTGGGAATTTATTCATGTGCAGTTATGGTAGTTTCAGTGGTTGCCATGGTAACGAGAGCCAAGAATTAATCGAAAAAACAGGCTGGAAATGGTATTTTTCTTAATTTATGTGCTCCGTAAGTGCAAACTACCCCCAATTAACACACCTAAAGGCATCAGTAAATTTATCAAAAACTTCCTTGCCATTTTCTTGATCAATTCATGCAAATTCTATATGATTAAACTATTTTGGGTCTGAAGTACACTCCTTTGAAAATGACATTACTGAAATTGATGCGTCTATCCACTATATGGCTTAAAATGAGTCATTATAGCAGATAAGTATGAATTAAAAAATTTAACTGAAATATTCTTAATTAACTTAAGTTACTTGTAATGGTTAGAGCTTTTATAAATTTGTGAAAAAAATAACTGAAATATCTAACATGAGTTGCTGTCTCTAACTCAACTTTAGGGTCAAAGGATAGATTTTCACAAACGTTGGATTGCAGTTGTGGACTGAAGCTTGTGGCTTGTTTATCGTTAATAGTTCAACCAACTTCTCTTAGTCACAGGACCATTGGAAATTCTACTACAACTTGATGCGACTTGATGTAAACGATACAAGATCCCTGATTGGTCACTGTCTCCCAGTGACGTCACTCTTAGTCCAGATTTGAGACCCCTAGCAATGCCAGCCCTTCACTATATAGCAATTGATATCTCGCTACATATCCATTCTGTCATTCATCTAAGATACAGGGGCCAGTTACCATTCAACCACATCAGGCCAAGTGTGTAGCATGGGTGTTACAGCTGACTAGATCGGGTTAAAGACGAAAGCATGAAAGGGATTTCATGAACAAATAATCATCATTCCCCAAATATCAGATACTACTACTATTACTACTACTACTACTACTACTACTACTACTACTGCTGCTGCTGCTGCTGCTTCTGCGGCTACTACTACTACTACTACTACTACTACAACTACTACTACTGCTGCTGCTGCTGCTACTACTATTACTGCTACTACTGTTACTACTACTATTACTATTACTACTACTACTACTACTACTACTACTACTACTACTACTACTACTACTACTACTGCTGCTGCTGCTGCTGCTGCAACTTCTACTACTGCTACTACTATTACTATTAATAGCTACTACTACTACTACTACTACTACTCCTGCTGCTGTTACTACTACTACAGCCGCTCTTCCGTTGGATGTGTTTTAAAAATCAAACTGATTATATGCGACTTTTCATTTGGATGGTATGTTTCTGATTTGCATTCACGATTTGAGACACATTTAAAATCAGGCAGAACTTAGCATTCAGATAGAACTAGTCACTCTTTCCTAGTAGGTTGCCGGGGTGATCTTGAAACCCAAATGAAGTGTTGAACTTGAAACGATTGGAAATTAATGTTATGACAAGAATTTGATATGACCGTTGAAACTATTTCTGCGCGCTTCCTGTGTTGTTTTAATGAATTGATTCTTGAGGTGAGCATTAAATTCAAAGTAAATATGTCATAATCAAGTACACCAAAGAAGTATTTATAGTCCCCATTAAACGCTACTCATGTCATGGTTCCCTGGGCACGAAAGGGATTTCATGAACAAGGATTTCATGAACAAATAATCATCATTTCCCGAATATCACATACTACTATACTACTACTTCTACTACTACGAGTAGCACTAGCTACCAATACCAATACCACATCTACTACTACTACTACTACTACTACTACTACTACTACTACTACTACTACTACTACTACTACTACTTCTTCCAGGGTTGGAACCTGGAATACTGATTGGGGCAGGGTCATTTGTTTTTTAATTTATGGTTATGGTACCAAATACTAGTAACCAGTTGTGTCAGAATAACAAATAAAAACAAAGGGGGCCAGGAATGCGCTGATTTTTAGACCCCTCATGAAATGATTATCTTTATTTCATGATTGCATCCCCCTACCATGATTTTTTAAATTCAAGAATTTCACCAATATTTTCAATTGATAGACTTTTAGACCCCACACCCAATGTATTTCTCTTTTATATGCAGAATCTGGCAAAAGATGCAGGCATCACAATTATGCTGTAAACCAGTCCTTATTACGGGAACCAGAAATGTGGTCAGAGGGCTCAGAGTCCCCTGCGTCCGCTACCCGTGCGGCTGCTGTCTTGGCCGGCCTCTAATGTAACAACTGTTATGTCGCTCTGTGTATCCCCATGTCACTGACATTGACTTAGAATATTATTTTTTTGGAAAGAATCACTAATCTTGCACCTCGAAAACAAACCCCACTCGCTTTATTTTTAAGAATGGCGTTCCTGTCCCCCCTCCCGCTCCCTCGATTTGTTTGACATTTGGCAATTGTGTAGCTAAGAGCATTTCGAAGGGAAATATTTCTCAAATTGCTCAAAATTGTATCTGTTCTAAATCATTGCCATTCATGGGTATTTCAGAGGAGAAGGAGCTCCTGTATTTTAAGACCCCTAGTAGCAGTTGGATTGCAATTGATAACGATGTAGCAGCCACCTCCACTGCACCTATCAGGCTAATTCACACCTGGGCTGTATGTAGCCTAGACGGGCACGTTATCATCTCCATGTTTATACATCAATGGTAATTATCAGACCGACTAAAGTACAATCCCAGCATTTTCAGTTATCTAATCCTAATTGCTGACCGTCGCCTGCTTGGTAGGCATCTCTCTGTCTTGGCTAGCACAACCATTGTGAAGTCATCACCTGACTGAAACCCTGACATGTGGGTAATCATCTGAGAGTACTCGACCTGGGCTATCCAATGAGTACCAACATGACAGGGTCTAAATGGTTTTCAGAAAACTTTGCGTCCTTGTGTTTAAACGAAAGTAGCCTAAGCATTGGAAGGGTTAATCAAGGCGAATTGTATCGCCCACATCCCTTGCATAAAGCAAAACACGGCTTCGCAGTCCTGTGAATACTCATACAATATGTTTCTCCCAACAGAATATTCAACTCACCTTCAACTAGTTTATGACTTTTTCTACAATTAAACACCCATATTGCCATCACTGAAACAGCAGATTAATGTTGCTTATGGGGTTTGTTTAGAAGTTAATGTATGTTCATTTTGAGTTCCATAAGAGTACGAATGATAACACCTACTCCCTTCCTCTCAAAATCAGATCAACTGTGCTTTTTTTAGTCCATCACTCACCAGAGTACGACACCACCTATGCCTAAAGATTTTAAAAGTTTTTTTGCCCTTCTCTCTATATCGAATTTCACTAAAGCATGGTCAATTCAAACACTCATTCTGGATGTCATATGCAAACAGATTTACCCTGGAAAGTTCGCTGATTATAACCACGAATATTTCGGGGGGGGGGGGGGGGGGGGGGGGGAGCCGGATGGGTATCCCATTTTTTGTCAATTTCGACTTTGCTCAAACGTTATGGAATCTGTAACCATAATTTCTTAACTTAAATGGATCCCAGTCCATATTAGTGGAGAGGTGCTTCATTTAAAAGAAACCCGATGCATGATTTATCAGCATTCAACCCAATACATTCATCACATGCAGAGAGGGTACTAACGCGACCCCTAGTACATTACATTCCTCATCAGAATTTTTTGGCATTATGATTTAAGGTCCTGTATAGAATTAGGAATTTCGGCCCATTTATAATAATAATAATAATAATAATAATAATAATAATAATAATAATAATAATAATAATAATAATAATAATAATAACAATAATGATGATAATAGTAATAAATGATATTTGATATAGCACCCCTTCCACCTATAACGTTCAAAGTGCTTTATAAAGTATAGTCAATGGACATATGTTTATGGTCCATATATTCAACTAAACTCCTTTTGAAATAGCAATGTTTTCAGCTGTGTCTTGAATTTTTGCACGCTATCAGCAGCCTTTGTTGTCGGGGAACTCCATCCTTTTCCTGATGGGCAGCTAATGATGATCTTTTAGAACTGGTGTAATGCGATCATACTTTGTGGAGCTATTAACCACTCCGGCAGCATCGTTTTGAAGTTTCTGGAGCCTGCATAGTAGCTCATCAGTGATCTCACAGAGAAATCCATTACAATAGTCGATGCGTGATGTCACGAGTAAGACAACTGCACTCTTGACTGTATCAGTATTGAGAAATTTTCTAATTTTTCCAATGTTTCTAAGGTGTTAATTTGCACACTTGATAACCTTTGATACATGTGCAGAAATATTCATATTTGAATCAAAACAGCACTAATGTTACGGACTGGTTCATTAAGCACTGGTATTACTACACAATTAATGGTAATACTAGGAATGGAGTTTTTTTGTCCGATGCTGTGGGGTACCCATAACCAGAACCTGCAGCCTGTCTACATTCAGTTTGAGTTTATTTTGTGACTTCCGTATATAGATGTCAGAGAGGCAGTTTTCTAACTTACTTCATATTGTTGAAAATTTATGACTAGCCAGCTAGCTGTACGTGGTGGGGAAGACCAAAAACCAAAGCTTGATCCTAAGTCAGTATGTCATAGTAAAACGAGTGCATGTTACAGAAAGAAACAGCCCAATAAATTCCAAAGGGAATGCTTCTCACATTTAACCAAAGCAGAATTACGAAAGTTTTAAAACATATCTCCTCACACCTTTCCCCCTTTCACCTCATACACCTTAACCCGTGCTGAAAGGGTACTTTTGTGATGCTTAAATCAGTTCTCACCAGAAGACCTTTTGGACAATATCTACTTAGTGGAAGCTGAATTGCCGGCACCTCCACAGTACCTCGCAAGCACATTCACACATAGCATAAAGAGATGCGCAGTCATATCTCATTTGTTTAAACATCAGTGGTTCTTATCTAACCACTTGAAGTATCACAATCGTCATTTGCATGTTAGGCATGCGACTGGCTAGCTCACCCGGCACATAACAGAATAGGATACCAAGTATCCCATAATCTAACATACCAAGTATTAAGGGTAATTTGTCACCAGGACCAAACTATTAGCAATGCATTTATAGAGTATTTCATTATACAAATCCCTTACCCCGGGGGGGGGGGGGGGGGGGTCACTTAGGTATTTAGGGGGGTCCATACGCTCGTCATCAAAATTCTAAAATACCCCTAAAGCACCGATTTCAAGCGAAAAAGCACCCTTATTTAAAAAGTAAAAAAAAACCTTCTTTTATCAAAACACTGCCATTGGATGAACGGGAACACGCATTTTAACTTTTGATGTTATTATTCTATGCCAGTTTAGCGGCAGCAGTAGCAGCAGCAGACTCGGAAGCCAGGTCACTTCGGGAGTCACTCGTCGTCAGAACCGCAGATACTTTGTGGATTGTAAGGGGATTTTCACCCCCCATACTTCGTACCTGGGTACAAAAAAGTACCCTTTTTTTACAAAATTGCGGACATGCGGAGGTCTTAAAAAAGACCACTTCCTCCGCAAAATACGTAACTTCACGGGTGCGGCCCCCATCTATACCTGAGTGCCCCCCCCCTCCCCCCGGGATCCCTTGCATAACGCAAACCCGATTTCACTGCAACTCAAACATCCAAGTATTCACAACAAAATATCCTACCCTGCTTCAACAGTTGTACAATTTTACTTCTTTTATTTCTGTTATTTACAATGAAGCATTCATAATGGTGACGCATGTAGTCCTGTAAGACTAAGCTATTGATGTTTCCTGCACATTTCTTAAATTTGATTATCCCCTGTTCATAATTGTTAGTAGTAGGTGCTCTGCTATTCACATCTATTTATTATTTACATTGTACTCCATACTGGGGGGGGGGGGGGGGGGGGCTCTTATGACACGTAACATAGTTCTCATCAGAAGACCTCTCAGGCATTATAGACTATGTATAGGCTGAACTGTCAAACTAAACCAAGGTATAGGAGACAATTCCAATGGGAAAGCTGAGAAATTTTCAAAGAGGATAGTTGTATATATCAAAGGTAGATACGTTAAACCCTCCAACACACCCCCACCCCTTTGATTTGCAACTGACTAGGTCATCAATTAATGCAAGTCAAAGTCGCACGTGTAGTAATAATACTCATAGTAGTAGTAGTAGTAGTAGTAGTAGTAGTAGTAGTAGTAGTAGTAGTAGTAGTAGTAGTAGTAGTAGTTGTAGTAGTAGTAGTAATAGTTTGCATTTAGACTTTTCGTCACTTTTTCTGCCATCATGCGACTGAGTCGTGAATAGCCAGTTGTATCTGGTGGTAGTAGTGCTATTCATAGTAGTTGTAGTAGTAGTAGTAGTAGTAGTAGTAGTAGTAGTAGTAGTAGCTAGAATTAGGAGTTTTCGTCACTTTTTCTGTCATATTGCAACTTAGTCATGACTAGGCAGTTGTAACTAGTGGCAGAAACCGAGGACCTGAATATGACTTAATTAGGTAGTGAATAAATTAATATTTGTACTTTGACAAACTGTAGGTACCCCCACTGCTGAGAACAGTGGTCAGAAAATAGGTCGCTTAACTAAAATGTGCGATTTTCGTCTGCATTTTTCTCTCTTTTGAACAGCATTACACCGAATTATACAAGACTTTCACTATTCTAGTTCTAAATATTACTTATTTGGGTAAATCATTGTAGGGATTTCAGCATGGAATACATCGTTGTGGGGGATATAACATTGGTGCGTTACTACCCCAAGTCCCCTTAAGTATCAAGTCATGGTTATGTATACGAGTGATGCGTTATGTAGCCAAGGGTCCCAATTTGATTGTAAATGTTTGTTGTGGATGTCGCTTACCATGATAATAATAATCATGTACAGCAAGGGCGTACATGTATTCCCCCCCAAATACTTCTCATGCCACGGTTCACTGGGAATGAAATGGATTTCATGAACTAATAGTCATCATTCCAAATTTCAGAATACTACGAAATATTCAGAGCTAACCAGATGGCTAGAATGTAAGGAAACGATATTTTGTTAGGGCTGCTATTAATGATACAAATACCACTTCTACTACTTTTGAAAAGCAGAATGTTATGTCATGGAGCTGTTTACATTGAAACGGATTTTATCTATGAGGTGCTCCATTTGATCACTCCCATTTCTTTCCATTTTTTTCCCCGAGATTACCACACCCTTCTGGGAGGGTAATTTTGTGATGCTCACTTTAGTCCTTGTCCGAAGATTTGTAAGGGAATATATACTAGTTTATGTAGTCTGAATTGTCAAATAAAAGCATTATGCAGGAAGAATTGGAATACATTACGATTTACAAAAGTTTGGAAGAAAGTTCAATACCAAGGAGAGATTATATCATTCTTTCTAATTTTGCTTATTTTCATGCTAGAAGTATTTCTTATGGATTTTTTAGACTCGGTGTAAGCTGTTCCTGTTTCACTATTCAGTACACAGATATCGGCGGACCATTTGATATTCCAGGGTAGTAGTAGTAGTAGTAGTAGTAGTAGTAGTAGTAGTAGTAGTAGTAGTAGTAGTAGTAGTAGTAGTATTGGTAGCTAGTACTTGTAGTAGTAGAAGTACTAGTAGTAGTATTGGTAGCTAGTTGGATTTGGAATTTCGTTTTTCGTCACATTGTGGCCAATTCGTGACTAGCCATTTGTAAGTAGTGGAGGAAACTGGAGTACCCGGCGAAAACTACTGCCTAACTATAAGTCACTGGCAACTTGCTCTCATGCATAGACCGGGATTCGAACCCAGGCAGTGGTGAGAGATAGCGTTTAACCTTTCATAATCAATGACTGATTGTATACACTGTTGTCACATTGGGAGTCTTCGTCCCGATTCCCATTTGGTAGCTTAAAACAACCCGATTTCCGTGAAAAGAAAAACAACAAATTTCGCTGATACTTTACTTGATTACTTTATGGCCATTAAGTGCCATAAAGTTCTGTTTAAATGTTAATGTAATTATTGGGATGGCTTGGCATCTGCTTGCCGTCTCTCACCACTGCATGGTTTCGAATCCCAGCAGGGGCATAGGAGAAAGTTGCCAGTGACTTGAAGTTAGGCTGTGTTTTTTTACCGAGAACACTGATTTCCTGCACTACTTACAACTAGGCTAGTCACAAATTAGCATAAATATGGTAGAAAAAGAGTTGATAATCGAAAAGCCAAATTTGAAATGTTTTCGAATGAGGCTCTTCCCTAGTCAGTTGCACATCAAAGGGGGGGGGGGGGGGGGAGGGTTTAACGTATCCACCTTTGATATATGCAACTCCCAGATTCCAAATTTACTCACATTTTATGTAGTTATAACCTTTTAAACGTAAATGACCCCCACTGCGTAACCATATACTCAAAATAAACTCACCCGTCCATATTGGGGTTCCACCCCTCGTATTAGTAGTAGTAGTAGTAGTATTGGTAGTTAGTACTTGTAGTAGTAGAAGTATTAGTAGTATTGGTAGCTAGTTGGATTTAGAATTTCGTTTTTCGCCACATTGTGGCTAATTCGTGACTAGCTAGTTGTATGTAGTGGAGGAAACCGGAGCACCCGGCGAAAACTAGTAGTAAAACCTCAGTAGTAGTAGTAGTAGTAGTAGTAGTAGTAGTAGTAGTAGTAGTAGTAGTAGTAGTAGTAGTAGTAGTGGCGCATAACAATGGTTTTAACCTTTCATAATCAAAGTATGATTGTATGCATTGTTGTCACATAGGGAGTCTTCACTCCGATTCCCATTTGGTAGCTTAAAAAAAACATTTCTGTGTAAAGAAAAAAAAAGAATTTCGCTGATACTTTACTTGATTACTTTATGACCATTCAGTGCCATAAAGTTCTGTTTAAATGTTAATGTGATTATTTGGATGGCTTAGCATCTGCTTGCCATCTCTCGCCACTGCATGGTTTCGAATCCCAGCTGGGGCATGGGTGAAAGTCGCCATTGACTTGGAGTTAGGCTGTGTTTCTTGCCGGGTAGACTGATTTCCTCCACTACTTACAACTGGCCAGTCACAAATTAACATAGATATGGTAGAAAAAGAGTTGATAATCGAAAAACCAAATTCGAAATGTTTTCAAATGAGGCTCTTCTCAACATTTATTGAAATCATGGAGATCAGATCAAAACTGAGGAAAGGGGGGGAGGGGGAGGTAATTCATTATATACAAATAATTATTACTGATGAGAAATGCATCGCCAAAGCAGCTTCCTGAACGGGGTACGATTAATGAGGCATACACTGATATAGCATGCATAGTGTTTTCAACTGTTGCACTTTTTACTGATTTCTTATGGATGCTCCGTTACTAGTAGTAGTAGTAGTAGTAGTAGTAGTAGTAGTAGTAGTAGTAGTAGTAGTAGTGGTAGCAGTAGTAGTAGTAGAAGTAGTAGTAGTAGTAGTAGTAGTAGTAGTAGTACTACTACTACTACTACTACTACTACTACTACTACTACTACTACTACTACTACCAGGGGCGGGACTTGGAATCCTGATTAGGGTGGGGTCAGCTGTTTTTGAATATATGGTTATGCAGGGGGGGGGGGGGCATTTAAGTTAAAAAGTTTATAACTGCTTGAAATGCGAGAAAATTGGGAGATGTATGTATCAAAAGTGGGTGTGTTGAACCCCCTCTCTCCCCCCCCCCCCCCCCCTCTTTTGATTCGCAACTAACAAGGTCGTCAATGCAAGTCAACTGTTGTTTCTTGTGTTTTCACACATTGTTCAGGGCGCGTCCAAGTTAAGTTCGCACATGTAGTAATACTTATAGTAGTAGTAGTAGTAGTAGTAGAAGTAGTAGTAGTAGTAGTAGTAGTAGTAGTAGAAGCAGTAGTAGTTTGCATTTGGATATTTCGTCTCTTTTTCTGCCATATTGCGGCTAAGTCGTGAATATCTGTTGGTAGTAGTAGTAGAAGTAGTAGTAGAAGTTGCTATAATTTGGATTTTTACGTCTCATTTCTGCCATATTGCAGCTTAGCCATGACTAGGCAGTTGTAACATAAGTGGAGGAAATCGAGGAACTGAATATGACTTATTTAGGTAGCAAATAAATTTATTATTGTACTTAGACAATTGTAGGTACCCGCACTGCTGCTGAGAACATGGGTCAAAATATAGGTCACTTAACTAAAATGTACGATTTTTGCCTGCATATTCCTCTCTTTTGAACAGCATTGCATCGACTTATATACCGGTAAGACTTGCACTTTTCTAGTCCTAAAAATTACTCATTTCGGTAAATTATCTACGGGGTTTCATCATGAAATAAATCATTGCGTGGGGGTATAAAATAGGTGCATTCCTACCACCCCCTCTTGTTTCTTCCAGAATAGCCCTTAGCATTAACCGCATAATCTTAGCTTTGTTTGGCATATAGATATTCTTAATGTTTAGGGTAGGTTTTGCTATTTATGATATATCGTTGTATTACCTATGGCCCACTTTTGTAATCTCTCATGACAGTGTGCAACCTGTTAACTGACAGCTGCTTTGATAGTATGCGTAACGCATTTAACAATTTCTTTTGCAAATAGTTGAAAGGGCATCTGAAAATTGGTTGTGAACTTTGGGAGAAAAGGATAAGAAGTTTTATAAGTTCACCTTCTCCCTCTGCCTTTTTCGCATGGTTACTTAAGTAGACAAATTACTGCAGCTATCACCTATCTATGACTTAACTTTGATTGAAATTAATAGATTCAAATGATAATTACAGTAGTAGTTGATACCACTTTCTTGTTAACAAAATAAAGTAAACACGGGCAAATAGGTCTAATACCCGCATGGGTTAAGAAAGTGTACTACATCCGACCAGTTAGTCAAATACGTTTAGGGTCATAGGTGTTGTGGAGTGAATTCTATGGATCCATAGTTGCTCAAGTTCTAGTCAGATCCTTAAAGATTTTGGATGAATCCAGATCCCTTTGTCCATATTGTAAGAGATGCAGTCTGATATTCTCAAGACCTTGGTGGTCCTCTTGACTGGAATTGTGTGACATACCTGAGGTGTTTACGCATGCGTTCACCGAGGGTTCTCTTGGTGTGACCAATGTACCAGGCAACAGCCAGAATAATATCATTGTTGTGTAGAAGAACGCAGTTGTATCAGTAGCAATAAGGACTTAAACACATCAACACTGGGGAAAAAACCTGATTGCTCTTCTTTTGCCCCAGTTTTCTGTTACTCTTGTTAACAAAATGCTGTTTCTACTCTTAGTTGCCCAATGTTTTCAATAGATATCAACATTACCACTGAGCAACATTTCAGTGAGTGCACCAAATTTGCAGCTCCACCTATTGCTAATCAGACCCAACTTTTGTAGGGCCAAAGTGGACAGGCAAAAATATATATCTTGTATAACTTAATTTTTGTAAAGTGCTTTTGCGTGTTATGATACAAAATGGGTAGGATAAGTTCTACTTTATGTGTACAACATAACAAATGCAGAACATATTCCGTTTTTTTTTGAGAAAATTAAGAAAAACATGTGTGTCGACTAATGGGTGTTGTTGTAAATCTGCTTAGAATTGAATTTGTCATAACTTGCAAACTATGAATACCAGCTATTAGAAAATGACATTTCAACCTTTGCTTGATGAACACTGCTGAATGACATTAATTAGTTAACTCTAACCTGTTTTGTATGCGATTGGTGAGCTTTGACCTTTAGTCGACAGCAGATATTACCATATGGGCGACAATTGTCGACCAACGGTTGGTCTTTTGTCAACTAATGGTGGGATTTGTATACATATATATATATATATATATATATATATATTAAAGGTCTGTACCTAAAATTTTGTAAAATTACATGTCGAGTGGACTCCTGTTAGTGTTACAGATGGATATTCATTAGGACCTTTTGATTACACTTACACTAATACTAATCAAAACGGTAACATAAATCACCCGATGTCACATTCCCACATTTGTAATGTATGTCTTACCACCATACATCGATGTCTTTGTATAACCTTTTCCGCTCATGAGTCTCCCAATACTTTTTTCTTACAGGTGGCCCGGGCTATACCATACTCCCTGGTACAGAGTCCTGCTACAGCTTAAAGGGTAACGTCTTACAGTGGACTAATGCCAGTTCTGAGTGTCAACAGGATGGAGGGCAGCTGGCTTGTCCAGAGACCCAAGCAGAGTTCAACGCAATGCGAGACTTCTTGAGAGCAAGTAAGCCATCAATGTAGGGCCCGCTTCGATACTCGAGTGGTTTAAGGTGTTGCCACTGATTTCTCCCTGTCTGTCACCCACTGCCTGTGTTCGAGTAAATTGCCAGTGACTTCAGCATCAGTTGTGATTTGTGCCAGATACAACGGTTTCCTCCACCAGTCACACAGCCACACTTACGGTAATTCCAAAAGTCATTAACATGAATGAGCACTCACAACTTGCTGTACTTATCGGAATATAAAATTAATGTAGGGGTGGCAGGGAGCTGATGATAAATTCGTTACCTTGGTTGTGAAAATGGTTGTGTACTGCAAAGTGTCTGCATTTAGCAGGCTTGTACAGACTCGACCTAAGGGCCTTGTCAGACACCAGCTGGCTTCTCACAGACATCTTGCCATACACCATTTGCACAACAAGGGTAACTAATAATAGTAGAAAACTAAACAATTTTGGCTTTTATCTGATCAAATAATGTCAGTAGTGGCAGTATTTTTCTAGTAAATAATGATAGCCAGATATTTTATTGGTGTAGGAAATAGGAGTCCCCGTAAAAACGATCACATGGCAATATTTAATTGGCAACATTTATTCATCAAACCTTGGAACTGCAGCAGTGGCGTGAGTCAGCTTATAGATTGTGTGATGACCACTCGGCTATGGATGCAACCCAAACAGGAAATAAATGTCCAAAACATGTCCTTGCACTTTAACGAGTTCATGATTATATTTTAGCCGTTTATCATGGAGGACTGGAAATGGTTACAGTGTTCGCAACGCCTTCTCCCATTGAAATGCTATGGATGTTGCACCAACTCAAAGTTTATTAGTTGATGTTGTTTATCGCGCTACCTGGGTAGAACTAAAATTTCCAAAACGTTTTTAATCATGTTAACTGTGTCAGTCCAACTAAGAAAGCTTATGATTCTATATTTATTTATTTCATACACTTTTATGTTAAAGTGTAACTATACCTTCCAAATTAAAAAAGATATATGTTTAAGTTCAATGTTGACGTTCTTAGGACACCTTGTTTACCTTTGTACTCCAACGATTGACTGAGATTTTACTGTCAGAAGGTGATTTCATGGAGGAAGCCATGTTTGTACATTAAGAGCCTAATAAGTCATGTCAATTAGATGCGAGTGACATCATCCCCGATCAACTGCTTCTAATGCAGCCACTTGACAGATAGGGCTTGTGCTGAGTGAACAGCTGAAAATCAGATTTAATAGCTTAATGGCTCCATAATTTAGGAACTGCATGGCCCTTGAAGACCTTAAATTCATTGCTCATGAGAAAATATGTGAGGATCACTTTGCTCCCACTTGCCCCCAAGAGGATTTAGTAACTTGTATAGGAGTTGAATTTATTATTGAAAAAACCTACTTGTTGTTAAGAATAGCTGGGTCTCTTTTTCCAATGCTTTTGAATTTCATAAATGCAACATAGAAAGGTGCCTGAAGGATTTAGACAGGTACCATCACGGCCCATGAGGTGTGTTAGTCAGTCAACATCTTCAACCTCATGTTTTTCCTCCAGAATATCCCACTCGAGCTAACAAATACATTAGCCCTCAGATAGAGACATGCTGACTTCATATTCACATCACACCTTATTCATTTAGAACTTTCCTCTGGATCATTGTCCTAAGAGTCTGACACATGTTCATCTTGTGAATATACTGGTTCGAATGCATTAGTCCGTGAGCTGACGTTCGAAACCCTCCCCCCCCCCCTGGGGAATTTCGGAGACCTATATTTCCAAAAACCTTATACCCTCAGCTGTTCAGATCAGCTTGTCTGCACTTATATCGCGGGTGCGTTTGCCCTGGAGGGCCAATTGAAGGTCGGTACCTCCCTCATTTTAGGGGTGGGGGTGACATTTTCTAAGTGGGGGTGGTATGGACACTTGCAATTATCTGGGATACTCCAAATTTGTTGTGCTGGTCAAGTGATCAACAGGTACAATTACCAAATACCTTTCAGAAGCACCGTATTACTATCCATGGAAGAAAATTCAAAAACGTCTCAGAAAATGCCATTTTTTTGCAGTATTTTTGAAAATTTTCACAAACTTTAAGTTTTTAGTAGTCAAATGAGTACAAAACCACCCCATATTATATACCTAAAGTACAAGCAACCTCTTATCTGTATAATAAAACAAAGATGAGCTCCATTGGTTGTTCAAGCGTGATTTTACAGGACTTTCTTTTCCCCTACCCCTATGTTGAAAAAATAACCGAAAAATAGCATAAAATGCTAAAAAATATTTTTAAATGAGGAGAATGCCCCATCCACACCTGTCAGCACAATCTTGGTAACTGACAAGATATTTTTTCCCAATATTCACTGTGTGCTTCAAATCCTCTGCACAGTTGGAGTCACAAGTTGTGAATGTGAGAGGACCATCAGTGCTTTACGTCGTCTTGAGACATTCCTCCGTACAACTATGACACAGGATCGGCTTAATGGCCTGGCTCTCATGCACATCCATTATAGCACAGAACTGGATGTTGAGGACATCATTGACAGATTTGCGAGACTTCATCCTCGCCGCATGGAATTAATAAATATTCTTGCAGATTGAAAAGGTGAACTGTCCACCATGAGAGGATGCCACTAAAATGGTGTTGATAAGGTTTAATTGTTAATCTGGTAGATGTGAAAGAGTCAAATCATGACTTGTACTCAGTGTCTTGACTTAAGAAATGATTGCACTATGTTCCCTTTAGGCCTGACATTTTTATTCATTGTCTTAGAGATACTGCAGGCCAAATTGTTTCCAAAATAGTAAAAAAATTAAAATCCATCTAGTTTATTGGTAGTTACATTTTTGGAAAACATTAAATGACACTTATTTGCATAACTTATTTCATACACAATGTTCATTGTATTTCTGAAAAATTTGTATTATTTTTACACATCATTCAAAATCAGTTTGTAAAGCGGTGTATATCTCAGATTAGAGCTTAAAGTGCTTTTATTTATTTTCCTTTTTCTATGTAGTCCCTTTTCCGAGACCCAAAAAGATCTGTAAGACAAGACAATGAATCAAATTGGTCTGGCCTAATTTTCTGTTGTATGTTGCAGTAATCCACATTTGTTTAACGGTGGAACTATTTTTCCTCAAGTGTTATGGCACTGAATGGCTTTAATGAGTTGATGTGCCTTTAAGCCAATCCAGCAATCAATGTATATTGCTCATCCTTTATTTACTACTCATATTTTATTTTCGTAACATATATTGCTCATACTTGATATTCATTCTGAAAGCTCATGATAGTAAAAGTGAAAATAACATTTGAACCATAATTCTTGTGCAATCTATATCTAGAGCCCATTTTCCATGGGAACACTGTTTATTGGGTCCCTTTCAAAATATATTCCTATGGTGGCTGGAGGTGCTGTGATGGGGGCAAACAGCTTGTTGGGTAATGGTGAATATGATCAACATTTCCCTTAAATTTGGCCTCAATCTTATCAGGTTTGTTGGTTTATATTATTAGTCAGAAACCTGATACAGTATTCAAATTGAGAGACAAATGCTAGCTTATGGTTTTCTGAAAGTATGTCCATTTCATCCTCCAGTCCTTGTCTAATAAATCCATTAAACCTAGAGGTTAGTTTGGTACTATGAATTATGACAGGACAACATGAATACACCATATTTGTTGCATTCTTACACTATAACACCATTACCTTAAAAATAAGTTATTACTATCAATATATTCAGGATGCATTGCAATTCCAACCCCTCACAACACCTCCCCCCACCACAATCCCCCTTATTATGCTCTTGGCCACCCACCACTTTGATGGTCACCCCGGACCCAACCTGGCCCCCCCCCCCCCCCCCCATGATAAATTCCTGGATCCGCCCCTGAATTACCAGAACACATTCTTCTTCAACTACCCAACCCCAAGTGAATAATAATTCCTTTGAGATTAATGTGTATTGCAATCAATTCCTAAGAGGTGGTGACAATGCCCATAAACAGCTTACTATAAATTGCAAAATTCCCTTTTCTTCCATCACGCGATAACAGTGTCAGCACATTGTAAAAATACTAAATGCCAGTCTTTTGCACACTGGTAAAATTTCTTGTGATATATCAAGCTCATCCAAAACCACTTTACTACAGGTCACCTTCCTTCATTGCTTTTGCCACACAGAACCTGCTATACCTCTAGAAAATATAGCATGCAGTATAAAGGTATTGACTGAGACACAATGCCTTTATCCATCTGATACACCACTTTCCTCTGTGTTAGTCATTTACATATGAGACCATGTATAAATGTGTTCAGTTCTGAATAGTCTTCAGCCTGCATGCAGTTGTATATACATGACATAACAGTCTTTTTCTGGCGAGCTCTGATAAGCTGCAAGATGGATGCCTCCATAAAGCTGCTGAGCCAGCAAATTTGTTGTATTTGCAAGATAACAAATTAAGATATCTCAGTCAATCTGTGAAGTACTATTGTAATCAAAGTGACCTACAACGGGTGACATTGAGCTCTAACTCATATCATTTCATTTTTAAATTTGAAGGTAGAGTTACACCTTAAACTCCTAAGTTTACAATTGTATTTATTGATGTTTTTCTTTTTTGTGTTAAGATGCGCAGAGCAATGTTTGGCTGGGATTGAATGACCTAGGTAATGAGGATATGTTCACGTGTCCAGGAGGAAGCCAGGCACCAGACAACACAACTGCCTTCTACGAACCTGACGAACCCAATAACAGCGGCGGGATAGAGCATTGTGTGCATTTCAGCTCATATGCAGACTTCTTACTCAACGATTCTGACTGTTCAAACCAATGTAAATTCATTTGCGAAAAGAATGCTATAGTAGAACCTGATCTTTAAATATATTTGAAATAAATATGAGGGAAATGGATGATGGTCATTGCAAAATGTCATGAGGTCAATCGGATAAAACACTGCAAAAATTGATTCAATTAAGTATGGTTCTAAACTAAGGCAACACTTAATTCACAGATTTGAAAGTGCTTGAGCGACTTTTTCAATTATGATGCAAAGAGGAGTGGGGTATTTGATAAAAGAACCTTGACATAAAACGAGGAAACTAGGTGGAAAATATCTGTTCAATTTTTTATAAATTAATTGTTATGTTAAACTTAAATAATTGCGCTGTGGAAAGGTGTGATTGAAATATAATGTTGGATTTGAAGGAGTTAAAGAAATCACACTTCTCACTTTCCTGTCTAAGCCCATTTGCATTCAAAGATTGTATCATCAATATCTTAAGTGATATACATGTATGTGTACACTTCGGTGAAGGCTGGCATGCAAAAAAAACAAAATTAAAAATTTTCACCAGGGGTTCAAGTTTAATGGTATATAAATACATGGGTATTGATGACAAAATGACAAGGTAATTGCTTGTTGTACAGAGCCAATTGTTGCTTATCCATTTATATGCTGTATACGGATTCAATTTGGAGTGCTAAAAATGTTGCTTTACAGCCCTTCTGAAGGGTATTTTTGCTACTTTAAATGTGTGCATTCAAGCACTGAAACTATACATTTATAACTGTAGAGTTTTATTTGAAGGATGTTATTTTGGCAATATTATGGGGAGCATGAAAATATCGAAAATGGAATGCCTGTTATACAGTAAATAAAGATGAGAACAAAGTAAATAATAAGTATATACTAAATAGTTGATACTATATTATAAGTACATATATGAATAAACAAAGCAACTTTTACATGTTTGATAGCATAATACTTCTGGGGATTACCACTGTTGATTAAACGAGTAGACAATTAGTAATTTGTTGTTTATCCGATTTTGCTATAAATGACAGTATTTCTTTTTTGTGATACCCGTAAAAAATGTATCGAATAAAGTATAATATTGTGATGTTGTGTTTAAGTGCATAATGGATGTTGCTTACAGACATGCAAGCTATATTTGACTTTAATTATAGAACAATTTAACTGATATGAACCCCAGCTCACCATACATTAAAAATGAATACCGTGTTCGCTTGATTAAGCGCACCATGCGGGTAGAGGTTGGGAAAATTTTCTGTGGAAGGCGTGTTGTCAAACATCCGTAAAACCACACCCCTCAATGATTGCCGCATGGAGTGTAATGGCCATTAATGCACCTTCGCACTCTCGCTGTTCAGCATGCTTAGACGTTTGCTGCAACAATTCGCACGTGAAAAGATCGTTAATTGGTCATCAGTACGATCATGCGGCGAGTATGAACAATGAGAGCACGAAGGGACTGCTGAAATGGCAGAATACAGCACTGGTTTGCAGACACGGCAAGAAGAAAGGTGTGTGTTTTGGTTACTTCTGGGGGGGGGGGGGGGGAGATTTAACATATGGAAACGATTTTTGGCGCTTACTGGTCCCCAAATTTCCACGAAAAATAGGGGGGGGGGGGGTGCGCTTATTCGGGACCGTGTGTAAAAAGGTGTCACATGTACATCATACATTTACTACCAGTATAAAAGCATTACGCCTGAAACCAAACAATTGTATGACCATAATAAGTGCAGAGTCTAGATATCTAGCCTGAATTAGGCATGATATACATCTTCTGCAGGGGTGAAAACATTGAAGAAAAAGAAAACAATTAAGCTGGTATAAGCCCCAGCCATTAATGCACTAACAATAAGTAAATGGAATTTTAAATATCCCAAGTGATTTGTCATAGAAACCCTATGATTTAAGGCCCAATGATGTCAAATGCAGACATGATACAATAACAACAAGTGTTAGTTTTAACAACCATGTTATTGCGGTCTGAGTTGAGTCACATTTTTAAAGGGGTAATGGGATTTTGAGGATATATGTTAGTGTTGTTGCTATTAAATCGTGTTAGCTATGGATATTATCCTCAGTATTTTGTACAGCAGTAGCTTCGTCATCTCCTTGATGTTGGTGATTGCAGTGATCATTTGAGAGACTGGGGGCATGGATATGTATGTGAGCTCTAAAGAGTCATTGGGGGCATCAGAAACTGTGAGCATCCTATGAGCATAAATTGTCAAAGCTATTTTCACCATGTCAGGCCTAGGGTTCAGGGTTTGGTTCCAACATTTTCCTGCCCATGCTCAGAACAGGTCCTGTGATGACAATATTCACACTTGCACAATTCATTGTAAGAGCAACAGTCTTCTAGGGGATGAGGTCAGTTAGTCTGGAGGCATTCTCTGGAATGCCGCTTCAGAACTTCTTTCTAAGATTATAAAACACTTCAATTATTGTCACCTGCCGACTTAGGGCAAATAATCTAGTCAAACATGTACATTATTCATTGGTATAAGTCTGGCCGTGACACTCGCCTTAAACACACAAGAAATCCACTCCGGTGAATTCACCGGACTGACGGCGGAATTTTACTATTGTGTGGTACCGTGTCTCTGAAAGGCCAATAACATAACCGGGTCTAATAGGAGGTATGCTTTACCAGTTACCTATGGATAGTAAAGTCACTAGGTTTAATATACATGTATAGGCAACAGAAGATTTGATTTTGTAGTTCTAGTACTTCTACTAGAAACATTCAATATGTGAGCCAAGAGTCGGATGAGGAAATTGTGGATACACCTGGTGAGGTCTGAGGTCTGGGAGATTTTTTGGTTGTAAGAAGATACATCCGGTTCCACGTGTGAGGTCTTCCCTTGAAATGTTCAGAGCAGTTTGCAAGGCCTATAGAAAAATCTATGCTTGCACGGGTACTAGACAAATCTTGAATAGATTATAGTAGTTCTGTGTTATTGATGTATTATTATGCAGCATTTTAAGTATTTGAATTAAATGTACAGTTTACACTTATCAGCATGTCTGAATTTTATGATGAAAAACAAATGAATTTCCAATCAAGCAATTATTTTCTAGAAGGATTATGAAATTTAAATTAGAATGAATTTACTAAATTAGTCCTCTAGTCTTTCAGTGTCTTAGGTCAGTTTGGTTTAAGTAAAAGAAATATTTCGGCCCAGTCCGGCTATATTTTTGAAAAAAAATGTTTTTCTTTATACCAGGGAACACAACTAATCTTATGATACGATTAGCAAGGGAGTACTCTCATCTACTACAGCTTGATGCTACTGGGGCTAAGAATGCAGAGTAACTGACAAAACTTTCAGAAGGCTGGGTTGACAAAAAGACAACAGGAAAGAAGTGAGGTTCCCTAACTGCAAAAAGCACAGAGGGTATTGTTATGTGCCAAAAGTAACAAGAAAGTGTCACTAACCAAAAGTAACAAGAATGACAGAAACCAGCAAATTAACAATAATAACAATTTGATAACACTAATAATACACCAATACCACAAACAAAAGGATCAATGGTCAAGCCGCGTATCCTAGTCAGACAGCCTTCACTATAATCCTGGTCAAAGATGATCACACTCAGAATTATGATTAGTCCAGTGGACATTCCTTGTAGAGCGCATTCATTTGACAGTTGTTGTTGAGTAAGTTATCTCCAAAGAGTCCACAGTCACAAAGGCACAAAGACTAATGTCACCCTAGTTCGAGCAACTCTAACTGTGGTATAGGCCGTTGCTTTCTATATGATGTTCTATTTGGCCTAATCACAGTTAGAGTTCTAAGCATTTAAAAAAGTGAACTCGAGCCGAGAAAACTGGGCGCTCATATTTATAACCTGAAACACCCCCCAAAACCAGTCACGTTCATATCCTACCTTATTTCTTTGCATAATTACATCTTTATTTGATAAAAATCCGTTGCCTGATGCCTGTATGGCACACTTGTAAAGTTGAGGCGATCAGGCTTGTGGAGTTTACGTCTCCATTTGCGGATGCTTAATATGCACGCAGTGGACGTGTGCAGATGAGCTGCCCAACGTGAAAAATAAAATACACAAAGGTAGAGAAATATGACAAAGGTGGAAAATCTTAGAAATATGTTGTGCCAAACCTGAAATATGTCTTTTTTTTCACGTTGGGCAGCTCATCCGCACACGTCCACTGCTCGTTTAGTTTAGAAATTGGGGATTCCCTTCTCATGTACGGCATGTGCGCATGCGTGCATATTAAGCATCCGCAAATGGAGACGTAAACTCCACAAGCCTGATCGCCGCAACTTTATAAGTGTGCCATACAGGCATCAGGCAACGGATTTTTATCAAATAAAGATGTAATTATGCAAAGAAATAAGGTAGGATATGAACGTGACTGGTTTTGGGGGGTGTTTCAGGTTATAAATATGAGCGCCCAGTTTTCTCGGCGCGAGTTCACTTTTTTAAATGCTTAGAACTCTAACTGTGATTAGGCCAAATAGAACATCATATAGAAAGCAACGGCCTATACCACAGTTAGAGTTGCTCGAACTAATGTCACCCCAGCCAGACAAATGTCCTCCAATGAGACCTCCCCTCTCTCCATGTGTAATGCTTCAAGCCTGAGGCCTGGCCCCAAATCATCCCCATTTATAGACAGATCTAAATTCTAGAAAATTGATCAGAGTTC
This sequence comes from Maea johnstoni, assembly GCA_963942565.1. NCBI lineage: Eukaryota > Metazoa > Annelida > Polychaeta > Spionida > Magelonidae > Maea > Maea johnstoni. The sequence continues at coordinate 7,650,422 of OZ012700.1, read as the reverse complement.
CAATATGTTCAGGAATGTTCCATCACGAATCTTCAATCAAGGAAGCATGACTCACACAATTCTAGAAGTTGCCCCCCAATGATTCTCAATCAACTCCGAAAATAGGTCACTACTTTAACCCTTTCAATACCAAATCTTTAGAATGTTCCAGATTAAAACATTGTAATAACGAAATAAGACAACTGTCCCCGATAACAACAGAAATGACACAATCAACTGCCACTTGGGCATAACAATATTCGCATAGAGTTATTGGATTTCATCATTGCCAAGGTTGTGCCACTTAGCATTGTTGACAATCCACACTACAAGAGCATTTGTTAGCTTCTTGATGACTAATATGAAGTTGTGTCTGTCATGATTGACAAGCAGTACCACACTCTTCAGAGAGAAGTGTTAGACAGCATCTCCCAAGCAGAAAATGTAGCCTTTACACATGATTGCTTGACTTCCACAGCTACTAAGTCCTACGGTACAATGACAAGCCATTATGTTACAGTTGACAGGGTACTTTAGTCTTCCGTTCTCCACACCTGCAACAGTTTGTGAAGACCAGGTGGATATGTTGGAGAAGATCTTGGAAGAAACGTTTTACCTTTGCTGACCACCTTTCAGCAAAGGCCAGATCAGAAATTATAAGCTTCCTCTTTGGTTTTGAGGAGCAACTTATTGCAGAAAAGCAAAAGGTGCAGGTCTTAAAACCTTTCAAAACCGCCACTGAAATAGTCAGATGTGAGAAGATACCAAGTCTGTCAAATGTGATTCGAGTTCTAGTAAAGATTGAGGCTGATCTGCAAGATACCTCACTAGACCCACCCGTCATTTCAAACATGAAAGCTACCATGAGGAAAAGAAGATCCTTCCTAAGGGTTACAGGGGCTTGTTGCTTCTAGGTTCTATGGTGTCCCCAGCAAAGAAACATTTACTGTTTGTATCCTCAGAAGACAGGGCTACTACAATAGAAAAGATGATTTTTGATCCGATAACCAAAAAGGTGATTGTAAAAACTGAACTTGTAGATGAAACTCAGGGCCAGTTAGGAGTCGCAGATCTACAGCCCTCTACATCAGATGCAGTAGATCAGTCAAGTCCAGCTAATCGACCCAAAAAGAAAATCAAAAGTGAGGTGTCTCCAGATGATTGGTTGGCGAATGTTATTATCATGGGCGAGACCAGTAGTATGATCCAGACCTGGAGTGGTGGGAAGGAAGATTGTACCCAGGAATTGCACAGCTAGGCAGATGGTACCTGGCCATACCTGGTTCAAGAGTTCCATATGAGAGGATATTCCGTATGGCAGGCCAGTTGGCCAGACTCATTGAACTCACTAACCTTTCTAAAGCAAAGTGCAGTGATGAAGCCAAAGTAAAACTAAGCGTCAAGCTAAATCCATCCTAGTCATTGTTACGGTAGAATGGCTAATTTTTCTGTGTGTTTTATTTTCCCGTTTTTTCCCGGTGTTGTTTATTCCCGTTTGATAGCATTCGGGAAAAAAGGGAAAATAAAACACACGGGAAAATTAGCCATTCTACAGTATTTAGTATCTACCATTGACAATCAAGGTCCAAGGAAAACAAATTGACAATTCAAGTAGTCTTACAGACTTAGTTTTATATCAAAAATTGAATGTTTGGTCCAATTTACAGGCTGCCTCTGTCTAGTTATTGGTCATCTATTGACAAAAAGTCAAGGCTAATTGACAATTCAATTATATAGTGTTAAAGGTTACTCTTACACATTTGACTTCATATTAAAAAGTTGAATGTTTGCTCTTCTTCACTGCCTGCCTCTGTCCATTTATTGGCCCTAATTCGTCAATTGTTGTTCATATGATATTATTTCTATGAAAATACTTCAGTAGAAGAACTGTAACTGACTGTAACTTATCGGCATACCTCTACGGTATTATCTACTTAGGACAATCAAGGTCCAAGGAAGATAAATTGACAGTAATTCAATTACAGTCTTACTTTTATGTTAAAATGATAACGTTTGGTTCTCTAGATTAACTGGCTGCCTGCCCAGTTATTGGCCATTCACTGACAAAAAGTCAAAGCTGATTGATGATTCAATTACAGTGTTAGAGTCTTACTCTAACAGACCTAGTTTGATAATAAGTTGAATGTTAGGTCTTCTTCATTGGCAGCCTCTGTCCAGTCATGGACTCTAATTATGCCTTTGTTGTTTTTATGATATTTCTATGAAAATAATACAGTTGAAGATTTTTTCTGACTGTAACTCACTGGCGTAACTATACAGTACCAGTAATAGACTAGGCAGGTCTGGTCTATTACTCCGTTTGAAATTCAATGTATAGTGAAGACTTCAGAACCAATACTACTTGCCAATATTTGGTCTTTCATGATCTCAAGTCAGTCATTTTTTACTGTTTTTGTTAAAGGTTCAAACTGTGGGAGTTGACTTGTGGATAAATCTGAGTAATGTCACAATTTGAAAGTTAAAGAATGATACAACAGATCTCATATCAGATATGAAAAGATGGAAGCTAATGTTGAAAAAATAAAAGTAATGGCCACTCTACAATTGTCTCAGTGGACCTATCTATTCCTGTAGGAGAACTACTTTCTCCATTATTCTCTTCTTTGCAGCACTTGTCTCGCAGCACAAGTAATGGATAAGTATCTCATGCAAGTACGAAAAGTTTAAGGGGGGGGGGGAGCTAACGGTAACCATTAAGACTCTTACGAAAAAAGAGTGTATTGGCAGTGTGTTACCAGTTTATTGTCAGTGTATCGTCATAGTGCATCTAATGTGTTTTTCAGTGTGTTAGTCGTCTGTTACCAGACCTAACAGTTTAGTGCCAGCCTATTGTCAGTTAGAAACCAACGTAATACCAGCTTAGAGTAAGTGTGTTGTCAGGTTTGATATCAAACTGAAAACAATGATATACCGCTTAAGGCAGGTTAATGTCAGTGTAATGTCAGATATCGATCAGGCAACTAAATATATAAAAAATATGATTTTTAAATCATCAAATTCAGTGTCCTGACAGCAGTATTAAATTATGATTTAAACACTGACACTTTAAAGCAACTTTTAACTATTTCGCCGAAGAATCTGGTGAAATCTGGAATCTATTACCAAAGAATGAGTTGACATTTGCAATTTGAAATGAAGAGATGTATAACCTGACATCAGTTCGACTGACGTGAATTAGCTGACAATTAACACACTGACAACACATTGACATTAGAAGCCAACTGTATTGGAAAGGTTGAAAATCTTTCTCTGCAGTCAGAATTCTCCCTCAGCCGCTTTTCAAATGACAGTAAAATGCTACAGTTCTACACTGGATTAGGTTTATGCTATAATCGTCAGTATCTTTAACAAACTAAAACCTACAGCCCAGAAGTTGGAGCCAAATCCAGAGAGACTCAATTCAAAAGATTTTGGATTGAGGGTGTAATATTTTGGTAGGACATGCAACGTTGTGCGGAGACAGGACGTCCCAGACCGCACATCAGGTGGAGAAGAAATAGGTCAATCTCCCTAAACTTTCGAGAAAAGTTGATTACCTACCCCCTACCCCTGGATGGAACATAAAAATGGAGTATGTTATTCCAATTTCATCGACAAGTAATTTGTTCCATTACATGGCCAACATAAAGAGCACATTGACAGTCACGAATCCAGGAATACAACATTTTAATGGCAGATAATCATAATGGAACGTTTTAAAGTGAGAAAAAGATAAATTGAATGGTTATCAGTGAAGTCACGTGGTCACCTTTTCCCGAATATTCTGCTTACAAGTATATACCTGTATTTAGGATGCATAGTCAGTGAAACTGGAAAGCGACCAAACTTGCAAAATAAACAAAGGATTGGTGCGAAAATGTGCAGAGACAACGATCCGCACACTCTGGATTCGCAAGAAAAATTTGCCCCTTTTAGATCAATTCTTTCTATCTCTTATCAAAGTTAGACTTTCCTTCAAAACATTGCATGTTGTAAAAAATGGACATGACCACACCAGTAATACCTTTTTACTGACCAGGACAACCCCTTCCTCTAGAACGTACATTCATAAGTAAATAATCTTCCATGATTCACATTATTGTTTAACGTTAATTTCTGCCACAAGCTTCTGCAGCAATTACTAAACATGTAGACTTCTCCAAGTTTGGCTTTTTCAAAAGAAAAGGGAATGAGAAGGATGCTGATGATGCAAAAAGAAAAGGCTATCTGAACAACAGAGATATGACAAAAACAGAGAACAAAAGAAGGAAGGAATAGGTTTCAACAAAGCTTTCAGACACTCTGAACTTTATTTGAAAAAAATATTTAATAACTATATACTAAAAGTAAAATATATTAGAATAACAGCTATCTGGGGCAATGTCTTATCCTATCCTTAGTCCTGCTACACAAAAACCACAGAATATATCATTTCATATTATTCACAATGAAATATATTTGTGAAATACACAATATCAAAAATTTACTTATCCTAGACTACCTTGCCAGTCGCTAGACTAATCAACCAGTTCCTAGACTGGCTACCCAGACTTGATGAGGTCTACAAAAATTACATTTGCTTTTACACCAATGTGTACCTAGATAAAATATAAAAAACCATACGTGTTCATATTCATGAATCTAATGCAGACATGTTGTCAGTGATTTTTGAGGGGGCAACTGATTGTTCTGTGAGTGAAGTGGAGATTGTCTACACAAGAATTGTATAAGATGGGAGGGTTTTTTGAAGAGTTTTGCTGGCCTTGAGGACCTTTAACATGCCCATGCAAAGGATGTGATCCAAGCTGTTGAAGCAGTTCTCGACAGAGAAGAACCTAGATGGAGGGATGAGCTTATAGGCCCTGGATCAGATGTTGCCTAATACATTTTGGCAGCGTGATCAGTGTCGGCACCATGCAGGCTTAGAGATGAGGATAGTGGCTATGTTGTCATCCCAAAACGTATCGCCCATCGGCTAGAATTATAAGTTTATACTGTAGTCAAAGAAAATCAATGGATAGGCATCATTCAGGACATTCTCCAAAAAGTGTATAGGCACTACCAGTATTCTCGTAAGGCTTTAAGAGAACTTAAGGACAATTAAATGGATGAGGTGATAAAACCTATTCACCTGCAAGGAACTAGATGGGTACCGCACATCCCAACTGGGATCCGCCTTGGCCTAGTGTTTCAACATTGAAACGCACATGTTGAAAAATATTCTAATCTTTTTAAGACTGACCCACTACCTGGCTGAATCAGTCTGTGAAGAACCCAGGGTTGCTGTAAACAAAGCAGACATGTTGTCAGTGATTTTTGATGGGGTAACTGATTGTTCTGTGAGTGTAGTAGAGAGGTCATCAACATTGGAATTGTAAAAGACAGGAGGATACGGCAAGTTTTGCTGGCCTTGAGGACTTTAAACATGCCCATGCGAAGGATGTGATCCAAGCTGTTGAAGCAGTTCTCGACAGAGAAGAACCTAGATGGAGGGATGAGCTTATAGGCCCTGGCTCAGATGTTGCCCAATAAATCTTGGCAGCGTGATCAGTGTTGGCACCATGCAGGCTTAGAGATGAGGATAGTGTCTATGTTGTCATCCCAAAACGTATTGCCCATCAGCTAGAATTAGGAGTTTATAGTGTTGTAAAAATCAGTGGATGGGCATCATTCAGGGCATTCTCCAAATGGTGCATAGGCACTACCAGTACTCTCAAAAGGCTTTGAGAGAACTTAAGGACAATTCAATGGATGAGGTGATAAAACATTTTGCATGCAAGGAACCAGTTGGGTAACTCATGCAGAGTTATTCTGTGATCCTAGCCCATTTCGAACATGTGTCCCAGACTGGGTCTGGCCAAGCAATAGCCCAGGTCAAGGGAAGGGCGACTTTTGTGGTGAACATACTGCAAGACCTTAGAGTAATAGCATTCATGCAAGACATGCTACAAATGTGCAGCAAAATGAGCCTGCGCTTTCAGATGGCTACTGTAATGTGTGTGGACTTTCTTGACGCTCAGGAAGCGGCCAATCTTGAGATGGTTCTACTTCAACAAGGATAAAGCACACATTTACCCAAGTTCCTACAGGCACTCCAGTGGAATGAGGAACAGTGTACATACTTTGTCACATCCCTGATACATGGCAATCATCATATAGGACATGACGACCTTCAAAAGGATGTCGGCTTGGTGCCTGTGAAGATCAATGCACATCTGGCAGACGGCTAACCTCAGCAGACATAAGCAGCTACCGATGAATGAGCTGCACCTAATGCAATAAACCCCATGGGAAAAAGCCAACAAAAAGGCACAACCAGCAGCAAAAGAGAGCCTGGAGATATCAGAAAAAAGCTTGATTACGCAACCATAAAAAGAGTTACGACATGGATATTAGAGAAGGTACACATTCAGACCAATGTACAGACATTACCGTAATTTCGTGTGTATAAGACGCACCCGTATATAAGACGCATCCCTTGTTCAGGCCTTAAAAATGATGTATAGACCTTAACTCTGTGTATAGTGCGCACCCCCTTTTTGGAAATATTTTGGCAGTTCAACTCCTCATGAATAACGCTAGAAAACTAGTAAAAAGCTTTTCGAGATGAGTGAAATGTGACATCAATGCTCATCACTGTGTCCATTACAAATTGTCCTAGAGATGATATTCATTGTAATCAATACATTCTAATGGGGAGTGGTATACTGTAAGTACAATTTGTAGGTGCTGCGGCGGGCATTGATAGGCATTGTCTTTGCCGCAGTATAATTGTAATTAAGTGAAATAACCCACCTGTTTGGATGAATCAAGCTAGAGTTGCATTCAGGGTCATCGATTTCGGATCTCCGTGTGACCTGGGGACTCGATATAAAACTACCTAGATTTCTAGCTTTGAGTATAAGACACAACCCCGATTTGAGTGAATTTTTTGTAAAAAAGTGCATCCCATACACGCGAAATTACGGTACTTAAGATATGTAGGAGGGCCACGAGCCAAATCGCCAAACATAGCGTCATAAAACACCAGAAACACTGCAAGACGGTGTGTTAGAACAGAAAACATGGTTAGGTAATGCAGTTCCAGGAAATGCACTTAAAAATACTAGAACAATGCAGCATTTATCTTGCAGGTGTTTATTATAAATCAACATTTGACTCTTACAATCTTAAGTTATTTAAAGCCACTTGTGACTGCTATTATTTCTCAGGAATGTAGAGTTGACTTATCAATATCTTGAATTCAGACTTTCCACAACTGATACATTTCTTTGATTGATTTTCAGGTCACTTTTTAATGCAATGCAATTTTTCACAAATTTCCAATGCATAGAGTAATTTGCACCCCGAGGAGAGCATTAGCGATGTAAGACAATAAGTATGTATTATAGTCCTCTGTATTAACTCCATGGCTGTAGCATTTCCATCCTCATACAGTAACTAATTGCTTACTGTAGAATAGGAAATTAATCCAGGGTGCAAATATACCTAATTTTACCAAAGATGACCTTTCCAAATTTAATTTCACCGAACAGTCATTTCATACATTTACACAGATGGGGGGCTAACTTTAATCCAAATTTGATTATACCAAGATTTTCTAATTCAGTAAATTCGGATTGATTACATGCTTGGAATCATGTCCAATTCTACAGTATTATAGTATATATAGTAAACATAACTTATATAGTATACTTACTGTAATGATATATGATATTACTTATAAGGTCAGCGTTTAAAGAGCCAGTGCACAGGCATATGTTCCTTATCTTATTACTAAGTAATTAAAGTAGTTCTCAGAACACTCTCCCAGGATCCAATATCACTCGGCACTTAGTGACACTAGAATTACATATAAAGCAAGTTAACCGACAGTAAAGGACAGACCAGACACAAACATGATGTAGTACACTTCACTAATAAAGTACATTGCTACTTAGATTATTAAGCAGTCTTCTGTCATACCTGACAACGCAACATGGTGTCAGAAGTGGGATATGTCAAGAAAATCTCACACTGCTATGAACAACAGGAACTATAGCAAAAGTTGATCAGGACTGGAGAAGGACTGCAGAAAACAGTTTTAAAAAGAAACTTATTTCCATAGTGGTCCCAGTCTGCCCAGAGCAGAACGTAAGTACTCTAAAAATTAATCTTATTTCTTGCAGAAATATCAATCAAAATTTAACCTACCACTCATCAATTTCTTTTTATTAGTACAGAATTTTCATTTTATCTTGATGAGTATCATCATCATGTTTCCAAAGGTTATCTAAGCATAAAGCATTAATCTATTCTAAGTCAGGGTATTATAGCCAGGATTTTGAAAGTGGGTTCTTAAAATGGGGCACCATGAAGATTTTAGACATCCAATATTTCAAAAATCTTGTTTAAGTATGTATTTTAAAACTGCCCAAAAAATCACTTTATTTTTTTTACCTCCCTCCCGACTGTTTGCCTACTTAGCATTTCCACGTAAAAAAAAAATAATAAAAAAAATCAACTTTATTTTTATTTACCTCCCTCCCGACCCTATAAAATTGGTCCGGGAAGAATCCTGGAACCAATATATCAATTAACCGTCGCCTTATGGGAGAGGAAGCCCAAGATGTATATGACACCTTCAAGTTTGACACGGAAGATGGTCAAAGTACAGCCATGGTCTATGATAAGGTAATCGACATGTTTGACAAGTACTGTACCCCAAAAAAGAATCTTACTCTTGAACGATTTCATTTTATGAAGGCAGTTCAAAGTAATGGAGAGTGTTGATCAGTTTGTCACTAGACTGAAAACCTCAGTAAAAGCTGCGAGTTTGGAGAGTTAGAAGAGTCCCTAGTAAAGGATAGACTAGTGGTAGGAATAATAGGTGATAGTGTTAGGGAGAGGCTATTAAGGGAAGATAACCTGTCACTTGAAAGGGCAATACAGATTTGTAAATATGCAGAGCTTGTCAAGACACAAGCTAGTGAATTACGAGGTGAAAGTGCCTCAGAGATAAATGCCATCAGACAGTCCCGACAATATAGGCCTACTCATAAGGGGTTAAAGGTAAACTATAGCCAAAGTAAAGGGGCTATAGAGGAAACTGGCCGTCTGAATCTGACTACAAAAAAGCTTAAGAATCGCCCCAAAATTCATGCTACAAAGGAGAGGTTGAAGGGATATTATAAGAGTGAAATCCCAGTTAAAGGAAAATGCATGCTAGCTGTGAAACATGAAATGAAAAAACATAATATAGCATTTTTTTTATAGTGCCAGGAAGCACACAGCCACTACTAGGGCGGGCAGCACGTGAAAAGCTTGAGTTAGCTAACAGCAACGTTAGTAGTGAATATGAAACACTACTGACAGAGTTCAGTGATGTTTTTAAAGGGCTAGGAAATCTACCAGGACAGCATAAAATTGTAATTGATGAATCTGATACACCTGTAGCTCATGCCTGTAGAAAAGTTCCACTCAAACTTCATGACAAACTCAAAGAAGAGTTAGACAGAATGGAAAAATTAAAAATGTTATTGCCAAGGTTGATGAACCAACTGACTGGGTGAGTTCTATGGTCATTGTAAAAAAAGAAAATTGGCAATATTAGAGTATGCCTAGATCCGAAGGATCTGAATAAAGCAATAAAACGCCAACATTACAAACTTCCGACAAGAGAAGATATAATGGCAAAATTCGCAGGTGCTAAATACTTTAGCAAACTAGATGCTTCACAAGGGTTTTGGCAGTTAAACCTAGATGAGGAAAGCAGCTACCTCTGTACATTTAATAGCCTGTTTGGTCGTTACAGGTACTGCAGATTACCATTTGGTATTTCCTCCGCACCTGAAGTGTACCACAAAACAGTACATGAGATTTTTGAAGGAATACAAAATGTAGATACATCAATGGATGATATCATTGTATGGGGGAATAATAAAGATGAACATGACAAATCCCTACAAAAGGTGCTGGAAGCATCTAGAAGGTCAAATCTTAGACTCAATGAAGAAAAATATAGTAAATGGTGAACATTTACTAGGAGTGACGTGCTAAAACCCTCTCCTCCATAACTAGTGAAGGAGTAGCTCAACATGAGATAACCCCACAGGCAATGTGAACACAGCTATTAACAAGACAGATTTACAGCATCCTGATATGATATTTGAATTGACAAGAACTCAATATGATAACACTGAACAGTCAAGTATATTAATGATTAAACTACCAGAGTTGAATCAGATCCTCTTATCAAAAGAAGGGAGATGTAATGATATATGATATTACTTATAAGGTCAGCATTTAAAGAGCCAGTGCACATCCTGACAGCTAATCCTTATCTTAGTACAAAGTCATAAAAGGCATATGTTCCTTATCTTATTACTAAGTAATTAAAGTAGTTCTCAGAACAGACTCTCCCAGGATCCAATATCACTCTGCACTTAGTGACACTAGAATCACATATAAAGCAAGTTAGCCGACAGTAAAGGACAGACCAGACACAAACATGATGTAGTACACTTCACTAACAAAGTACATTGCTACTTTAACAGATTATTAAGCAGTCTTCTGTCATACCTGACAACGCAACACTTACTTTGTGAACACATACATACACATACATTGATAGGTAAGATGCACATTAGTAAATGAATTTTCTTTTTCTTAAAGACAAGTCTTCACTTTGATAATGAACTATTTATGAACTATTTGTAAAGGGATACTTGGACATGTTAAATATGTCAGTATCTAGGGGTTTTAACATCAGACACAATCCATCTCTCTTCGTAGCTGGTCTAGTTCAATTAACCCTTCCAAAGCTATGGCTACTTTCGACCAAAGCACAAATTTTCCGGAAACCATTTAAACCCTGCCATGCTGGTAATCAGCTCTCGCTGAGTACTCTCCGATGAACACCCATGTGCCAGGGTTTCAATAATTTTTCAGTTTCTTGGCATCATTTTGTAAGAGCTGAATTAGCCACCAGCAATATACGGATTGTGGGTCATTGCTCCCCATTCGATTGGTCAGAAGAGTAGGTGTGATATACCACTACCTCATGGGAAAGTGGGTCTATAAGGGTACTGCCATGGGAAATTAAGGAACAATGTATTTCAATTTATTTCACCTATTGATGTAATTATAATGCGAATGGATACAAAAATTAAATGTTGAAGACTTCAACACTTAATTTTTGTACTTGAAGTACCCATTAAAGATAACGGGTAGCTTAGGGAAAAAACAAATAAGAACTCTTGATCACCTAAGATAACTGATCAATCCACTTGCATGAGGGGGAGAGGAGATTGGTCAGATATTGAAATCATAACTCTCCATTCCTTGATAATAGCATCGCTCGTTAGCAGGCCCTGTCTTAGCCAGCAGGGCGTCTGGGCATCCTTAGACACCCAAACCCTTAAAAGCATCCCTCAGGACACCCAATACATTTTGTGAAGAATTTCTAAAAAAGTCAATTATCATGCATATGATCGAATTTTCCACCCTCCGTATAATTCCCATCACACTGTATAATGATACTATTCCTTATTTTGATAAATTAATCCATGTTTAAGGTTGAAATCAGAGTATACTTTGATAATTTGGACGCCCAAAGATTTTACCATTGCTAATTTTGGGCACCTAATTTCTAAATCCTGGCTAAGACCCTGTATTAATAGCAGGGGTGTTCAACAGTTGCACCAGATTCAAAATGTGTGACTGACCATCTCAATAATAACAACACCAACAACTACTACTACTACTATAACTACTATTAGCAAGAAGAAGAAAGGTGGTGTTAAATTAAAATGGGTCACCAAAAAACGACCAGAGAAACATAAATAGTAACTGTCACCTTTTCTGAATATTATCGATTGTCAGTTTTGTAATCGCTAAATCAGTAAAAAAAAAAGAGGCAACCAATCAATTATTGATTATAATTGATGTTCATCCCAACTCTAATGGTAAGTATATATACATTATTCAACTGCTTGCTTCAACATCAGCACTCGCCCATTCAAATAGCAACTATATCATAGTTTATTGACTTAAGGGTAGAACCCTTCTCAATACCCAGGTTACTGAACACTGTTACAAGAAAATAACAGCACTTATGCTATTGTATATGTTGCATCTCATAGCTACCAAATAATGATAAGCTTATCAATAAGTGGCTACTTTGAAGTGACGGGGCACAGTTAAAGGAATATGGCTGTTTTGTGCTTTTGGCATGTTGAGACTAACCTGTTACTTGAAATCAGACTCTACCATTTGATCATTCATGTCTTTGGTAAGGTGCCAGGCCCTACCTCCAAAAGGTATATACATGATAAGTATTTGTTTTTTATTGAATGTTGCCATATGCCTCAAAATTACTAACAAAACATGGTTTACATAGTAAATGTTGGTTTTCAGGTCCTGTCATGATTCAAGGTACCTGTGACTTGATCTTCTACCTAAAGGATGTTCATATCTGTCATGTATTCTAAAACACTGGCTTCGAAGACTGTCGTTATTCACTTTCAGCCAAAAAATGAGATGAAAATATTAGTCAAATTAACCAGCATGGTCAAAACGGACATCTAGATCATTTAGGACCATTTTACAAGGAAGATCCATACGCCCCATAAGCCCCAAGGATCCGAGCGGAAATGTTAACCCATTCACACTCAGAGTGCCACAAGAACCTAACGTCTGCTACTTTCATACTTTTGAAAATAACTTGAGAACAAAGCGAAAGTTCACAAAATATTTGAAGGAGAGTTGTAGTTTGGCTTCTGATAAACATTTCTCTTTCATGTGCTTTCCAGAGAATACTTTAATAAGTATTAATGTATTTCCAAATGTGTCAGGCCTGTTTTGGCTGGTCTGAGTGTTATTGGGTTAAACAGCTGTGCAATTAGCCTTTACTCCATGGACTTCTGATGGAGTGTGACACGTTCCTTATTTCATATAGATATTGATGCCAGTCTAAAAAGAAAATCATCAGAGAACTGTCAGTCCAAACGACAAGCTGGCTAATTGTGAAACCCCTGCAACACACCATAGGGCTCCAAAGCAAAGGCAGCCTCCTAGCCAAGGACTTTGCCAGGACCTGTCTTGGCTGTCTTTTGGACGGGCAGTTTCCTGAAAATCCAATTTTTGGACAAGCAAATTTTTTAAGAAGAATCTTTAATTGAGAATTTTGGGGGGTAAAAACCACATATTTTACCATCTAAAGATCTTCTGAGACAAAGCTGAAGTGTAAATTGCCCTTTTCAACACAATATGCTATCAAAATGAAGTTGTTATAAAGATTTGAAGTAGATAAATAGCTAAATCTGGACGGGCAGAATATTTGAAATTGCTGTTTTGGACAGGCATTTTTGATATCCTAGCTAAGACCTTGCTACTAGCCCTTGGTAAGTGAGGAAATATCACAGCCAGTTAAACATCAAATATGCTGGCCTAACAGAATTTCTGGGTATTTCAAAATCCTAGCTGATTTCTTCCAAGAGCCTATCAAAGCCTGTCAGCGAAACTCTCTTGGGTATCAACATATAAAGTACCTAGGTTTTCATTTAGGTTGCTAGTATCATCTATAGTGTCACCTCCTGATTAATAGGAACATACACTCCTTTCACAACAGTAATCATATCCTGGTTTTCCTGTTTAATGGACAGATTGCTAGAAGTATCCTTTCACAACAGTACTCGTATCCTGGTTTTCCTGTTTAATGGACAGGTTGCTGGAATTATCTGTCACCTCTTGTTCAGTAGGAACACACTGTCCTTCCACAACAGTAAACGTATCCTGGTTTTCCTGTTTAATGGATAGGTTGCTGGTATTATCTGTCACCTCTTGTTCAGTAGGAACACACTGTCCATCCACAACAGTAAACGTATCCTGGTTTTCCTGTTTAATGGATAGGTTGCTGGTATTATCTGTCACCTTTTGTTCAATAGGAACACACTGTCCTTTCACAACAGCACTCATATCCTGGTTTTCCTGTTTAATGGATAGGTTGCTGGTATCGTCTTTCTTCTCCTGTTTAATAGGAACACACTCGCCGTTCACAACAACCCACTGCTGTGCTTCCACTGACTCTGGAGCTTTGGTGTGAGGGGTTTGCTTGCAGCGTAACCTCTTATGGCGCACCAGAGACGAGGAAGTGGTAAATGTCTTAGGACAATTTTCACACTGAATGGTTCTCTTATTAGTGCCGATCTTGTTGTGTTGACTATGATGCTGTGACAGACCTGAAGCCTGTGAGAATGTTTCACCACATAGCCCACATTTAAATGGTCGGTCATATCTGTGTTTTATCTCATGTTCCATCAGCTCTTTTGAAAACGAGAATGCTTCACCACACTGCCCACACTTGAATGGCCTTTCATATCTGTGAATTTTCTCATGTTGCATCATCTCTTGTGATGAAGAGAATGCTTCATCACATAACTCATACTTGAATGGCTTTTCCACTGTATGAATAGTTGTAGGCTCTTGCGATGCCAATGTCTGGGCCTGTCCCTCATCACAAGGTTTAGCCTTAGATGTTCCTTTTACTGTATGAACCTTTTTATGGCATACCAGCAGTTGCATTGTTTTGTATGCTTTATGACAGAATTCACACTGGAATGGACTTTCCCCTTTGTGACTCTTTGTGTGACTCTTTTTATGCTTCGTCAGATTTCCCAACTGTGAGAATGTTTTATCACATATTTCACACTGGAATGTTTGTTTTACTGTATGAACCTTTTTATGGCATGCCAGCAGTTGCATTGTATCGTATGCTTTATGACAGAATTCACACGGGAATGGACTTTCCCCTGTGTGACTCTTTTTATGCTTTGTCAGATTTCCCAACTGTGAGAATGTTTTATCACATATTTCACACTGGAATGTTTTTCCCGCTGTGGGAATCCTTTTATGCAGTGTCAGATGTCCTAGCTGTGAGAATGTCTTATGACACATCACTTTTCTTTTATGTTGTCTCAGATTTGATGACTTTTTGAATTTCTTATCACATATCTCACACTGAAATGGCCTTTCCCCTGTGTGAATCATTTTATGCCACTTCAGGGTCGCTAATTGTGAGAATGCTTTATCGCATATCTCACACCGGAATGGCCTTTCTCCTGTGTGAATCATTTTATGCCCCTTCAGGGTTGCTAATTGTGAGAATGCTTTATCACATATCTCACACTTGAATGGTCTTTCCCCAGTGTGAATCCTTTTATGTCGTGCCAGATCTGATGACCGGAAAAATCTTTTATCACATATCTCACACTGGAATGGTCTTTCCCCTGTGTGACTCCTTTCATGTCTTATCAGATTTGATGACTGGTTGAATTTCTTATCACATATCTCACGCTGGAATGGTCTTTCCACTGTGTGATTCCTTTTATGGTCTTTCAAGTCTGCAGACTGTGAGGTTTTTTCGCGTATCTCACACTGGAATGGTTTTTCCCCTGTGTGAATACTTTTATGCCGTGTCAGACTTGTTGAATATGAGAATGTCTTATCACATATCTCACACTTGAATGGTCTTTCCCCAGTGTGAATCCTTTTATGTCGTGCCAGAACTGAACCACTAATGAATGTTATATCACATAGCTCACACTTGAATGGTCTTTCCCCAGTGTGAATCCTGTTATGTCGTGCCAGAACTGAACCACTAATGAATGTTATATCACATAGCTCACACTTGAATGGTCTTTCGCCAGTGTGAATCCTTTTATGTTGTGCCAGAACTGAAGCACTAATGAATGTTATATCACATAGCTCACACTTGAATGGTCTTTCCCCAGTGTGAATTTTTTTATGTCCTGTCAGATTTGATGACTGGAGGAATTTTTTCTCACATACCTCTCCCTGGAATGCTGTTTCCCTTGAGTGAATACTTTTATGACAAGTCAGAGATGAAGCACTAGAGAATGTTTTTTCATATATCTCACACTGGAATGGGATTTCCATAGTCACTGCTCCTTTAAGAAACTGTCCTAGTAATATCTGGGAGTTGTGGATTTGCTGAATTTGTTTATAGGAATAGTGTGTCTTTTACATAACTCTTCGTTGATCTTGCACAGCCAAATGTTATAGTTTTAGGACAACTATAGTTTTTGCAGAAATCAGAAAATAGTCATCTCAACTGAAGGCTCTCAAATAGCAGTTCCTGAAGAGCATGATCTGAAAAAATAAAAATAAGAGTAAATATGAGGTTTATTAAGTAAAGTGGATTAGAAAAGTCTTTCTAAATTTTTTAAATAATTGCATGTCTTAGGAAAACATTTTTTTGAAAAGTTTCTCTTGAAATGGGAACTAATCTATAATGATTTGGACAAGAGGGGCGACAATGGTTTGAATATGTTAAATGGGTCATATGATTTGCTTGGCCTTGCTTGACTTTCAACATAAGGTCTCGTTCAATTTTAAATTAAGGTTTTGGGCTCATTGCAGTTCCATTGTGGACATCTACTGCTGCGGTCACCACTAAAAACATCAAAATCTTTAGAAAAATACATAAAATCAACTAATCAAAAAGGTTCATCTTCACACAAGCACCAAAAATCACTCCAGAATGTATTTTGTCAGAAATGCCCCAGGCTGTCAATTCTGAGGCTCCTACATTTCCAGATCAAGAAATGGGTGTAAGGAAGAATCAAAATGGCCAGGGTGAAACTATTACCTGTTCTGAGGACTACATCCTCAAAAAAGTACAAATAGTTTTGATTAAGCCTTCCGTTATGTATTTTTGCTGTATGCAAAACTATATGCAGGTGCCTGTGTTTAGGCAAGGTACTGTTTGTATTAACCCATTCACACTTAGAGCTCCACCAGAATCTAACGTCTGCTACTTTCATACTTTTGAAAATAACTTGAGAACAAAGCGAAAGCTCACAAAAAGTTTGAAGGAGAGTTGTAGTTTGGCTTCTGATAGACAATTCTCCTTCATTTGTTTTCCAGAAAATGCTTTTGTAAGTAATATATTTCCAAATTTGACAGGCCTGTTTTGGCTGGTCTGAGTGTTAATGGGTTAAAGTGAACAGGTTGACTCTTACCAGAGTCAACTCACACCCAAGCTGGCCAAGTGCCCAGCATGTATTATCACTTGCTTTTTACTGGTTGGAGATATTCCAACAAGTATTGGAATAGGGTGGACTTTAAAAAGGGGCCGGATAGGTTTTGACGATGTATAATGAGGTTTCGGTCATGGTAATATATTTGTCTATTTTTCGTTCAGGGTAAAGTTAGTTATAAATGTTTGATACCATTTTGAAGCTGCTAGTTAACCGACCCATGCTTATGAAAAATATCATCTGGATGCCATAAAACTTTTGAAATAGCTTTGAAAAAATTATGAATACTATCAAAACATTTGAAGAGGACTTGTGGATGAAATTCAGATGAACATGTCTCCATCAAATATTTTCTAGAATATGCTTTTGTCAGAGAAATATTACAAAAATAGTCAGGTCATTTTTGGGCTTTACAGGCATGATGAAGGGGTTAATAACAGACAAATTCTTCCTTTTTCAAACTACTGAGTATGATCTCTCTCTCTCTCTCTCTCTCTCTCTCTCTCTCTCTCTCTCTCTCTCTCTCTCTCTCTCTCTCTCTCTCTCTATATATATATATATATATATATATATATATATATATATATATATATATATATATATATATATACATATATATACATATATATATATATATATATATATATATATATATATATATATATATATATATATATATATATATATATATATATGGGCTTGATCAAGTTGAAGTTAGCATTTAAGACAAAAAAATAAATTTCATATTAGCAGTATTTTTCTTATATATTTGGAAAGCTAGAAGTCTGAAGTTTCTGGATCTTTGGTCAGATTAACTGTACCCCCCCTTATGAAAAAGTTATGAACATTTTACTGTGCCGGGTGTCTGTTTGTTGGTTTGTTCAACGCCTTTCTGACAGTGGCATTTCACAAAATGTTAAAACCACCATATTTTCTTGTAAAACCATCTTATGATCTTCAATATTGCTCTAGATGATACAATTAGACCTAGGAAGAGATCTTCCCAGGTCTAATTGTATCATCTAAAGCATCTTAGACTGTGCCAATAGATATAGGATTGAATATTATGTTTTGGGGTGTTTTTTATGAATTTTGAAATATGGTGATCTGTGATTCTGTAACATGTGATCCTGTTACAGAAAAAGAGCATTTTCTTAATTTTTGAAAATGTTCAGATTGGATATTTACTATGAAACTTCATAGAAAAAAGCATTTTGACACTGACTTAACTATAAGGGGCACACTTTTGAAAAATAAATTTTTGAAAGGTGTTTTTGTGGGGGCTGAAGTTGGTGATTCTGTACCATTACAGAATCACATATTTGATAAATTGACTGGTTAAAGCCTATAGATGTCTTGGATATTCTTTAAATGGACTAGTTTGTTATCTTATCTTTAACTTAAGTATTGACTGATAGTTTCCATATTTAGAATGAGACATTGTGCACAAAACTTTGAAAAAAAATGTATGTGTCCATTATCAAGTAGTAGTTTCAATATGGCATCAAAACGCTTAGGACTAGGACTAAGCTGTACAAGGAAATCAGATTAAGTTCTTTATAAACAAGTAACTCAAAACTACCTTTTTAAAGCATTCACACAGTTTTAAATTAAAGTATAATTAAGCTGGCCAGCGGGGCATCTCTGCCTCATTTGAGTACCGACTGCCTCAAAAATCACCCATCAGGACACCCAAATAATTTTGTGAGTAACCCTTTAAAAAGACATTTTCAAAAATAAAATTAAACTGTTTTCACTCTAGTATAAATTCAGTGACTTTTTAACAGGCATGTATTTCACTAAGTACATGCATGTTCATGGTTGTAATGGGCCATATCAAGCTATTCAAATTGTTGCAGATGGAATTTCATAATATTGAGTTCAATTTTTTTCCTCAAATTCAGGAAAACTTGCTCCCTCATTTGGTTGTTTTATCTTATAGTAATATCATTCTTGAACCCTCTTTGTTCCAGACTTTTGCAAAGTAGTAGATTTTAGAGAATGTATATCTGTGGTGAACAGGAAAGCTCTTTGACAGAGATTTTAGATA
>OZ012700.1:7607900-7622900 GCA_963942565.1 Maea johnstoni | reverse complement strand
CTGATAAGACATATAACTTCACAGTTATTACAAAATAAAACATGTTTTCAGTCTCCGGTTTACGTGCGTTTGGTTACCATAGTGTCTAATCATGAGTTATATCTCATGCTTACCCGATACCCTTTCTCAGTTTCATATTTCGCATATAAATAATATTTACATGTTTGCCAAACTAACCAAAAGGCATCTATCTGTTCGTAACTAAAGTTTATTTGCACAAAGAAGTCATATTTTTGAAATAATAATTTATTGACTGTGATAAATGGATAGTACTTTCTTATTTCAGTGGACCAGCAACCAGAGACCGCCTTCAGACAGCAATACAGAACTGGGCTGTTCATTTGAGAACTGTGTCGTGGAACTACGGCCACTGCAAGGACAACATAGTTATTGTCGTTTCCAGAGATGACAGAAAGGTACTAATCATGTAACATGTACTAAATATTTAACTTGTTCCTGCAGTGATGTAATTTTGAATTATTGTTTTCAATTATTATTATTATTATTATAATTATTATTATTATTATTATTATTATTATTATGTTTCAACAGCTTTTTCATGATTATTACTTTTTAATTTCATTAGTATTATTATTATTGTAATTATTAGTATTAACATTATTATCATTATTATTATTATTATTATTAGTAGTAGTAGTAGTAGTAGTAGTAGTAGTAGTAGTATCAGGTTGTGTCAGTGCAAACACCACACATATCCAAGTATCGTTAATGACCAGTGTTGCCATAGCAACCACAATATTAGTTGAATATAACTGGAGTTCATGTTATCCCAATACACCTGTAGTTTTTGCCCTTCCAAACAGCTAGCCCATAGAAGAAAAGCCACCAATTTTTTTATTTACCGTCTTAAGGTAAGCATCTCCCGGGGAGCGCTGCTATGTGGATCTGTCAATGGATACCATGCATATAAAAGGATCGCTTGCAATTGGTTCTCTTTGAATCTGAAGGATCTGTTCATGCATTTACTCTTTTCCTCTTTCATCTAGAATTGTTATGCCGTTTCACTGTTCTTCAAATATGACAAAAGACCGCTTTATAATGATATTTCATAGCACTAATGGCCTTTGTGTGTCAAATAGCCTTTTAACCCTCATCCAATGGCAATGTGGTGACCAGATTGCAACACACAGTCGAGGAAAGGTCGCGGCTAGAAGTACTCCCCGCACATTCCCCTGCAACCAGTCATGCAAGCATCTACCTTTAATTGATCATTTCATGATACCAATGTCTTATACATCAAGGTAATATCGTTAACTCTGGGTATCAATTCTACAAAGAAACACATAGTCCATAAACTGTTCTGGACAGAACCATACCTCAGCATCTTACGTAAGAACTGTAGTATCCTTTTTTAGTAAGCCCTGGTTGGATAAAACACCCGTTTTGAGCTTCCACAGCTGTCAGTAGCCCCACCAAGGACTGCATTTGACACCTAGCCGCAACAGTATGATTAGGCCAAGAAACAAACCTACAGTTCGAATAAGTGACTGCAAATTAGATAGAGCTATTAGTTTTAAAGTGCTGATTTTGTACAGGCAAGTCTACAACTAACCTAAGCTTTATCCTAACAATAGCACAGCAATGCACTACCAAACAACACATGTACAACATCGTTATCTTTTCTGCCATATTAACTATTAAGGCTGGACCATTCATGTTACAGCCTATCCCAACTAGATTCTGCTTTTCAATTTTTGTTAGGGAATATGCAAAAATACTGCATGACTTGCTGAAACTCGAGCAAGCTCTCTCTCTCTCTCTCTCTCTCTCTCTCTCTCTCTCTCTCTCTCTCTCTCTCTCTCATTGTACCATTGCCTTCCCTTTATGAATGTGTATAAAGCCCAACTCTATGTTTCAGGTGTTTACTTCAACTGGACCCACTGCTAGGCGAGTGCTGACCAACGGTTGTGTGGATATGGTCTACACACAGGCGCGGCCCATGCTCAGCAGAGGAGACTTTGCAGCAGCATTAAAATTCATGGTAGAGAAATACGGGTAAGCAACGGACACAGGAAATTTCATTGTTCAGAATCAACAATAGTCATATATATATATATATATATATATATATATATATATATATATATATATATATATATATATATATATATATATATATATATATATATATATATATATATATATATATATATAGTCAGGCAGCTTATGTAGGAAAATAGGGGGTCCGTGTGCAACTCATGTTAATTGTTGGAGACGTAATGTTTCTAGACCAATTTTGGATGAGGACTTCAAAAAAATATGTCTCCAATTTTTTCGATAATTTTTTCAAGGTCAAATGGTCAATGTCAAAGGTCAAAATCCTTAAAATGCCTTGTTTGGACCTGTAACAAGCTGCATTTGGTAGGAAACTCGATTTTTAGGGTGACATATACTAAACAAATAAATTTCCTACACAAACAATTAGTATTTTACACAGTAAAGTTTAAATCTGAGGTCAATAAGTTCATTTTAAAGTAAAGGTTAAAGGTCAAATCAGTGAAAAATGCCTTGTATAGACAAGAAATGAGCTGTATTTGATAAAAGTTGGTTAGAAACCATATTTTATGATGAGACACACTTCTCCAGTAAATTTCATTAAAGTACACTTTATATATTCCACCTCAAATATTTTATCTGAGGTCAATGAGTCCATTCAAAGGTCAAGATCAACCATCAAAATGCAGGAAAATGCCTTGCATGGACCGGATACAAGCTGCATTTGATTCAATATGGTTAGAAACCAGCTGTTTAGGATGAAATGTACACTTAATACGTGAATTTCATACACACAGCTTCAGTTTTGAACTCAGTATTTTTTTAATCTGAGGTCAATAAGTACATATAAAGGTCAAAGGTCAAATCTGTGGAAATGCCTTGTATGGACACGAAATGAGCTGCATTTGATAAAAGTTGGTTAGAAACCAGATTTTATGATGTCAGATGCGATATTTTATGATGAGACACACTTTTTCAATAAATTTCATTAAAGCACACTTCATATTTTCCACCTAAAAGATTATATCTAAGGTCAACGAGTCCATTCAAAGGCCAAGATCGACAGTCAAAATGCAGGAAAATCGCTTCCACGGACTGGATACAAGCTGCATTTCATTCAATATGGTAAGAAACCAGCTGTTTAGGATAAATACACTTAATACGTGAATTTCATACATACAGCATCAGTATTTTACTCAGTAATTTTTAAATCCATAAGTACATATAAAGGTCAAGATCAAAGGTCAAAT
The DNA here is from genome assembly GCA_963942565.1 of Maea johnstoni. Classification (NCBI taxonomy): domain Eukaryota; kingdom Metazoa; phylum Annelida; class Polychaeta; order Spionida; family Magelonidae; genus Maea; species Maea johnstoni. Next base: position 7,619,634 of record OZ012700.1, on the reverse strand, counting down.
TAGTGAAAATGCCTTGAAATGACAGAAAATGAGCTGCATTTGATAAAATTAGTTAGAAACCAGATTTTATGATGTCAGATGCGATACACTTTTCAAGTAAATTTCATTACACTTCATATTTTCCACCTCAAAGATTATATGTAAGGTCAATGAGTTCATTGAAAGGTCAAGATCAACAGTCAAAATGCAGGAAAATGTCTTGCATAGACCAGAGACAAGCTGCATTTGATTCAATATGGTTAGAAACCAGCTGTTTAGGATGAAATACACTTTTCCAGTAAAACTATATCCACACACACTTAATTTTGTCCAGAGTATTGAATCAAGGGTCATAGTCCAAGTCAAATGTGAAACAACCCTGGGAAAAGACCACTATCAATCTTTTATAGATTTCATTCACTGAAGAAAAGACTTTAATTGTTATCTATGAAAAGTTTTTATATAGGAAACAAGTTCAACTTTACAATCATTCTGTATACAGTGGTGCTTGTTTCTTAAATAAAAAAAAACTTATTCATCCTAAACAGCTGGTTTCTAACCATATTGAATCAAATGCAGCTTGTCTCTGGTCCATGCAAGACATTTTTCTGCATTTTGACAGCTGATCTTGACCTTTCAATGAACTCATTGACCTTACATATAATCTTTGAGGTGGAAAATATGAAGTGTAATGAAATTTACTTGAAAAGTGTATCGCATCTGACATCATAAAATCTGGTTTCTAACTAATTTTATCAAATACAGCTCATTTTCTGTCATTACAAGGCATTTTCACTAATTTGACCTTTGATCTTGACCTTTATATGTACTTATGGATTTAAAAATTACTGAGTAAAATACTGATGCTGTATGTATGAAATTCACGTATTAAGTGTATTTATCCTAAACAGCTGGTTTCTTACCATATTGAATGAAATGCAGCTTGTATCCGGTCCGTGCAAGCGATTTTCCTGCATTTTGACTGTTGATCTTGACCTTTGAATGGACTCGTTGACCTTAGATATAATCTTTTAGGTGGAAAATATGAAGTGTGCTTTAATGAAATTTATTGAAAAAGTGTGTCTCATCATAAAATATCGCATCTGACATCATAAAATCTGGTTTCTAACCAACTTTTATCAAATGCAGCTCATTTCGTGTCCATACAAGGCATTTCCACAGATTTGACCTTTGACCTTTATATGTACTTATTGACCTCAGATTAAAAAAATACTGAGTTCAAAACTGAAGCTGTGTGTATGAGATTCACGTATTAAGTGTACATTTCATCCTAAACAGCTGGTTTCTAACCATATTGAATCAAATGCAGCTTGTATCCGGCCCATGCAAGGCATTTTCCTGCATTTTGACGGTTGATCTTGACCTTTGAATGGACTCATTGACCTCAGATAAAATATTTGAGGTGGAATATATAAAGTGTACTTTAATGAAATTTACTGGAGAAGTGTGTCTCATCATAAAATATGGTTTCTAACCAACTTTTATCAAATGCAGCTCATTTCTTGTCTATACAAGGCATTTTTCACTGATTTGACCTTTAACCTTTACTTTAAAATGTACTTATTGACATCAGATTTAAACTTTACTGTGTAAAATACTAAATGTTTGTGTAGGAAATTTATTTGTTTAGTATATGTCACCCTAAAAATCGAGTTTCCTACCAAATGCAGCTTGTTACAGGTCCAAACAAGGCATTTTAAGGATTTTGACCTTTGACATTGACCATTTGACCTTGAAAAAATTATCGAAAAAATTGGAGACATATATTTTTGAAGTCCTCATCCAAAATTGGTCTAAAAAAATTATGTCTCCAACAATTAACATGAACTTCCCACGGAAACTACATAAGCTGCCAGACTAATATATATATATATATATATATATATATATATATATATATATATATATATATATATATATATATATATATATATATATATATATATATATATATATATATATATATATGTATATATGATCAAGTCACATACTCAAGTTGACAACCCTGGTTTCCATGCTTGTTCAATCCTCAGGCCACTATAGAGACCATTTTGGGTCAAAGGTCCTCCTCACCCATGCTACGTTGAGGCTTGAGTGTTCTCGTCCTGATATATATATATATATATATATATATATATATATATATATATATATATATATATATATATATATATATATATATATATATATATATATATATATATATATATATATATAAACTAGTATATGTAGTTATGATATGATATGATATACTTCACTGCATGAACATCCATATCCCACTCGGCTCAGCCTAGTAGGATATGGATGACCTCGGGTGGATAGCAGACCGGACCGCACTTTCAAACAGGGCGTTACTAATAATTCTAAATTCTTTCAGACTCATCATACGAGGAGAGGAGAGTTGCGGATCAGCCTCCGCCGAGGACGGAGGTTTGGGTACTGGAGCCATTTTTGGCATCGTGTTAGGTAGCCTCGCCGGGGCATTGAGTCTCTGCTGCTGCTGCTACTGCTGCTTCTGCGGGAAGTGCAAGGACTGGAATGGCACTGGGGGCTCCTCGTCCAGTTCTTATTACGGGGGGCACCACTGTGGGGGAGGGGGAGGTTGGTCTAGTGGGGTAGGGGGCGGGGGAGGGGGTGGTTTCAGTAGTGGGGACGGAGGTGGTGGGGGAGGAGGGGATTTCTAATCATCGCAACAGTGATGATAATTGCAAAAAATCCATTTAAACATTACATGCCCAGAGTCTCCTCGTGGGAACTATGATACCCATCTGTGATACTTCTGAAAATAACTTAATAACACGATTTTCCAAATATGGATGGTTAAAACCAAAACTCGAACGCATTGATATATGTACTCTACCTATTGGTATTACAAAAGCATCTACAACAGTATTACAAGCGCACAACTATTACGATATTTAGTCAATGTATGTCATGTGAATATCTATGCTTAGTATTTCTTTTTACCTGATGAGTTGGTAATCGTCCGTATTTTATCCATTCCAGTGAAATGACTAGTGTACTTTATTTGAAATAATAGCGAGTAGGAAAACTGATAAAATAGACATAGGACAAGCATGGGGACTTGATCAGGTTTCCAATGGAGTTGATAATGTAATGGATAATAGACAGAAAACAAAGCCTGGTATACTAGGAGATTGCTCCTTTTGGACAGTAATAAAGGGGAGAGAGACTGATATTCCACAGCCCTAAGTCGTTGCCATGGCATGGATTTGAAAATTGATCGGGGCGGCTATTTGGTGAGAGTCGTCAGTGATTTGGAGGCACCCGTTATGTAGTAGAAGTCAGTGAATGGAAAATTGCACTTGTTTACCATTTTAAAAGTATGAACTATGATTGTGAACAACATATACCTAAGCAAGATAAAGTTAATCGTTTTGGGAATTGCTTCCTCACTTATCAAGATCGTAGCACTTCGAGTGTGATGTACAGGAAAACCTTTGCTTTCAGGACAATTTATAGAATCCATCATGGTAATTTCTGTACGAAAAATCTGTCAATTGAAATATTTGTAGCCTTTTTAAAAATAAAAATAAAAATACAACAGTTGTATAAAATGAGTTCGTTTCTGTATGTGCAGTTTAAACTGTTTACATATATATATATATATATATATATATATATATATATATATATATATATATATATATATATATATATATATATATATATATATATATATATATATTTATGCGCTTTGCGCCATTAATAATTGTTCTGTGCAAACATTTCTCTTGGCCGTTCAAACCACTCCCGTCGCAAGTGTCCTTACAAAACAATGCAAAACAATCAAAACAATTTCAGATACATAAAAATGGGTCCAGAAAAAATTGATTGCGCACCGTATCTTGTTATTTATTCAACACACTCTTCTCGAAATTTCCAATCCTCACTCGGCGGGCTATTGCGAAAGCTAGTCACCTTTGCAAACAACTGTTAACTCAGACGTCAAGTCCTGAAAAAAGGTTGTGAATGCACCATTATTATAATTTCTGAATGTATCATTGATTACTCCTCGCAAACAGGGGAGAACAGGATTGCTCATTTACTCCTCCCAGACCAGTTTATATCGATTTGTGCAATGAAGATAGCTGGTAGGACAGCAGTAGGTTCGTAGGCAATGAATTTCAGTGTACGCGGAGAAATAGCGCAAATAACTTTTGTGAAGTGCGCTTATGTAAGTTGACCTTTGATGACATAAAGTATGTATTGGAAGGGCTTCGACTATCAATGGAAAGAGCTATGCGAGAGCTTTTGATTGGTTACCCACGTCAAGTTGTTTTAATTTGAATTGAATACATTTCAAAATCGGCTGGATTTTGCCATGAAATTGCCTTTTCTAATAATAGCATTGTTGTTATTCCTGAAGCACCCGTTATGGCAATACCTTGTGCATGTACTGTACCCCGACAGACGAGGCACTAGATCGAAAAGTGGAGGAACCCACCGTCTAACCCCCAGTCATTGCCAACTTTTTCACATGCCCCAGCCGTGCTATATGTAGTTAATCTAAAGCAACAAAAGTATGGTATCAAAATACAAAATAAAAACATATCCATAATTAGATATATTTATTGATGTACATAATTCGAGCTTGATATACACTAAGGGATGATTCTTCTACATTTCTAGCAATATTTTTTATTGTTTACCATTCATCCGTGTAGAGCCCAAAAATGCTCACTCAATTTTAGTAAAATGTTTCGGCAGCAATGGTGGCCATGCCATTTCTCACCACACTCCATTAAATGTGTTGTAAGTTCATGCTTAGTTCCAAAGATGTGTAATAAATAGCCCCAAGGGTAGCTGTGGTGTACTAGCACCCGAGGTGTCACGAAGTGACACCGAGTAAACTCAAGGATCATCACATATACCACAACTTTACAGAAAGTTATTCCAGAATAGATGTGTGCAGTGAAACATGTGATGTGTGCAGTAGCAATGTGATAAATCTTAATGTTTTCGTAACATTTTTATTTTTCTTACCATATTATCATACAGGTGATAAATTCGGTGTTAGAATCTTCGAAAGTGTGGTGCGGCCTGCTATGCACATTCAGGCATCCATATCGCACTCGGCTCCCAATCGTGGGATACGAGTGCCTTCGGCTGGATATCAGGCCGTATCACAGTTTCTAACGAGGAGTAACTAATTATACCATTTCGATATTCCTTATATCCGATTGGGTTGCTTCTGTTAATGATATATGGATATTATTAAATACTTTCATTATGAATAAATCTTTACAGGATGTAAACAGAAAGCAGAGGAGGTTTTTAAGGCTTTACTATAATTGTCACTAACATATGGCCGCTTCAAACCTACATTTTGCGTATCAAATGCTAACGGAGTTGCTGATAATGTGACATATTCATAGCTAAGAGTATTTTGGAAGAAGAGCAAAGCACTTTTTTTCAATTTTATGATTATGTTCCAATGTGAGGCAATCTACAAATTGAAAAGAAAACACCTTTTTACATTTTCAACAAAAATGGAATCCAGCGGCTTTAGAATTCCAAATTCTAATTTCCAGACATGGATCAAATTCCAATTTCCATACATGGATTGGATCATATTTGCTCCATACAGGACCCCGGGGCCAGAATTCAACTGCCTGTTTTAAGTTGATACTGTATAACTGGTTTATTTAGTGGGAGTATTAATTTAGCTGTAATAGCGCACAGCAAATGTCCGCTATATTTATGTTTCAGCTATATATGACCTTGAGTGTAACTAAGATAATGGCTAGGGTTACATGCGCTATCTTAATGTTGCGCAATCATGTTATACTGACGCTACCACGCTAAATATTTGACCCTCCATATTAAAGTGTTATACAGTACTTGAAGCCTCATCCTCAAGCATCCCTAGTTAAGTATTGCCCTTAAAGCGTACTTGCGATTGGTTTGATAACACCCAGATATATCAGAAGGAGTGCCATCAGTGACAAGGTGATGTTCAAGAGGACACACCCTTGCCGGCCAGCTGTTATGGCTCTCGTCCTTCTCATTGTCTATGAACTGATAGCCGTCAGCTGGACGAACAGCCAGCACGTCACCGACTTCCGCTCGCAATCCCACTCCTAGGACAATCTTCTGGAGGCCATCTTGTGGTACGGCAGGGACAAGGGTACGATGGACCACCCTGTAGCTCTCTCCTGGCCCGCTCGCCACAGGGCGAAGCACTTCTACCCAGCCCGTCAACGCCGCCCTGATTCTGTACATCTCCCAGGCAACGATGGTGGCGTTGCACACAAACTTTGCAGGTACCATGATGTTCATTCCGACATAACCTGAACCACCCAATCTCTCAGGGTAATATCCAATGTGTGCTGGACACATCTGTTGCTGAGATGAACCTGTAATATACCAAACAGGCTGTTTAGTTCTGTGACGGGTCTTAATAAAAGAGCAGAATAAAACCGTATGTTAGACTTTGCTTGATATGAATGAAATTACAAAGAATTCTGCACAGCAATACGATTAGGTCATTAGAATTGGCATGATAGTGTGGAAATACCTTGATGAAAAGGCAGCAGTTGGAGGAAAATTACTGAAGGTTGTGTGACGCTTTTGGAAGTTTCAATTTCTTTTTTCTTTTCTGAAAGCAATTGTAATATACAATTTTTGGGCAAAATCAAGAAATTGGGGAAACAAATTTTAGCCCAAAATTAGATTAAGGTAGAATTACCAAGTTTAATACTGACTCTCAAAATCATGATACGTAAGATACAATTTAGAATTGGCGGGTATAGTTATAATGGTACACATTTTAATAAGAAAAAGAAACATGTGCCATTTTCGCTTCGAATGGTATTATTGTCAGATAGATTTTGATAAATTATATTAGTTTGACCAAGGTTGTATGTATCATAAAACTTTAAAGTTAATATTCCTGCTGTATCTGGTTACCTTCAGACGGTTTAGAATATCATTTCATTTAATTTCCAATGTATTTCCAAAGATTTTGGCAACATCTACACTCCAAATGTAAATGCAGTAAATATAGAGGAGTTGATTTCTTTTACAAAATCGTATATATTATATATTTTTTAGTTCCTCAACTTTGTGAAACCTAACCTTAGGAAAGGAGTAATTACTTATACAGAATCTGTTTATTCAATAAATGGCTCCACATATAACAGTTTTTATTTCAATTGAATGGAGATCACTTTTTGCACACATAAGTCACTTATAAGGGAGTTGCTAATTCAAGAAACGTCTACACTATTGGACCACTGCGCATTTGATTGATTAGTAGGAGCCACTTACTAATGTATAAACATGCATATACATTCAACCGCATCACCTTTTGTAGCACTTACTGAGATCGTTTTCTGTTTATTTTACAAATGATAGCACTAGTTTATACACCAAGCATACAGTTTGATCAAACAAAAGGATTTACCTATTAGGTATTCATAACCGGGTAAAATAACATTTGGTTACAATGTCTAAGACTATATAAATGATATGTGTATCCTATAAACAATCAAACTGAATACATTGAGACACTTTTCAATTTGTTTGGCTAAGCAGTATGGGTTTTGCCATGGACAATTTCCGCCGAGTTGTAGTTGTTGATGAAACTTTCTGTCTGGTCCAGATTAAAGCAGTTTTATTCATAAACACGTACACAAAAGACTGATCAGACGTAGAGAATGATAATGGCAAAAGAAATCATATCAGCTGCAATATAAACACTTGATAATACCATGCATTTAAACTACTAACCATCATGTTATATAATGCAATATAAATTCAGGCCAGAGATGAAAGGTGTATATCTGGATGCACATATCTAAGACGTTTCACTCGTAAGCACCATTCCAATATAAATCTAAACTCTAGCCACCCAAGTTTGTGTAAAATAGGATATGATAATTAGGACTGGCAGGTTTCAACTCAACTAATGAATATTTACCTTTTGCGTAGCACTAATTTTAAATGATTTAATATGTTTAATGACAAGTAATTGATATTCACCATTTGAGTTGCACCACCTGGTGTAGCAATGGCTGAGAATGTTTACTTTACTAATAGTTATATTTGCTTAATACCTTGCAGTTAATTTCATGATTAGATATTAAGGTGCCTTTCTGGTGTATCCTCAATAGCCCGGAAATGAGTAAAGTAGCAATTACTGGTATGAGATGTCCATTCTACTGGTTGAAATCCCAGTAGTTTTATCATATAGTAGGAGTAACTTACCTGGTATCCACACTTGAGCGTCATCACTTTTGGGGGCAATTGCCAACATAGGTAGACTATTAGGCCCTGTGGCAGTCAAGAGTGTACATGTTTGTGAACTCCTAGCGTACACCACTGATCCACAGAATCGTCTACCCACACACAGATCCATACACTCTGTTATGGCTACACCGTGATGCGTCGTAATTAGAAACTCTTGCAGCTCTTCAAAATTGTATCCAAAACTCGCTCGTTGGAATATAGCCTGCTTCCCCATGCTATCCTGCACATGGCACAAAGTATAGCAAAGTGCCACCCAAGCCATCCATATGCATCCCCTCATATTGGATGATTCAATGAACAGTATTACCTAATGAGCAGCCACGCAATCAGGTACGTTAAAGACTCGTTGGTTGCTTCCTAGTGGGCAGGTGTGGAATTAAAACCCGCACGATGGGTTTAATGGGGGGGGGGGGGGGTACTCCCCTGCACCTATATGGGGACTTCCTGACTGGAGATATCATTCACATTAACTTAATCACCTCTGTGGGACCACAGCCACATAATGTCTTTCATCAGGATGAACCAAAATAAAACGAATATGAATGGCATAAATGCCATGCGAAAGACATACGTTAGGTTGTAGAAAAATGTATTACCAATTGAAAATAGTTATGAAAGTGTGAGTAATATCGTAAACGTACAACACTCCACTCTAATCTTTTTACAACAGCCGGTTTCGGACATACAGGACACCTCCCTCAAATAACGTATTTCTATGAAACTTGGTACAGAGATTCATTGGACCACCTACTCTTCAAAATAATGTTAATATAAGGGATGAGGTGTTTCATTTATTCCTCATCAGAAGAGCTTCAGGCAACATATACTTTGTATTTGCTGAATTGTCAAGTAAAAGCAGGATAGAGGAAAATTTTAGTCTAAGAAAATGCTAACATTCTGCTGAGAGGGTACTTTTATGGTTTTTCAATATATTTCTCATCAGCAGAGCTTTCAGGCAATATAAACTTCGTAAAGGCGGAATTGTCAAGTAAAAACAGGATATAGCAAAAACCACGTCAAATAACTTAACCTTACAATCTACCTTAATGCATGTCCTTATTACATGTACTATATATAGTTCCTGTTCTAGATTTCTGATTCATGATTCAAATATGTATCGGACAAACGGATGACTGAGGGTGGATAGCAGGCCGGGCCACACTATCAAACAAGGTGGAAAGAAATTTTCCCCTGCTCCTCCATGGTAAGTAAAAAAAAATCAAATACATCACGTTGCTGTCTATCATGTGATTTCCATTATGGCGTGTGATATTAATTTCAGACGTTCGATACTAAACCTAAGTAGTATGAATGGCCGCATGTCTGACACCTATTGACCAATCAGCATCAGGAAAAACAGCAGAGCTGGTGATAATATTACATTACTAATGTCAGAGATCTGTTTAGAAGTTTCGCCAATGCATATTCTCGAAAAATGCTCTTTATTGTCGAGGCTGGGTAATAGATGTGAGAGTAGAAATAACCAATAAATTGCAAAACCCAATTGTTCCATCCTTTGCGTATTTACTCAAGGATGTTGCTGACGGTGTAAATGAAGTTGATGTATTGATTAAAAAGCTTTTACCACTTGTTTTACACGTACACGAAGCCTAGTGCAAAGTATCTTATATCGCAATGCATTAGATCATGCAGTTCATGTGTATGATTCCAGAACTTATTCAAACAAAGTATTTGTCAATAAATAACCGCAGTTGTTGTGCCCTGGCTTGTTGCAATCTGGCTGTGGTATATCCCTGTAGGTAAATTATCAAACCGCTTCCAGTAGAACGTAGAAACGTTACATATGTACACCCTAAACAAACACTGTCTTTGGCGTATTCTGAGCATGGAAGTTATATATTTGATATTGTTATACCTCACATGAAGATCGTAAGCCGTGATTGGCTTAGTGATGTTTGCCAAACCAGCATGTCCAACTGCCGTTATGTCCCACCCTTCTCAAACGTGCGTCCTGCTTGTTGGCTGACGTCATTGGTTGTCACGTCATCACACCTGTTAGGCCGCAGTCATTTGATTATTGATAGGCTCAGCGAATTGTTGTTTTCTTTGATATTTTACCAAATTGAGGTTTTTCGGAATAATAATACAAATATGACATCCCAGTGGGGATGTCATATTTGTATAATGATTAGTTTAAGGAATCACATAAAAAGGTGTTCGTGATCAATTTTGAGTCAATGTATTTTCAAATAGTCAATCTGAAAATCAGGTTTTGGAATTTCGGTTTTTGCCCCTTCTGTCATATCAAGACTAAATCCTGACTGGCTAGTTTTAAGTGGTTGAGGAAACTGAAGTACACGGTTTGAACCACTGCCTAACAACAAGTCATTCGCAACTTTCTCACATACATGTAGCATGTCGGTATAATGGGAAATACTCTCCAATGGAAATGAGTGTCTCAGACATTGTATATCAGAAACTGAGGTTCAAGCCCCTCTAGACCACTTTCTCAATTTCTATTTTTTATCTTTTTAATTGGAAGAATTTATGATTATTTCAGTTCTTGTATCAATTGCCTATGGCAATGGATATTATGGAATCCTGAAGTTGACCGTAACCTTTGATTTACAAATAAATGCCAGTATCAGGAATGGGAAACATTCTTCTTCCCTTACTAGTATACCGGTACATCATAATGAAAACTTTCCATAATGTACATGCATTCTACTTATTACTAATTTAGAATGGCTATCAAAGAAATATAGATAATAACAATAAGTAACCATATCTTACCCACAGAAAGCAAATGCTAAAGAAGAAATATATATATATACTAAGAACTATTTTCCAGCTTTATCATTTTTGTGGTTTTATTGTAATTACTACATGCAGTTCTGTGAATTTTGGAAACTTGTCCAGAATAACCTAAAGAGAGCAGGGTACATAATCCATACATGATTTTTGCTTACGCGAGTAAATAATAGTTTCCTAATAAAACAAACACGGAAGATAAAGCCCGTTCGGTCCTGCTAGCAAATCAGCAGTATGTTGACCCTCACTAGTACTGTACTGCAGCGCAGTGCAGTGCAGGAGTGCAGGCATGTACATTGTGTACATGGCCGGCCTCAGCAATCCTGATCGACTTACGGGCAGCACGCCAGCCACTCCCGATATAACCCTGCACTACACAGCGAACTCCTCCTCGGCATGTTAGTCTAGCCGAGTCCTCTCCCCAGCGCTGAATACATATGTGTAGCAGCCCTCTCTGATATGCTGTGTAGGGAATAGCATAGGGTTGGATAACTCATACTGTGTATGAGAAGTATAGGGATTTGATAACGGTAGTGGGGTTTGGTGTCAGAAGAAAAACCTTAGATATGAGGGAGGTGTGTGTAGGAATATTAACACTCATCCTTCTTCTTATCGACCTCCATGTTGGAGGCAGCAGCATCATTCAGCAGAGCAGTCTTGAAGAGAAGGGAGCCTGGGAACCAAGGAA
>OZ012700.1:7600400-7605400 GCA_963942565.1 Maea johnstoni | reverse complement strand
CTCTGTGTGATATGTACTATCAACTTGCTTTAATGTCTCTCATAACTCTTTTAAGAGTGGTCAGTATATTGAACGTGCATGTTTTTATCTGTCTGTAATATGTTTATCCATACTGAGTGAGACTTTTAATAAAGATTTTATTATTATTATTATTATTATTATTATAGCAAGATCTCTTGCACTATCCCCTGGTAGCCGAGTGGTCTACATGTAAAGCGATGCTACTGACTGCTCGCTGTCTCTCACCATTATCAACATCTTGGGACACAAAGGTGTTGCACCAATCATCTCCCATGGGACGCTTTCCTGAGACATTTATTATTCATTTCAGTATTTTCTTCTGTTAGGATTTTTTCAGGACGTTTAGGAGTGCGTCTCTTAGTTGGAATTATCCCTATTGGGTCTAAACATAACCATACGTCGTTCAATAACCTCCCTTCCCTCTGCTATTGTGTTACGGTCTGCTGAGCAGCACTATAGAATCAGGATATTGCAATCTATCCATGTGTGGAATATTCAACGGCAAACATCACGTTTTTATGTGTAAGCAATTGGCTTAGTTAACCACTTAACTATGATGGCGATGGAGAAACGAATTTCTATCACAGTGGCTTCGTTCCAAGTGCTTGTAGTGATTTCTTACGTCTGGTAAAGCTGGTCTCTTGACGTGGGCTAGGTTTTTCCGCGAGCATAGAATTTTCTGAATTCTTGAATATCTTTGTAGCCACTGTTTTTGTCTGACTTTACCAACAGGAAATATATGAAAAATAACTCTACCACCCTGTCTTTTTGTACAGCCAATTGCTGCTCATGATTTTACCATTTACCTGTTTGATACTCATACAAGTTTTTATGCAACATTCGAAGAGAGTTTGGTGTGTAAAGCAGTTTATGATACACTGCTCAGAGAGTAGGAGACAGCAAGTGGGCTGCCACTCAGTGAGTCACAGCTGATAGCAACTAGAGAACATGGCTGCTAGCAGGGGCTGCCAGAGCTTGGGCAGGCTGGTGACAATACGCAAAATTCTCCCCTCATAGGATCACTGAGAGAAAAAGGAGGACAGCATCCTATTCTTGAAGTGTATTACTTTCATACGATGGTGCATACGTGACACCTAAATAAATCTTAAACGAACATTTATTTTCAGCACTAGATTGAGAAAAATGTTAGAAAAATAAATAAACGAACATTTATTTTTAGCAAAAACCGTCAAAACATGTTGTAAATAAATCCAGACGAGCATTTAAATACAGTGTCACATTTGCACCATCATGGTGCATACGTGACACCTAATTAAACATAAACGAACGTTTAGTTTTTAACAAAACATTGATAAAATTGCTGAAAATAAACCTTCACGAACGTTTATTTCTAGCAAAATTTCAGAAAATTGCTAGAAATAAACCTTCACGAACATTTATTTTAAGCAAAACATTGATAAAATTGCTGAAAATAAACATTGACGGGCTCTGTTTTTGATCCAAGCATGAATATGGCCGCACATGTGTCAAAGGCAGTCAAATCTGCAAACTATCACCTTCGAAACATTGGAAGGATCAGAAAATACTTGACTGCAGAATCAACTAAAGGTGCTGTCATATCCCTGGTAACCTCAAGATTCGACTACTGCAATGGACTTCTCTGTGGAATACCTGAAGAGCTAATATGTAAGCTCCAGAGAGTACAAAATAATGCCGCCAGGGTGATCACACTCACAAAGAAGTATGACCATATCACTCCAGTACTAAAGGAACTTCACTGGTTACCAGTCAGGAAGAGAATTGAATTCAAGATTCTTCTCCTGGCGTACAAGTGTTTGCAAGGAACTGCACCCTCTTACCTGAGGGAAATGATGAAAGAGTATGTCCCACCACGGACACTGAGATCGACATCCAAGAACTTACTCTGCGAGCCGAGAACCAACATGAAAACCTACGGTGACAGATCATTTAGTGCCTGTGCCCCAAAACTATGGAATCAGCTCCCAAATAATATTCGGGCAGCTGGGAGTGTGGCAATCTTCAAACGACAATTGAAAACACATCTGTTCAAAGATGTATTTATCAAATAACTATGTGGATATCAACATCTATCCTCTGACAATGAATGTAATGCGCCTTTGAGCATGTTTATATGGAAAGGGCGCAATATCAAATGACAATATTATTATTATTATTATTTATTATTGACGAGCGTTTATTTGTAGCAAAATTTCAGAAAAGTGCTAGAAATAAACCTTCACAAACATTTATTTTTAGCAAAACATTGATAAAATTGCTGAAAATAAACCTTCACGAACGTTTATTTTCAGCAATATTTCAGAAAAGTGCTCAAAATAAACCTTCACGGAGGTTTATTTTTAGCATTGTATAGGTGGAAATGCTGAAAATATAAACTGTCAAAATGTCAATCATTAGAGAGGCGTGTCCATCAAGCGTGGTAGACACGGGAACGTGGGACGGAACGTGAACGTAGGGTATTAAGCTGTGCGCATGCGCCGGCATTTGTGTGATTGACAGCTAGACGACTTTTTTTAACTGAAACCCCCCCCCCCCCCCCCCGTATTCTGAATTAGCAATATCCACCCCCCCCCCCTCCAATTCTAATTTGGCAACGTCCCCATCCCCCCACTACCTATTTAATATTATATAATAAAATGCATAAAAATCTCCGAGCTGATCCATTTAAAAAGGGGGTGGGGTGGCGGAAAACAATTCAGAATTTGAGGAAAGAGGGGCGAATAATGTCAATTCAGAATTGGTGGAGGGGGAGGAGCGGATGAGCAAAATTTCCTCCTAACTGATCTATTGTTAAAAGTGGTGGGGAGAGGGAGGGTGGTATCATAAAACTTCATTAATAAGTACGAAAAGTAAACCGACCCCATCAATAATGTATATCTATCAATGTCTAACATTTATCTACCTGTCTGTCTGCCTGCCTGTATTTCTAGTTATCTATCTACTAGTGTATATCTAATCTACATGTGAGCACGCATACACACATCTACATATATACATGCATGCATTCATGCATACATGCATATATCGAATTGTAAAGTAGTCAATATATCAATGACAGTCAATAAATATACAAACATTCACATACATACTTGTAGATAGATACTAGTAGATGCAGTTCATAAACTATGTCAATATGCAATCAATAAACTGTGTGTGTGTGCATATTTCTTGGTTGCAATCTTTTTTGTTTTCAGTCTGATTTTAATGGTTAAGTTTAAGATTCGGGTTAGGGCGTAATAGCAGCTCAAAACACGCCCAAATGAAAATTGCTTTATAATAGGAAAGATAGGGAACGATCTCACAAATCAGAATTACAGAGTTGTGTACGCGCTTAGATAGATATATAGATAGATAGATAGATTGAAAGAAAGAAATACGAAAAGACAGGTAGACAGATATTAGATATTGAATTATTGATATACATCGAGGTACATATAAATGAATACAAGTTTCAACTATTCATAGGGTCGTTTTACTTTGTGTAATTTAATTAAGTAATCTCCCCGAGAACGTTCGTGAAAAAAGTATTTTTTCTTTCCTCTCCCCAAAAAATAGTCGCGAAAGTAATGTTTTTCTTTATTTGCCCTTTACACTTGGTCCATCGTATGCAGGGATTCGTTCATCCCCACTATGTATACATATGTATGAATGAAATCGTGCGTAGTAGTAACGTGGAATTTGAAACATTGTATCATTCTGCGGTCCATTCACCCGCCAGAACGACAATGGTGTTCTGTCTCAATTCCCCAATACGTGAAATTAGGCCCGCCCTTTTGGACACGCCCCCATAAATGATTGATGCTATGACATTTTCTATTTTAAAACACAGCATCTCCACCTCGATTTTGCTGAAAATAAATGTTCGTTTATTTATTTTTCTAACATTTTTCTCAATAAAGTGCTGAAAATAAATGTTCGTTTAGATTTGTTTAGATGTCACGTATGCACCATGACGGTGCAAATGTGACACTGTATTTTAATGCTCGTCTGCATTTATTTACAACATTTTTTTACAGTTTTTGTTCAAAATAAATGTTCGTTTATTTATTTTTCTAACACTTTTCTCAATAAAATGCTACAAATAAACGTTTGTGAAGGCTTATTTTCAGCAATTTCCTGAAATTTTGCTTAAAATAAATGTTCGTAAAGGTTGATTTTCAGCACTTTTTCTGAAATTTTGTTACAAATTAACGTTTGTGAAGGTTTATTTTCAACAATTTTATGAATGGTTTGCTAAAAATAAACGTTCCTCAATTCATTTTTTTAGCACTTTCATATATTTTTGCTAAAAATAAATGTTCGTTTATTTATTTTTCTAGCATTTTTTCGAAAATAGTGCTAAAAATAAACGTTCGTTTAAGTTTATTTAGGTGTCACGTATGCACCGTCTTTCACATAAGCTGATATGTATGTGAGCCTTTAGTTCCTCTTTAAGGGGCTAAGGGCTGTTCTATTACTTTTTAAAAAGTTGGTTGGGGGTGGGGCTGGGGCTGTGGAAGTTTAGCACCCCGCCCTCCGCAATTCTGAATACCCAGGATGCCCCCACCCCTCCCCAATTCTGAATTTCATTCTACCCTTTTACGACCCCTCCCCCCCCCCCCCCCCCCCTCCAAAGTCTGAATTATGTTTCCAGTCCAGTGTAAATGCTGCCTGTGATTTGGGGTTTATCGGGGTCAGTCTAGTTTCCTCCACGATTAACAAAGAATTACATGTACTCACTCATGAGTGTTCGTGTGGATAGAAAAGGAAATCAAACGTAATTCCAATTCCAAAAGCATTGCAACCTGCATATAGTAATGAAAGCCGATAATGATGTTGCAGATTCGCAAAGCTCCTTTTCACTGATAAGGATAATTATCTTTGCAGCCAACGAAATAGACAGAACAATTGATCAGATTCACTCTGACAGCCGTGTGAGTGTGATGCCTGCCCTGATGACTACCACAGCTACAGAATCGCCATTGCACTGTTGCCTAAGA
>OZ012700.1:7520400-7597900 GCA_963942565.1 Maea johnstoni | reverse complement strand
GGTTGTACTTGCTACTGCTGCTGCTGTGGAATGTGCAAGGACTGGAATGGCACTGGAGGCACCTCGTCCAGTTCGGGAGGGGGGAGTTTCTTCAGTGGGGGAGGTGGAGGGGGAGGGGGAGGTTTCTTTAGTGGTGACGGAGGTGGTGGGGGAGGAGGGGATTTCTAATCGTGACAACATTGATGAGATATACTGTGCACACTGAATTCATTGTGGAAATTCCATTTAACCCTTTCATGCTTAGAGTTTCTCCACGATCTGTGATACTTATAAAAAATAACTTATAAAAATAACTTAGTACCATGATTTCCCAAATATTGTCAGAGAGTTACACCGTTTGGTAAGTTTTGGTGAATTCTTTTCCGCCCGATATACACCCAAATATGCTTCGTCAGAGAGATATCCCCGGAATAGACCTGCAACTTAAGCTGCTGCAGGCACGGAAGCGTTAAAACCAAAACCCGACTGCGTTGAGTTATGTACTCAACCTACTGATATTACGCAAGCATCTCAAACAGTATTACAAGCGCACAACTAGAACGATATTTAGTCAATTTGTCATGTGAATATCTGTGTATAGAACTTTTTAACTAATGAGTTTTTTCATCGTCCTTATTTAATCCATACCAGTGGACTGACTAGTGTACTGTATTTGAAATAGATAGATGAAACTTTGGTTGGGTGTTGTCACGCAAAGAACAATTGACAGATTATAATTTCTACAATAGATTGCCCACTCATTTTGCCAATTTGTGATATTTTCCTATTATTCACTTAACGCTTTCATCTGTTCATTACATTTGATTAAGTGAACTCACGAGTGATTTCATACGGCAGTCTAGGCGAGTTGTGAAAGGTTACCCAAGTGCTTTAAGCCAAATCTTGTCTTTGTTAGTGCCTAGGAAACGGTGACAAAATAGAAATAGTACGATGTATTTTTCTTTTTTTGTGTGTATTCAATTGCATGTAAATGGAGGTACATTAACATCGAGATGCACCGCCTGGGCGAAGAATGATTGAATTACAGCAATGGTGCCAAGTTCCATTAAGGAAATATTACCAATATTCAAAAACATTATAAATATACATATACATATATATATATATATATATATATATATATATATATATATATATATATATATATATATATATATATATATATATATATATATATATATATAAAAATTAAGTATGCTGTGTATTCAGTACCCTTTTATATAAACAGCAGAAAGATATTGTTATTATGCAGGTTTGTGTTATAATAATGTGTTTAATGTTTATGAAAAACACTAGAATTGTCTATTGACTAGATTTTTTTATCATGTATCTTTATAATAAACTTTTAATCTATGCCACATTTTGTCAAATAGTTCTTTTTCCCGGCTTGTATAATGGAAGTATTTTTCTAGATAGTAAAGATTTTAACCTCTTTTCTACATTGAGCAATAGAATGTTTTTCTCTATTTTGAGGTAATCATAAATATGTTTTTAGTAAGCAAAATGATTTAGTTATAGGAATTGCACCAGTTTCTATGTCCCGGTGTATTTTCATTCTGGCGTTTAATTTGTAGTTTGTGAAATCCATATTTACTATCCATTCTTCCACTATATTCCATTGTTCCATTATCACTACTGGACAATATACATGTAATAAAATGATCTATATCATCCGATGAGGTTATGCAGGAGGCACGTTTTTCAGAACTGTTTATACTCAGTTTAAATAGTTTATCATTAGTATAGAATATGTGTACAGTTCGAAACTGGTCGTATTTTAGATATGCATCCTTGAATGAGTGATTATGATGGAGAAATCTGAAGGAACGCTCACCAGTTGATGACAATAGCATGTCTTTAGCGGCCAGGTTTTCTTATTGTACAGTGCCGACATTTAATTCTTGCACTAAATGCCCGGGCAACTCGGTCATAAAACACGACTGCATGCCCGACTGCCACACAGTTTCGTGAACATGGATGACCTCACAAATGAACGTAGCTTTGGTTCTAAAGCTGCGCGGGCCATTGATGTGCTTGTCTTTTTTCTGACTTGTTATCCATTGGGGTTTCACAACCAGGCACTTGCAGACGTCCGGTCGACTGATGCAGGAATTAAATGTCTGTACTGTACACCAGAGAAAATGCGTCGTCTTCCGTCTTTTTCCCCTGTTCTTCCATGATGGAGAAATCTGGATAACTCAATGTTATTAAAAGTGATTTGCGTCTTTTCAGCCGACTTATTAATAATTTCTCCTGACAATAGTATTTGATGGAGCATACGATAAAGATTTGAGACACCTTTATTATCTATTGATAATATAATATTGAGAAATGAGTATAATCATAGTACAATTATGAGGAGTTGGCTAGTATTCCAATGGATTTGAGAATGTAATGGATAATAGACAGAAAAAACAAGGCCTGGTATACTAGGAGATTGCTCTTTCGGACAGAAAGACCTACTAGTAAGTCGTTGCCTTGGCTTGGATTTGAATAATGTTAATCCTTTAAATATGGCGTGAACATTAAATAGTGCAATTACGATACTGCCCTGGATAGCGTGATTTAGGTATAGCGGTGAACGGAAATAGCAGCAGCAAGTTCAATTAAGATTTTTATAAAGACGGGAATTTTACAATAGCGCACATGGGTGGGGCGCTATTATCGCTATCTTATTGTTCCCGCTATACTTAAGTGATTTACAGTATCGATCAGGGCAGCTATTAGATGAAAAGTAGCCAGTGATTTGGGTTAGGTGGTGGTTTCAACCGATAAACGTAATTCAAAAACACTTGTATTCAGATCTAGAGGTCGGCACAAGAATAAGGTGGGACCTAGTACTAGAGTCATCAGAGAGTAAAAAAATATATACTGCACTTGTACACTGTTTTGCTAATGTGGTAACGAAAAGCCTTCCTCGTATTGTGACAAGCATACTTACAAGAAATACCCTATAACCCCCACAACCTCCCAATGGTTATTAGTTTTGCTTGCAAACAGTAATTAGACGCTGCTTCAGGCTTTTGTACAAAGATGCAGTAACGTAACAAAACGTCATTAGTCTAAACATCAAGTCGCTCCAGTGCAATGTTTTACTTTGATATGAGCCTGCCTTTACTCTGAGGTAGACATGCACCGAATCCACCCATTTTCTGCTCATGTAAAGACACACATTTCTTAGTGCGGCATAATTGGAGTGTTTAGTTCAATAAACTCTCCCGGTCGACGAGCTTTGAATACCATTCCAACTATATATATATATATATATATATATATATATATATATATATATATATATATATATATATATATATATATATATATATATATATATATATATATATATATATATATATATGTATATATATATATATATATATATATATATATATATATATATATATATATATATATATATATATATATATATATATATATACAATTGGTGAACTCAGTAAATTTGTGACAAGTCAATTTTACTTTCTCTAGTCTACAGAATGTTCTTGTTTTTAGAATAATGAACCCTAGTGCTGTGGGTAGGTCTCTATAAATGACGCTTGGCCCCATTCCTGTGTCTGTGTCTGTTTACTGACCGTCAGCTGACCTTGTGCGCTAGCAGGCGATCATCCTCGTGCCAAAAGTTACTAGCACCAGCTGTAGCTTGAAGCTAATCTTGTCGCGGTCACTTGAAACCACCACCAACTCATTCTGGATAGATGTCACTAATTATCTACAAATGCTGCAGAACAGTCACTGCTTAAAATCAGAGATATAGATTAAGTATGTATTACAGGTCACTGTTAAAATATAGGGATCTGATTCTAACCACGCTCGTTGAATTGCGTGAAAAAATAAAAGTTGTTCGAAACATATCAAAATATTCAAGGATGTTTGTATTCATGTAGTAACATTCCTAGCTCTTCAAATTCTCAATGAATAAATTCTCATAAATAAATAAAAGTGTCCTGGGACAATTTTTTGATATTTTGATCAACTTTTAATTTTTACTATTATGGTTCCATAATGATGTTCTGCTTGCGCCGTCACAAGCAGAACATCAAGTCTTTATATATAACAATGCGTTATTTTCATTTTTAATCTTTTCTGTGCGCTGATAATGACACAGACAATGAAACGTGCATTGTGACATTGAGAACGATCATGAGGTGTGTCGATTTTAAAACTCTTAATCTCATTTTTTGAAACTCATTTTCAATGTAAATAAAACAAACTAAATGTCTGAGTTCGACTTGTATTATAATAAAAGTATATTCCAAAGGTGACCATAATATTTCATTGAAAAAGAAAGTGTTTAATATACTTAGAAGTTTTTTCCACAACGGTCCCCCATATACATGACCATCAATTTCTTTTCAAAGCATTTTCTATTTTATTTTATTGATAGAAAGTAATTACCACATGTAAGGACAGTTAAACATCTTTCATGATACTTTACCTGAAAGTCAATTTTCATTTCAAACCAGCCTTGCACACGTGTTTTGGCGGTATAAATTCCTACTAAATATAAGCTTAGATAAATTAAAACGAGATATAAAAGAGAACATATTAATTAATTAAATATAGGAACTGAATAAGAACCTTCCCCCATCATAATCCTAAAATGCAACAGAAATCTGAGACTGAGAGAGTCTGTTTTCCCTGAGTGCGGCGACTTATGGAAAGAAAGTAAAAACAAACAAACAAAGCGTGTCAGTTTGACGCCCTTGTTAAATAATTGAAGAATGCCACCCAGTCGCTCATGGAGTGAATTCATCAGACTTTCCTGAGAGAGGTTCCGGATTATGACGTTAGAGGCCGCCACCAGTCAATGTAGATTCAAGATGGAGGAATAAGAATGGGAGCCGGCACTTCGTTTCATCCACTTCTGTAGCATTTCAGGTAATAGTGAGACCTATTGGAAATATTCTATCTTACAGTCATCCATTTGTGAAGGAACATAACGTATGTTCCTACTTGTCGATACTTGTGTAGCGTTAGACAATAATTAGAGGGCGGTATTTAGTACAAGCAGGAACGTTCATTAGAACATTCCTGGCACAAGTTCAATTACCATGGCATGAATCACAGGAAATTGCATGGTAAAAAATGTTGCTATAGTATAGCCTTTAATAATCAAATGATTATGGGAACGTAGTCCACAGGAACTCGCTCCAGTGGATGGGCCTATAATTTTTCTTTTTCTTTTTTTGGATGGGACTTGAGATGCTTCCTGGTCCAAATCAATGAGCAATGACGCTTTAATATTGGCTTAGATGACCAAACACAAGTGGATTCGAAACCAGCCGGCCAACCTGAACATGCTAGCCTCAACCAGCGTCTACTAATAGCCCTAAGTTAGTTGGTGCCCAGCTGATGGTGGAGATCAGGTTTTTCTGTAATGTAATCGATACGAGAGAACTGATTGGTCCTTGTTCCCACGTGACATCGCGCTGCTGCCAGTCAGCGACTCCTGGCATGAGTCCAGTATCTCACTTTAGTGCATATAGTAATTGATCTCTCGTTACATATCCATTCTTTTCTTTATCCAAGATATTGCCTGGAAAACAATGGTAGGGATGCCAGACCATTTTATTCTACTGGCCCAAATATAACATATCATACATCATTAGAAAACTTGGCATCTCTGGAGTATATATCTTTTTGAATTTTTCAAAAAGACCCAAAAATAAAGAAGTTATAGGGGTTTATAATAAGGGGGGTAACCAATTTTCTCATGAACTTTTTGCCCATTTTTGCAAAAAAAGTGGGCCCTAGATAAAAAAATTGATGAGATGCTGAAATATTGATATCTTCATTTCAAAATGAAGCCAAGACACTACCACAAGATGCCTGTATTTAATCATAGCAGAGGTCTATTTATTTAAATTTATATTTAATGTAAAAATTTCATTTATATAAATATAAATTTATATAAAAAGATTGTCCCTGATCATAGCAAGCAGTTCAGATTTTTTTTTCAATTGGTACAATACAAAAAAAAGATGTATAAGTAAAATAGTTTTCTAGGCTATGCATCAGGCAATCCCATCCCTGCGTTGAGGGGGATGGAGAACAAGGAACTATGGATCAACCCCCACACCTTCCTAGCTTCTTGGGGGACACATTTTGGATGCTATTGCCTGCCAAGGTACATTCCTGAGCCATTAGTGATAGCAAGCATATATAGCTCAAATCTGACAACGTCTTAGATGAAGCGAACATGGATTGGCCGCCACAGACTATTACCATAGGGTCCATTATAAAGCATGGGCACACATTATCTCGCCTCAGTGTGACATCACTAGGAGACAGACAGACGAGTGAGGGCCCTCCTGACTGTTTACATCATAGAGAGAGTTGCTCACGAAGATGCACAGAACACATCTGCTCTGACGGCCGTGAGGTCTAAGGCGCCGCCACTGACTGCATGCTGTCTCTATTCCAGATCTCTTAAGTGGTTCCCATCAACATCTTGGCTAGGACTCGTGCCAAGAGCCCAAAACTGTTGAGCAAGATCTGCTGGTTGCATATCTGATGGTTGACATTCCTGACAATGCCAAGTTTAAGCGGCCAACTCTATGTTAAGATGTAAGAGAAAGGTGAAAAGTACACTCACCCAATGACTAGAGCAGCGTTATATATATGTCAGGGACTTAGCCAGGACCCGTCCTGCCTTTCTTTTGAACAGGCAGTTTCCTGAAAATCTCCTTTTTGGACAGGCAAAAATTTCTATATAGAATTTTCAACTTTGACTTTTTGGGGGTAATAACCAAGTATTTTCCTAAAAAAACATATTTTAGGATATAGCTGAAGTGTAAATTGCCTTTTTTGACACAATAGGCTGTTTAATGTAGTTGGTATAAGGATTTGAATTAGATTAGAAGCTAGATCTGGACGGGCTGAAATTTTGGCAGTGCTGTTTTGGACAGGCATTTTTGAAATCCTGGCTAAGACCCTGATCAATGTTTATACTAAGTTTGGTCAGAGAACATTTTTGAATCATGTCACTGTCTCGGCTCACTTGTGGCGAGTTTTGGCTGTTTTCCTGTCGGCCTTTGAAAAATTGCTGCTAGAGAAATCCACATGATATAAACTAGTGGTGGGACGAGTACTCAGAAGCTTGAGCTTTCGCTCGCTGGGGCCTCTGATCCGAGCGCTCGAGTCAAAGAGTTGATTACTCGGAAATTATGAACTGACAACATTTTAATATCGACACATACTTCCGATGCATGTGTCAGATGCATGTTCCGCCCTGTTCTGGTGCACCGATTCTCAATTGCTGCGGAACACTGTATGTGTGCCTGGCATGTGCCGGCGTATGCTGGGGCGTAATGTTGTTTGAAATCATTCGCCTTAAGATCTCGTCAATGTGGCCCGAAAACTCGATATGGACTCAAGTTTTGGTTGCTACATTTGCCGAGCGCTCAAGTTCATTTTTTGGACCGAGTCCCAGCACTAATATTAACTGAATAAATGCAGAGTTTTTTTCAGACAGAGCCATCCACATCTTAACCATGAAATTTCACAATTCTGGAGAACAGATCAGTGCAGAGAAAAGGGCAACACATCTTTTTTCAAACTTTGCCCTGTTCAAATTTTATAACCACATATTTTGGAATTTCTGTTAAAATTAGGTGAAAGTGTATTTTCAACATCTGGATTGCATTACTTTGAAACAAATTTAAAATTGGAAAAACTGTGATGCTCTTTCATCTGAAAAACCATTGGCTCTTGATTTGCCAAATCGAAACATTACTGGAACACGGGATACTTCAGATTTTTGTCACAGTTATTATTATAAATATTTTTGACACTTAATCGTTTGCATTGTAAACCTGTTTTTTACTCTATATTCTCTTTTTCAGGTTATGAATATTTAGATCTCACATGGAAGTAACATGCAATTTCTGCCAAACCTGCAATTATCAATATAATGGAAATATCTACTGAAAAGCAACAAGGAACTCCTGTATGTACATGTTAGGAAACTCAGGAAGCACAAGAATCTGATTTATAATTTGGAAAGTCCTTAAGAGGAGTACGCACGTTAGGAAGTCTGTTCTAGTGTGAGTCATGTGATATAAAGACTATTCTTACAGTCTCCATTCCTGAAAGGGCATCTCAGAAATCACAGAGGAGAAAACAACACTTTGAGGTGTATTAAATAAAATTCTCCCAGTCCTTATATCTACTGGAACATAGATGAATTCACATAGGAGAAAGACAACACTGTGAGGTATAACATAAAGCCTTCTCCCAGTCCTTATATCTAGTGGGACAAAGATGAACTCACCTAGGAGAGTGAACATACCATAGTGAGATATGTGGCAAAGCACTCTGCCAGTCACAATATCTGATTCAACATTAAAGAAATCA
Source organism: Maea johnstoni (assembly GCA_963942565.1). Taxonomy (NCBI): domain Eukaryota; kingdom Metazoa; phylum Annelida; class Polychaeta; order Spionida; family Magelonidae; genus Maea; species Maea johnstoni. Next base: position 7,589,524 of record OZ012700.1, on the reverse strand, counting down.
CTCGGGTGAAAAAACATTCAAAAGTGAGGTATGTGAAAAAAACATTCTCTGAGCTAACTAACTGGAAATGGCTTTAAGCAATCCATACAGTGGAAAAACAATTCACATGTGAGCTGTGTTATAAATTATTCTCTGGGTTTTCACATCTGAAAAGGCACAAAAAGATGCACACTTGTGACGTATGTGAAAAAGCATTCTCCTATGCTTCTGTTTTGACACGGCATAAAAGAGTACACACAGGGGAAAAACCATACAAATGTAAACTATGCGATAAAGCATTCACCCAGTCTTCAGCTCTGACACAGCATGAAAGAATACACACAGGGGAACGACCATTTAAGTGTGAGCTATGCAATAAAGCATTCATGCAGTCTACAGCTCTGACACAGCATAAAATGATACACAGAGGGGAAAAAACATTTAAGTGTGATCTATGTGAAAAAGCATTTAGCAAGGCTTCAGATCTGACAAGGCATAGAAGAATTCATACTGGGGAAAGACCATACAAGTGTGAACTATGCGATAAAACATTTGTACAGTCTTCAAATCTGGTACAGCATAAAAGAGTACACACAGGGGAAAAAGCATTTAAGTGTGAGCTTTGCGAAAAAGCATTTTCCCATACTTCTGCATTGAAACTGCACAGAAGAACACACACAGGGGAAAGACCATTTAAGTGTGACTCTTGTGATAAAACATTCTCCCATTCCTCAGCTCTGACAAGCCATAAAAGAATTCACACAGGGGAAAAGCCTTTCAAGTGTAAGCTGTGCAATAAAGCATTTGCCCAGTCTGGACATCTGATAAATCATAAAATTACACACACAGGTGAAAAAGCATTCAAGTGTGAAATATGTGAAAAAACATTTTGCAAGTCTTCAGATCTTACAAGGCATAGAAGAATTCACACAGGGGAAAGACCATACAAGTGTACACTATGCGAAAAAGCATTCAACCAGTCTTCAAGTCTGGCACAGCATATAAAAAGACACATAGGAGAAAAAACATTGAAGAGTGGGCTATGTGCAAAGGCTGTCATCCAAGGTTCAACTCTGATGCAGCATAAAAGAATACACACAGGGGAAAGACCATTCAAGTGTGAGACATGTGGCATGGCGTTCGATGATTCTTCAAATCTATCAAGGCATATAGCAGGAAGTCACACTGTGGAAAGACCCTATGAATGTGATCACTGCCTAGAGACATTTACCACAGCCTCATATCTAGAGCAGCATATGGCGTCACATGCAGAGCAGGCACTTCACACTTCAGGTCCAGAGTCAGAAGGACCTCAGCAGTGGGTTGTTGTGAAAGGACAGTGTGTTCCTATAAAACAAGAGTTGGATGATCATGTCGGGAGCTATCATGTTAAGCAGGAGAACCATGATACTTAATTTGAAGCCTGTTACAGAGTTAGTGATTTAATTTGAAAAGTCTAGGTCTACACAAAGTAGATAAAGATTGAAGCTTTTTAGATTAGATTTGATACCTAGAACCCAAAAAGAAAAAAATAGATTTGTTTCTGGTCACGCGTCCCTACCTAAAGACCATGCAATCTATGTCAGCTCTCATTTCGCAGAGAGAGAATCTGAATACAGCCTTAGAAGGAACCACTCTCTAATATTACCTCCATATAACAACATCTCCTTTGGAAAGCAATAAATTAGATATACTGGACCTAAAGTATGGAACTCCCTACCTAATAATTTGAGACAAACAACATCACTAAAAGAGTTCAAAAACCTAATCTCAACCTGGTCTGGAACTAACTGTACCTGCTCTCTCTGCTGCTATAAGTAATGCCAGTATTAAAACGAGTAGAAGTACATGTATCTGCTATTTTACTCCAAAATCATTAACATATGTTCTGAAAGACTGAAGATATTACTCATCGTCAATTAATGTGTGCCACCTTACTTCCCCTCTATTCGAAATAAAGATTATCTATCTATCTATCTATCATATATATGATACTCTCTGCATGTTGATTACTTGATATATCTCAACAGGGGTATTTCAGAAGATCAGCCTTCCCATCAAGGATATTGAAGATGTTGCAAAAATGGTAGAGCTGACTATTATTAACCTGTAAGACAAGTATCAGTGCTATGAAAGTTTAAGCCTTAGAGGCTAACGTTAGGTACATTTGTAAAGAAAATAGGTATAAGATAATTTTCAATTTTTGCACGATCATAGGGAATTTGAAAATTAACTTACAATTCTGTGATGCTTTACTTTGTTCTTATGAACATTATTGAATGAATATCTTTAAGATGTATATTTTCAAGTTATTTTTCCTTTATTTTATATTCAGTCAAATGAACAAGTGTTTGTCATGGTGGTTCCCTTGAAAATTAACCAAAGCAGGCATCAACATAAGTTTCAGAAATAAGTTACCATGCTGGGAAAGTAATTAATGTTATTACGTGCCCGACATGATTTATGGCTTGCCTGAAATCAGTAATTACGTAAATAACATATGCTAGAATGGCATGTATTAAGTATTCATCATGGATTTAATGATAAGAAATCCATTTTCTTTTTAAATTTGATGCACTGTTTGCATATTTCTGGGTATCTGTGCCATTCTCTATATAACAGTCTATAGTGTTCAGATAATCAGCTGGCCCATTCGGGCAAGTGCAAACTAAAGTGTATTCGTCTGACAGACCATTTTTCAAAGATTCTCATGCTTGCCGAGGCAATTACTTAGGCCTAAAAAAAGTTGTTTGTTTCCTGTAACCCTACCCTAACAAGTTTTTATTCAAGAAAATCCCTACCCTAAAGTTTTTATCACCCATCCAACTCCCAATCAAAACATGCATAAAACACACATTTCTGACCAAAAAATTTGTTGAAAAAAAATCTTTTTACCGACCTACCTACCCTATTTTTTCTCGGACCGTTACAGGAAACAAACAATTTATTTTTTTAGGCCTTATGTTGGTGCCTGCATAGCATAAATTCTGTATAAATAAGCGAAAGTGGTTGAAGGAGACGCTGCAGGTATAAATCGGTTGATGGAAAAAGGACAGACAGAAGGTGTCCACTGATCTACCTCTCATTAGAGATATGGGATAGCTCTACTGAGAGTATATGGAATAAGTTAATCATTTGAAGTGATATAACATAAAGCATTGGACATTGTTGTCTTGCTATTAGAAAGTAAAGTTCATCCTTCACTTAATGAATACAAATTGTTATTTCCCCCCCCCCCCCCCCCCACATGTCTAATGCCAATTTTTTATGTAAATTATAGGCCACAATGAGAATATGTAAAGCAATACCTTAATGCAGAATCCAGGATATTTATGTCAAGAGAGCACAAAAGAGCAGCAAAACGACTGATTCCTTGGCTGATTTTTTTAGCAACTTGGAATTTGAAATTTCGAAAATTGTCACTTTTTCTGCCATATTATTGTTAAGTTGTGACTAACCATTTGTAAGTGGTGCAGGAAACCAGATTATCCAGCGAAAACCAGCTCCTAACCCCAAGTCACTTGTAACTTTCTCACGTGGGATATTTAGCATAATATACATAAAGAATACATATAATATATGAACAAATGGAATATTTTGAGAAGGTAGACGATTTTGAATGTAGATAGATTTTTCCTGATGAAACAAAATTAACTTTAAAAATTGAAATTTTGACAGATGATTTGAGGAATGTTTGATCATAAACAAATGAATGCAATTTAATCAGACATTTGTCTACTGCTTGAATCTCTGTGTAGGTTTAATCATTTACATTGAAATGCCTTTTTTTCAGTTTAAACATAAGCGAAAGTAATTATGATTCCAGTATAAACAAAGGAAACTAACCTGTGCAGTAAAATTATTTTTTCTGGAAGTATGATCGAATATGGAATTGAATAAAATTATATTTTGTTAGTAAGATTTCTGTCAGTCCTATGTCCTATTTACACCCATATGCTGCACACAGCACCCTCACCCTGTTTCATGAATTTCCCTACATGAACAGGAGAATAATTGAGCGCTGAGTGTAGCACTGCCAGAACTGCGATGGTGCTCAATAGATGTCAGGAAATGGGGTCATGTGACACAAGATGGATGCTATGGATATTGGTAGACTCGTTATCCAACATGCGCTATGAATGACGTCATGGAAATTTGTGACCTTGGAATACCCAACCTAAGGTTAGGGTGAGGGTTAGGAATCAGGTCCAGGGTTAGGGCTTCCATGACATCATTCATAGCGCATGTCGGATAAAGAGTCAGCCATATTAGCAGGGAGCTCTGGGCTTCACTGGTAAATGCAATTTCCTCTTCAACATGTAATGGGGATAGATTTGTGAGTGGGGTAATTGACACATACCATAGAGCACTACACATTTAGTCCAAGTTACTCTGATGGTGCATTCGCCCTTTAATTCAAGATATGCGACGGTGAACAAATGTTTGGAGGGAGTACCAAGATGGCAAGAAATGGAACCAAGAGTAAGAGATTAAGAGCCAAGGTGTCAAAAAGGGCGGCAAGAACAAACCGCCGTTAAAATGTTACTCTGAAAATCACTACCATTTCTCAGCCAATCAGAGGCCTGGAATGGAATTCTGTCATGTACAGGTTCCATGTCCTTACATTTAGTCTTGGCCATTGGACATGCATATGTCATATGACATTATACAAATATGCCATGCCAGTGTGGGTAACATGACGGAATGTTTCCCCGAGGGAGGATGGTTTTCCCGAGGGCGGAGCCCGAGGGAAAACCATCCTCCCGAGGGGAGACATTCCATCATGTTACCCACACAGGCATGGCATATTTGTTTTATTATACCGAACAAACCCTGTTTGTAATTGTAAACAAAGCAAGGTCACAGATGACTGGTGATTCACACATTCCCCGCTAGGTGTCACTAGTGGCAACGGGCAACATGAAGCCCTCACTGATGGCATCAGGCAACATGATGATTGTTCACTGTTAAGTCAGCCAATCACGGCTTACGATCTTAAAGAGAGGTATAATAAGATAAAATGTATTGTAAGCTCCTGATTGACTAAACAGTGGTGATAAGTTACAATTGATCTCATTTTTTATGTTGTTGTTTTTTGCACTGATAATGGCAAAGACATTTTTTATGCAAATAAAACAAATTAAGTATCTGATATTCTACTTTTATTATTATAAAATCTCTTTCCAAGTTAGAGCATAATATTTTAATGAAAAATAACGTGTTTAATGTATTTCGGAGTTCTGTACACATAGGTCCCCCTTAAACATGACCATCAATTTTCTTTTCAACCTCTTTTTCATTTTATTATGAACATAAAAAAAAGGAATTATCACAGATAGGGACAGTTGAACAGCTTTCGTGATTATACCTGCAAGTCAATTTTCATTTCAAACTAGCCTGGCAGACCCCATGCACTCATGTCTGAACTGTATAGTTTCCCACTAAATAAGAGAGAACATAAGGACTGATTATAGCGCATTGCTATGGCAATAACAGGGCTGGCAAAACACACTATATTCTGTGGCTTTAAATTGGTTCAGGTTCGGTGCCATAGCAACCAACTGAGCCAGGAAAAAATACCAACTTAGAGTAGTAGCAACCATAAGAAAACATGATTTTTGTGTCATTTTTTACTAAGTTATATGATAATTTTTTATCACTCAAACCGGCCCGGCATAATGGTCATTTTGAAGAGCTCTTGTTTCCGCATTTTAAAGACACTTTTCCTAAAAATTTGAACAGCTAAATATATATTTTCATGATATAATAGACATTAAGACCTCCCAGGCAGCTGTGTTGGAAAACTGAGGCTTCGGGATGTCTGATGCATCTCACAGCCTCTGGCCTGGGGCCCTCCGCTGTGAAATGCATCAGACCGCCTTGGCTTGGGTTTTCCAAAACAGCAGCCTTGCTCGTTCTTAATACCTGCATTAAGATCCGCCGCTGAGCATAATTATAGCCTCGCCGAGGGTGTTTGATGCAAAGCTTCGGCATTAGCTGCCTCAGCGTTGGCAACAGACACACTCATCTTAGTTGGCTATAAATCTGCACCAATGCTCAGCAGCGGGTCTTAATCCCTATAATAAGGCCATTCCCACTCATAATCCCAAAATGCAACAGAAATCTGAGAGTGCTGTGACTGAAAAGAAAAAAAATGATTTGATGTCATTAACGTCGCCCTTGTTAAATAACTGAAGAAATCAAGAATACTCTTGCAGTGAATTTATATATTTTCCTGAAAAGGGTTCCTTCTTCTTCTGGTGATGATGGCAGGTCCCTTAGAATCTGTATTAAGAGATTGAGAAAAAAAGTAAAAAATACATGTACATGCACATGCACAGAGACTTTGCATATTTATTAAGTGTCTAGTATTAGGTATAAATAGGCAGCAATAATCAAATAGTATGTACAATAATGTTTGAGCCATTCATTTTCTAGATGATTTGGATAATTTTATTTAGTTCCTGATTGTGACGTTAGAGGCCGCCACCTGTCTGAGTCGATCCAAGATGGAGGCATAATACTGAAAGCGGTCTCTTCGTTTCATCAACTTCTAGGATTTCAGGTAATAGTGACAGCTATTGGAAATCCCACATTTTACAGTCTTTCATTTGTGAAGAAACATGACATTTGACTCTACATGTTGATACTGGTGCAGCGTTCGGATGTAATTAGAAGGCGGTAAATAGCTCATCTAGCATAACTAGATATCTTCCACTCTTCCAACCTTACCTTACGGTACCAACTGTAAATCCGCACTATGGAACAGTGCAACCGCCTGTAGTAGACGTAGTCTCTCCTTGATCTTTCGTTGTCCTTGGTTCTTTGGTATTGGTACTCTTACTATGTACTTTACCAAGATAATTGCTACGTCCCACATGTAGGGAATAGCAAAGTTTTCTAGATCACTCCGATGGCCTCAGGGTAGTTGGGTAGGCAGTTAAGCAGTTTGGAGGGATCGATTATTAATTGCATCACGCTACATGGGTTATGAAAGAGTTCAGTTGAATAATCAGCCCCTAGGAAGTTAGATAAGGCTTTGCGTAGGAGCTTGAGGTACTCTCTTCTGTTGCCCTCTAGGTGGTCGCATTCTAGCAGGAAATGTTGAATGGTCTCGTCCTCTCTGTTGCAGAGTTTACAGGTGGGGTCAGATTTCTTGAATCTTGCTAGATCTGCGTTGAGGGTGTAACGACCTGTGAGTATTCTTGCCTTAATTTGTCCTCTTTTTATGTCTAGGGGATTGGATTCCACAGTTTCCCACACTGGGTGAAGGGTTCAAACAACCTTTGCTTTGTCTAGTCATAGACATAGGCCCTTGCAACCACAGGCACAGGGGCTTGTATTGATGAGTGCCACTTGCACGTAGTCACAGCCCTTATTGGTAATATAGACTATTTCATAGATACCAGAGCCTCAGACTCGCGAGTGGCCATGCACTCAACAATACAAGCCCTTGTGCTTGCAACAGTCTGAAAAAAAATGAAAATAAAGATTTATTGTGGTGTTTACGTTGATTAGTCAGTTTGGGGGTTAGGGGGGAGGGGGGGCGGTGCGTGACAACTGTAATCAACGTAAACAACACAATAAATCTTTATTTTCATTTTTTTCTTCAGACTGTTGCAAGGGCCTATGGTCTAGTTTAATATTGTGGTCACCACTATCAAAGCAGTCTAATCAGTGTACGTTTTTGTATGCGGTTTTCATATACAGACTGTCGTCATGGCAACAGCATCACCACTACAGGGTCTAAATATTGATACAGAAAGAATATGTCTGTTTATAGGTTTAATTTTGAATTTATATGTTTGAAAAAATAGTTTTGTTTGAAAAAATAGTTTTGTTTTCAGACACATCAAGCAGGTTGTCTGCTTCTCATTCACAAACAAAATGGTTGCCAGACTCTCTGCAGCTGTTTAAAACTGAAATTGTGTTCTAAAAAGGTAAACAACTAAAAATCTATGTGACAATAGTGATAGATACGATGGACCACGTGTGAAAGAAAAAAAAAAATTAAATTTATTTTCTCTCCCCAATAAACGGGAGTGAAAATAAATTTGGATTTATTTTCACTCACGTTTATTGGGGAGAGAAAATAAATTTAAATTCATTTTCACTCCCGTTAATTCGGCAGAGAAAATGAATTTAAATTTTTTTTTCTCCCGTTTATTGGGGAGAGAAAATACATTTATTTTTTCCCGACCACTTTAGGAAAGGAAGGAAAATAGATACCAAGCAATGACTGGTTGCCTGGCTCATTTTCCTATTGGTATAGGTTGTTATTGTTATATCAAATAGTAAGATGACACTGGGAACCGAGAAAGCTGAAAGTAGTAACATTTTGACAATTTATCTGATACAAAGTAATCATTGCGTGAAAAAGTGGCATGTTTAACTACATAGATTATGTCCTTGGTGAGCATCAACTGCTAAAACATACGAGAAATGCATCCTGTATAATGAATAGGATGCTGTCTTCTACTTGGTTATAATATTAACTCATTAGCATGAAGGTGGATCAGATGTATGGTCATCTAAATTCTTCATTTTGTCTTAGTTTTCTATGCTTTGGTTTGCTGACTTTCATTGATAATCTAAAGTTGTGAATATTCCTATACTTGCCCAACAATAAATCCAGTCTTCCAATTCTGATTGGAAAGTAAACCTTAACTTCAAATTGTCCAGATGTCCTGTTGAACAGTAAGAACATACTTTTAGATGTGTAAGCATTGAAATTCGAAATGTTCAATATCTATCTCTCCCTTAACAAATGATAATTCAGATTTTCATCACAGTGATTGTTTTATATATTTTTGACATTAAATCGTTTTTTATTGTAAACCTGTTTTGTACTCTGTTCTTTCTATTTTTCAGATATTATACTTGAAAGTGACATCCTTTCCCAGCATCTGCCATACCTCCACTTATCATCATAAATGTCTAATGGAAATAGCTCCCAAAAGCAACAAAAAAACTCCCATATGTTCGAGTTGGCAAACTCATGAAGCTCATAAATATGGTATATAACTGGGATGAATTCACAAAGAAAAATGAGCATACAAGTGAGATATGTGGCAAAGTATTCTGCCAATCATGATATCAGATGCAACATTAAAGAAATCTCAAAGGGGAAGAAAAATTTCGAACTGGAAACGGCAAAGGGTATTGTAGATTCACAAAAGATTGTGTAGAGTAAATTTTGCGAATTTACCGAAAATCTATTTTTTTTAACTTAGTGAATTGGTCGCAACATGGAGTGCCAGCTATACACTTAAAGTGGCAGCACTAATCATTGCGAATTTTTATTTTGTGTCTGAGGCTAAACGCAAAAAAAACGCAATGGTTAAACCAACGCAATCTTTTCCGAATTTACAGTAATCCATACAGTGGAAAAACAATTCAAGTGCGAGCTCTGTATAAATAAATCATTTTCTGGGTTTTTCACAACTGAAAAGGCACAAAAAGATGCATGGATGTGAGCTATGTGAAAAAACATTCGCCTATGCTTCTGCTTTGAAACGGCATAAACAAATACACACCGGGGAAAGACCATTCAAGTGTGAACTATGCGATAAAGCATTTGCCCAGTCTTCAAATTTGGAACAGCATAAAAGAGTACACACTGGGGAAAAAGCATATAAGTGTGAGCTATGTGAAAAAGCATTCTCCTATGCTTCTGCTTTGAAACTGCATAAAAGAACACACACAGGGGAAAGACCATTCAAGTGTGAACTATGCGATAAAGCATTCAGCCAGTCTGCACATCTGATACAGCATAGAAGTATACATACTGGGGAAAAAACATTTAAGTGTGAGCTATGTGACAAAGCATTTTGCAAGTCTTCAGATCTGACAAATCATAGACGAGTCCACACAGGGGAAAGACCATACAAGTGTAAATTATGCGATAAATCATTCTCCCAGTCTTCTGGTCTGGCACTTCATAAAAGAATACACACTGGGGAAAAAACATTCAAGTGTAAGCTCTGTGAAAAAGGCTTCATCCATGCGTCAGCTCTGACACAGCATCAAAGAATACACTCAGGGGAAAGACCATTTAAGTGTGAAGTATGTGATAAAACATTCTCCCATTCCTCAGCTCTGACGCGGCATAAAAGACTTCACACAGGGGAAATGCCTTTCAAGTGTAAGCTCTGCGATAAAGCGTTCTCCCAGTCATGGCGCTTTGTACAGCATAAAGAGATTCACAATGTGGAAAGACCATACAAGTGTGAGACATGTGGTAAGGCATTCGATGATCCATCAAATCTAGCAAGGCATAGAGCAATAAAACACACTGTGGAAAGACCCTTTGAATGTGATCACTGCCAAGAGGCATTTACCACAGCCTCATATCTAGAGCAGCATATGGCGTCACATGTAGATCAGACACTCCACACTTCAGGTCCAGAGTCCGAAGGACCACAGCAGTGGGTTGTTGTGAAAGGACAGTGTGTTCCTATAAAACAAGAGTTGAATGATCATGTCGGGAGCTTTTATGTTAAGCAGGAAAACCATGATACTTAATTTTAAGCCTGTGACAGAGTTAGTGATTTAGTTTGAAAAGTCTAGGTCTACATAAAGTAAAGAAAGATTAAAGCTTTTTAGATTAGATCTTGATACCTAAAACCCAAAAAGAAACTTTTTCTTATCGCATATCCCTACTTAATTATTAAGACCACATACTCATTGCCAAATTGTAATGGAGAATGTTAGCTTAAGCATAGAAAAAAAATTGTTTGTTTCCTGTAACGGTCCTAGAAAAAATAGGGTAGGTAGGTTGGTAAAAAACAAATTTTGGACTATTTAACATGTGTGTTTTATGCATGTTTTACGATGATTGGGAGTTGGCAGGGCAGACAAAACTTTAGGGTAGGGACTATTTTGAATAAAAACTTCTTAGTGTAGGGTTACAGGAAACAAACACCTTTTTGTTTTAGGCCTTAAATCCAATACCAGGTTGTTCATGTTAGACAATATAATAATATTTTTGACCATCATAATAGGATAATCATGTGACATATCAAAGTGAACCTTGAAACAAGCACAACATTCTGACAGCTAACTACCTAATTCTCCAGCTATGTTAGGGGTCTTTAAATGACCATTTCTTGCACATATGTGTGCATGGTTCTGAAGGTTTATAGTGTGCACACCAACGCATATAAATGTGTGCGGCATTGGAAGGGGTAAAGATGTCTCTCTTACTACCGTAAATTCTCAGAAAGTTAGACCACCTGGGAATTTGGGCCACTCTATTTTTCAAAGTAATTATTGGGAAAAATGGACCACCCTTGATTTATCGCTGGTAGCTATTTCACAAAGTATGGACAACTTTTACTCATCTCTTGACACTAGTTTTGGAAAATCTAAATGTGTGTTTATTTCAGAATATGAATGTACTCATAATTTACAATGGCAATCATTATGAATGAAAGTTTGCACATTGTTCATTGAGCATGTTTATTTTCCCGTGTTATCATTGGCTTTCTAAAGTGCAGTATACTCATCACGGAATAAGTCTGCCAATGTGTAGGCTTTGTTAATGCAAGGGAAAGTGTATTCAAACAAAAAAGAACTTGCATAATGATTTCCCTCATTCAAAGATGTTGATGGTTTACAATTTTGATGTCCTCATTCAAAAAGCTGGAGGTACTCTGAACAAAAATTATGCTTCTAAACCTGGATCTGGAGTATGTAATCCTTGTTTACTGTATGTCATGTTGACAAAGACTCAAATGGTGCTGGCTGTGATATAAATATTAAAAGATTGATAGAGCGTTGTGGATAGTGGGCTATTTGATCAAAGAGCCAATGAGGTATAATAGTAAATATTATGATTGTAATGTATGAGTCAAATGTTGAAATATACCGGTAATAAAAACTGAAAAGACCAATGTTGATTTGTCCATGTTGTTTCTTATTGAATAACGCATTACCTTCCCTTGGTAAAATAAAATTACATATTGTATATTTCAGGTTTTAAGCATACTAAATGTTTTATAGAGTTGGCCTATGACCATCATTTTCCTTTTATTAGTAAAAATAACAATAATTCAGGCCTCGACGCTAACTCAAAATGATACTGGCCCTGTAGGACCAGTAACACCTAGAATCTACTGGTCCTGCAAAATGTTTACTGGTCCTACATTTTTTTCTTTAAAATAACAAGAAAGAACAATGCATAAGATTCACCACAACATTTATCTTTATAAATTTCATCTTCATTTATTTCAAAAACAATTGGGGACATTCTCAGGAAGAAACTTTTTAACAAAAATGTCTCCATATGTTTACTGGCCCTGTAGGACCAGTTGAGGTCTTTTTTTACTGGCCCGAAGCTGTTTTTGGAAATTTTTACTGGCCTGGGGCCATAGGTTTACCCTTAGCGTCGAGCCCTGTAATTGATAGTTAAGTATTCATAATGAATACAGTTATCCAGTTTACATCCTTAGTTTAGTACTTCACATGACATCCTCAGGCATCAACCATTTGATATCCTGAGTATACAGGCACCGTTGAATGTTATACTGACCTTTGTACCTCGCCAGCACATTTTGCAATGAAATAATCATGTTAATGTTGATAGATTTCCATCAGTAAATATTTACTTCTTAATTGGTGGGCTAGATAATAAATATTTATTTTTAGAAAACCTGTGCAGGTGAGCTCATGAGTCAAACTGGAGTTGAGCTCATGAGTTGATCTCCATCTGTGAGTGCAGCTCTATATGACACTTTGGGAAACTTTTTAACTTTCTGAAACTTCACATAGATAAAGAACAAATACTAGTATTACCCCATTTATATAAAGAGGAAAGGTCAGACATATTTTCAATAAATAAGTCAAATTATCAAATTTGAATAAATATAAGAATCACTCAGCTAATAGCCAGTGTTCAAAACTGTCACTTGGGGTACTACATATATTTAAAATGGGTAGGTATAGTCAAAATGGTGCAAATTTAGTAAAAAGGTACGTTCGTACCAATTCATGACAGAAGATACTTTCACTTACAGTATTAGTATATGCATATCAGAGATAAAACACATACACCTGTCAACTCTACTGATTTGAGCACCCACATTTGCTGCCTCCTGATAGAGCACCTTATTTGTAAAAATCTCCTGATTAGCTAATGATTTGCTGACTTTCAAAAATCATCCACCCTTTTCTCAGCAAAGCTTGTCAGTCTGCCCGGGGGGGGGGGGGGGGGGGGGGGGGGGGGGGCACTTGGGTATTTAGGGGGGGCGCATACGCTCGTTATCAAAATTTAAAAATACCCCTAAAGTGCTGATTTCTGGCCAAAAAAGCACCCTTATTTTGATAAAACGCTCAATTTTTCCACTAAATAAACACCCCTTCTTTTATCAAAACACTGACATTGGATGAACGGGAACACGTATTTTAACTAAAGATTTCATAATCCTCTGCGTGTTAAGCGGTAGCAAGTGGCGGCAGCAAACTCGGAAGCCCAGTCACTTCGGGGGTCACTCGGCGTCTGAGCCGCGTATATTTCGTGAATTGTAAGGGGATTTTGACCCCCATACTTCGTACTTGGGTACAATAATGTACACTTCTTTTACAAAATTGCGGAGGTCTTAAAGAAAGACCCCTTCTTCCGCGAAATACATAACGCGGGTGCAGCCCCCCTCTGTACCTGAGTGACCCCCCCCCCCCACCCCCCCCCCCCCCCCCCCCCCCGGGCAGTTAGCTCCTCTCTATTCAGTCTATCTCAGCTGACCAAATTACTGTGTGTAGTAATTGATTTCTTACTAGTAGATATTCATAGCATAATCCCTCACTGATGGCCATTATCATGTACAGTAGCCATGTTGTTATATGGGATTAAGAGGGGAAGTGCACTCAGTGGACTAGCATCACCCTATGGCATCTCTCGTTAAATATACAATGGCTGACAAGGAAAATTCACCGACAAATTTAATGACAATATGGCTTGAGAATTTTCTGAAATTAGGAGCGAAAAGGTGATACTTTTGCTTACTGTGTGACATGTAGTGTGGATGTAGTTATCGAAAACACAGAGCAACTGACTAAAAATGGTATTTTTAAATTACATTAAACCTTAGCTAAATAAAAAAGGAGTGGATATGAAACGTTAACCAGTCGGTCAACCTGAACAGGGTGGCTGCCCAAAAGTCGCGTTCTGTGCATCTTGCAACACAGGTTTTTCTGTAATGTGAAGGAGACATTGTCTCCTAGTGACGTCACATGGAAGCCAGATTCCAGACCCCTGGCTTGGCCAAGCCTTCACTTTAACACTTAAAGTAATTGGTCTCTCGCTACATATCCATTCTTTTCTTCATCTAAGATTAAACCTTCTACATGTATAATAAACTGATTTTCTAGGCAAGTACCAAAAACTTCATAAAATGTTAAATATAGGGGTATTCGATCTTGAAAGAGGAATCAACGTGGCCACTAGGGTGTGCACTGAACATGTGGTGCATACCACTGCATACTAGTAGTTGTTTTCAATGGATTTTGACTCTGGAAGGGGTCTAGTCAGTATCGACGCAACCGGCTTACGAGGGCTCCGCCCTGTGTAACCGTAGGTTATAATTGTATTCAGCCACAGCCACTATGGCTTTCTATACTACACAGAAATCTCTCCTACTCTTATTATCGTAAATAATTGTAATTGTATCTTAACCCATTAACACTCAGGGCAGCCAAAAGAGGCCTGACAATTTTGAAAATATTTCAATTTCAAAAGCATTTTCTTGAAAACTTTTGAGGGAGAAATGTTGATCAGAAGCCAAACAACAACTCTCCTTCAAATATTTTGTGAACTTTCGCTTCATTCACAAAATATTTTCAAAAGTGTGAGAGAAGCAGACGATCCATCTTCAGGATCTCCTGAGCGTTAATGGGTTAAGCATCTCTCTGATTAATCCTATCATGCCCGGATATCCCATGAAAAGTATCGTATGGTGCTTTTGTATATCACTCACTATTAAGGCCTAAACGTCAAGAATTATTGATGGACATATGCAGATGCAGGGGGAGGGGGTCCTAAATAACATTTCTTCTTCATATATCTTTTACAGCACGTTTGCATGAGAAATCATCGCCGAGAAATTGACAGGCCATTTTGATAGTTCATTTACAATAAACGTAAAGACGGCTCGACTTTTCTGTCCAGATTTGATTTGTCACCTGCCTTTCACAGGAAAGCTGGACGTAGGACCAACAGTAATAAAAACAACCAGCGAAGGAGGCTGATTAATTGGACTAGCCATTTTGAATGCTTTTAACGAATGAATGTGTGGGTGTGAATGTATCGGAAAAGGTCCAACGTCATTCGTGTTGAATGGCTAGCTATGAACACATACATGTTTACAATAACATTTACATGAATCAATTTGCTGTACATACATGTAGCTTTCCCTCCTTGCATTCAGAGTGTGTTAGGACACTAAATAATTTATGTATATGACAAACACCAGCCATTCAGGAAAATGACGTCAGGGAAGGCTCCCATCATAGATAAATACAAGCTTGCAGCACCCGAACACTCAATCTACCTCGTTCAGCTCAACCATAGCGTCTAATATGCAAAGATAGTAGTACTCTGGTGCTTAAAAACCTACTTCCAGTTGTATAGGCCATGGCAGCTAGACAATCAAATCATTCAAAAAACAGTTTTAATTCAATCAGTCATCTATGTTTAAATGGACTTCGATTTGCCCCTATCGCATGGGCAGTTGTGTGTTGCTTTGGATTTGCAGGAGGGTCGCAATTGATATTCGAAGCCCCTTGTGGCAAAGACATGGCATTTGGAGAGGAAGCGCTAGGGCCTGGACAGCGAGCGCTGACCACTACACGGTGTGCAGCCAAGTGCCACAGCGAGCCCAGGTGCCACTCTTTCTCCTTCAACGAATACAGCAGGATGTGCCAGCTCTCCAGCGGACGAGCGAAGTCCTGCCAGAATGTCACGGCAGAGCAGGGATCAAGCTACATGGAAGCTGTAAGTAGAGCTCTAGTCAACTTGTAGAATTTGAAATTTCCAATATCGTCTTTTTCTTGCCATGTTTAGCTTACATTGTGATTAGTCTGTTGTTAATGATTGATTAATCTGAAATGTCCGTTGAAAATCTACAAACCTAACCCCAAGTCACTGGTGAGCCGATTTGGAAACCGGCAGAGGTGAGAGAGTTTAGTGTTAATGCATTAGATCGTTTGGCCAGCGAGGCAGGCCCCAGTGGTCAAATGAAGAGGATGTGATCGCGATTGACCATCCCCAATGGCTGACGTTAAGCACGGCGCCCACACTGTCAGCTGCGGTTAGGGAGTGGTCAGAAAATATCGCCAGGAAGGGGGGGGGGGGGGGAGGTCATGGGGGAGGGGGGGGGGGAATGGAGTGCGACACCGAATGCAGTTCTATAGTTGAAGGTGTGTCTCAATTATCTCTGTGGATGTTCAATCGTTGACTCTCATCAGCTGATGTTCGGGAGATGCTGAACAGAGGTAAAGGTAAGGGTATTCGGTTTATAGTCGTGTATCCACCAACGCGCTCACACGACCTTCCTCACCTAGCAGGCCTGTACACATGGACACCATTTCAGTCCCCCAAGGGATATTCCAGAGCAACTGGCAGCATATAGCGCACAAGCTCTAAGCATTGCCTTATTAATGATAGATACCCATTTTGCAGCTGGGTAGACTGAGGCAATGTGGAATGAACTGTCTTGCCCAAGAACAGACCAAAGTGCTCCTGCCGGGAATTGAACCAGCGACCTACTGGTTACAAGTCCGACACCTAACAAACTGAGCTACTTAGTCCCAGAACAGTGATAGGGGCTGAACATCTACTCGGGAAACCATTGAGTACCACTGGTCACTATTACTAAGACAGTGATGCTCAGAAACGATAAAAATAAACTGATCTAAAACTGTAAAAAAAACTAAAATCATAAAAAGGTCACTCATAATCAGGTTATTGATATATGGTAATATGAATGTCCTAAATGAAAAAAATATTACCTAACAGTTTACAAGTTTGAATCGAAATCTTTCGTTAAAGTTCATAATTATAGTTATAATTAACCCTTTGTTTATCCCTTTCCTTTAAGGAGTTGTTGCCAAAGGGATCTAGATATTAAACAAAACCCAAGTTGTAAGACAACCAACAAAATCCTAAACAGTCCATTTTCAATTGTACAGATTAATGATGACCATGTCTAGGTACCTATACTTGTATGCTAATAAACTTAACTGTTTGCTGTCTCTCTGCGCTTGCTTTGTTAGCAGTTGATACAGAAGGGTTGAAAACAAAAACACTAAATGGCAATTTTGTAAGCACACGTGTAATTGCAGGGGACTTGTCGATGCACTTTGGGCATGCTTTCAAAGAATTGACGAAAACTTATACGAAAATATATTCTTGGTACTGAACCGGCTAGGTTGTTGGGCAAACATTCTAACACGTTAATCAGCATAAGTAAATATCTATAGAATAACATGTACAAATATTCATGAAAGAATCACACATATTTATACATCATTGATAAATATTATTGAAGCAATAGTTAATGTCAAAAAGTTATCTTAAATATTAATACCTCATATATGAATATCTATAAATCATTTAGATATTATCAAATGATATACTAGTATACATATTGATATATCTTATAAATACTTCAAAAACTACAGTGTCCGAGCGAATACTAGTATTTACAAACCATTTGCTTTGTTATTTAGAAAATACATCCATGAATAAACAATCTTTATGCATTTGTGTGTATTGAATAAACATTTGTTTGCACTCTAGTCTTATATACAAATAGTAATAGATCATGCGTAAATATCTATAAATCATGGACCTGCCCAGTCACGGCATCGTGGGATGATATCTCACGCACCCAAATGGGCACTTGCCATCATGATAGGCCGCAGGATGTATAAATATTTTCATATGGTTTATTGATATTTGGGATCAAGTGAAATAACCTATGAATGTAAATGAACGTTTAATTGATACATACACATGCATGAATATTAACAATTCCAATGCTAAGGCTACGTTTGTCCAAAGCACAAGAACGCAAACATTATTTGAAAACCGCCTAAACCCTGTCATGTTGGTATGCATTGGATAGCTCTCACCGAGTACTATCAGATGAGTACCCTTATGCCAGGGTTCCAGTTATTTTTTATGTTTTTGCATCATTTTGTAATGGCCAAATTAGCCTCCAGCAGTATTAGGGTTAATCATTAATTAATGGATATTTCTTTTGAATATAATACAATTAATAGTTAATTAATATTCACCCGATCTTGTTATCGACTAGAATTATTTAGAGATAATGTAAAGATACTTTTGATTTTAAAATATTTATAAGATATATCAATATCTGTATATCATTTATTAATACCTGAATGCAGATATTCATACATAACTTTTTTTATAATTTCAAATCACACACATATGTAACAGGGTTTTTATTCTCCATAGCATGGAATCACAGTGTAACAAATATATTTCTGACTCTCTGTATGAATATATGGTAGGGAAGAGTCTGCAATGTTAAATGAACCATTTTAATTACATTGTATACCAACTATTTCTAGTGTTGGTCTTCTTTTAAATCCTGTATTCATACATAACTTATCAATAGTTTAGATCACTTACAAATCTTAACTTATGGTTCATCGATATTTATGAATGGTGTATGAGTATTTATGAATCATTCATAGATATTTGTATTTATCGCACACAATGAATTGTAAAAAAGAATAAACCGGAGAATTTTCTAAAAGATTTTGATATGTTCTTGCCCTGCAAATTTGCGTTCTATATGCGAAAAATAATGGGGATGTTCCGAGTTACATTTTTGCTACAGAGCTAGGAGAGAAAGAATATGTTTTGCTTTTTCTCAAATAAAATTGGCAGTGCCCCTACCGATGTCACTTAGTTTTGTGCAATAAGTGAAGACGTCAACTAAAAGTGTGGTGTCCAACTGTCTCATCAGTGTGCGACAGGGGCTTCAAACCGTGCGACAAGCCAAGAAAATACTATTTAACTCGAGAAATTCGCAAAACATGACCAATTGAGGCTATCATATATTTCACTTGAGTCATTTTTGATGAAAACTGTATCTAAATACTGTCTATTGATTGGTTTTGGTCTTAACTATTGCACTAAGGGCTAATATAGTAGTGCAGACAGGTTACAATATTCACAGCTGTTATCGAACCCCAACCACAAAAGATTGCTGTGCAACAGGACTTATTGACTCTGATCCGGGACTAAAATATTTGGACAGCCTGATTCCAGAAAAAAAATGTGGGGGGGGGGGGACACTATTATAACCTGACTATTCTTAATTGTTGAATAACGCATTTTCTGGTCTTCGCAAATGTTTCGTAAATTTGGAAATCGTAAATTTAAGAACGATTCCTTATTTATGATATGAGAACTGGGCCCCTGGTGGCTAAGATGGCCAATGCATGATAATGTAAAAATCCTGAAAAATAACTGAAACCAAGGCAGGGGGTACTTAATGAGAGCTATCCAATGAGCACCAGCATGACAGGGTTTCAATGGTTTTCAAAAGTTTTATTCTTGTGCATTGGGCGAAAGTAGCCTCAGCATTGGAAGAGTTATTATTTGGTGTATGAGAGACATAGGGAATGTGGCAAGGAAATCACTCTCCAAATAGAAAACAATTTCTTCTTCATGAATATGCCAAACAAATCATCTAAGCAGCACTGCCGCAATCATCACCCTGACAAGTGGTCGGCCGGGTTCTGGACAACAAACTGATGTGGTGGCTCTATTTATGGTAAAGTTCTCAAACTCCATTGGAAGGGACCAATAAAAGAAAATGCAAGATATATACCAAACACAATTGTCACGCATCTGTTATTGGTATTACAGTGATGTTTCAGTTATCAATAAAGTTAATCAGTTGCCTTTTCTTATTTTGGTTATTACTAGGTTGGGAGGAACACTCCTACACCCAACTACAGCTCGGATGGAAGTTCCTGTGGACCCGGTTACCATGGCAGTAACTGTCAATTCCAATGTAAGTACTCTCTCTCTCTCCTCCAAGTAAGAAAATCAAATCCCCTCGCATTATTCCATGCCATGGTACTAAACCTACAGTAGATAGACATATTGGAAATATCAAAGCTTGTTAGTATTGTTAATGGAATGAATGAATGAATGATTGCTTAAAGACACATCGGCACACAAAGGCCGTTTAGTGCCATAACATTTGTAAAATAATGGTCCTTAGCAATAGATGAATAGTATTGTTAATGGAGACCATTGCCTGATCTGCGATGGTGGTTAGTTCGATTATCCTCTTCCTATTTAGTCATTCTATTGCAAATATTGGGTGTTGCAGCAAAGTACACTCGTGATTCCGCTTTGTTACCATGTAAGTGTGTTTATTACAAGCTAGGGAGAAGAAAAAAGATCAGTCATGCACCATATAAATGCACAAATTAATTAAGGATCCTCAGAAGGATATTTCTAAGCATCAACCGTATTAATAGTGCATCTCTCATTATTATACCTTGATTCTTGATGCTGGTTGGTTAAGGGCCATAGATTAATCATCACGCTATACTAACCCCTTAACGACTGGCTACCTGTGGTCAACAGCGGTTGTTATTGAATTAAATAACAAACGCAACAGCATATGCTAGTTGATTTAATAACACACACTAGCCCAAATACCTGCGAAGACAGAGTTTGCCGAGTGACCTACCTACCATATATATTTATTATACCTCACGTGAGAATACTCTTATCCTATTGGATGAGAGCCAAATACCTGCGAAGACAGAGTTTGCCGAGTGACCTACCTACCATATATATTTATTATACCTCACGTGAGAATACTCTTATCCTATTGGATGAGAGCCATGTGTCAAGACTGTTAGCAACCTGTATCTCTGCAGGTTCAGTGACAGCGGTCGCTACTCAAGGAGTAGCACCCGTTGTCAAGGAGATGTGAATTAGCAACCTACCGTTTCATGATACCCTATAATGACGTCATGCTTTCAAGATCCCGTCATGTGGTGTATTCCCGTTGCTGTCGCCAGATGGCTTTGTGTTATAAGTAGTTAATTACAGCAGGTGGAATATATAGAAACAAAATGAGTGACCGTTTACATAGTTGACCATATATGACTGTTGGTATTCAGATTGTTGACCTTATTTGACTGTAGATGTTTAAAAGTGATTAAACATTTTGAAAATCTGATCATTAGTTTGTCATGGATTGTGGGTGCCCAGGGGTGAGGTTGGGGGGTTGTTCGGTATAATAAAACAAATGTGACATCCCTGCGGGGTTGCTAACATGGTAGTCTACCCCTCGTGAGCATTGTGAACCTCGGACTACGCCCTCGGGTGACAATGCTCACTCAGGGTAGACAACCGTGTTAGCAACCCCGCAGGGATGTCATATTTGTATATTATATATATATATATATATATATATATATATATATATATTTAAGGTCTGTACCTAAAATTTTGTGAGCATTGTCAACCTCGGGCTACGCCCTCGGGTGACAATGCTCACTCGGGGTAGACAACCATGTTAGCAACCCCGCAGGGATGTCATATTTGTATAATATATATATATATATATATATATATATATATATATATATATATATATATATATATATATATATATATATAT
The DNA here is from genome assembly GCA_963942565.1 of Maea johnstoni. Lineage (NCBI taxonomy): Eukaryota > Metazoa > Annelida > Polychaeta > Spionida > Magelonidae > Maea > Maea johnstoni. The sequence continues at coordinate 7,567,862 of OZ012700.1, read as the reverse complement.
ATATATATATATATTTAAGGTCTGTACCTAAAATTTTGTAAAATTTCATGTCGAGTGGACTACTGTTAGTGTTACAGATGGATCTTCATTAGGAACTTTTGATTACACTTACACTAACACTAATCAAAACGGTAACATAAATCACCCGATGTCACATTCCCACATTTGTAATGTATGTCTTACCACCATACATCGATGTCTTTGTATAACCTTTTCCGCTCATGAGTCTCCCAATACTTTTTTCTTACAGGTGGCCCGGGCTATACCATACTCCCTGGTTCAGAGTCCTGCTACAGCTTAAAGGGTAACGTCTTACAGTGGACTAATGCCAGTTCTGAGTGTCAACAGGATGGAGGGCAGCTGGCTTGTCCAGAGACCCAAGCAGAGTTCAACGCAATGCGAGACTTCTTGAGAGCAAGTAAGCCATCAATGTAGGGCCCGCTTCGATACTCGAGTGGTTTAAGGTGTTGCCACTGATTTCTCCCTGTCTGTCACCCACTGCCTGTGTTCGAGTAAATTGCCAGTGACTTCAGCATCAGTTGTGATTTGTGCCAGATACAACGGTTTCCTCCACCAGTCACACAGCCACACTTATGGTAATTCCAAAAGTCATTAACATGAATGAGCACTCACAACTTGCTGTACTTATCAGAATATAAAATTAATGTGGGGGTGGCAGGGAGCTGATGATACATTTGTTACCTTGGTTGTGAAAATGGTTGTGTACTGCAAAGTGTCTGCATTTAGCAGGCTTGTACAGACTCGACCTAAGGGCCTTGTCAGACTCCAGCTGGCTTCTCACAGACATCTTGCCATACACCATTTGCACAACAAGGGTAACTAATAATAGTAGAAAACTAAACAATTTTGGCTTTTATCTGATCAAATAATGTCAGTAGTGGCAGTATTTTTCTAGTAAATAATGATAGCCAGATATTTTATTGGTGTAGGAAATAGGAGTCCCCGTAAAAACGATCACATGGCAATATTTAATTGGCAACATTTATTCATCAAACCTTGGAACTGCAGCAGTGGCGTGAGTCAGCTTATAGATTGTGTGATGACCACTCGGCTATCGATGCAACCCAAACAGGAAATAAATGTCCAAAACATGTCCTTGCACTTTAACGAGTTCATGATTATATTTTAGCCGTTTATCATGGAGGACTGGAAATGGTTACAGTGTTCGCAACGCCTTCTCCCATTGAAATGCTATGGATGTTGCACCAACTCAAAGTTTATTAGTTGATGTTGTTTTTCGCGCTACCTGGGTAGAACTAAAATTTCCAAAACGTTTTTAATCATGTTAACTGTGTCAGTCCAACTAAGAAAGCTTATGATTCTATATTTATTTGTTTCATACACTTTTATGTTAAAGTGTAACTATACCTTCCAAATTAAAAGAGATATATGTTTGAGTTCAATGTTGACGTCCTTAGGACACCTTGTTTACCTTTGTACTCCAACGATTGACTGAGATTTTACTGTCAGAAGGTGATTTCATGGAGGAAGCCATGTTTGTACATTAAGAGCCTAATAAGTCATGTCAATTAGATGCGAGTGACATCATCCCCGATCAACTGCTTCTAATGCAGCCACTTGACAGATAGGGCTCGTGCTGAGTGAACAGCTGAAAATCAGATTTAATAGCTTAATGGCTCCATAATTTAGGAACTGCATGGCCCTTGAAGACCTTAAATTCATTGCTCATGAGAAAACATGTGAGGATCACTTTGCTCCCACTTGCCCTCAAGAGGATTTAGTAACTTGTATACTTGTTGAGAATAGCTGGGTCTCTTTTTCCAATGCTTTTGAATTTCATAAATGTAACATAGAAAGGAAAGGTACCATCACGGCCCATGAGGTGTCTTAGTCAGTCATCATCTTCAACCTCATGTTTTTCCTCCAGAATATCACACTCGAGCTAACAAATACATTAGCCCTCAAATAGAGACATGCTGACTTCATATTCACATCACACCTTATTCATTTAGAACTTCCCTCTGGATCATTGTCCTAAGAGTCTGACACATGTTCATCTTGTGAATATACTGGTTCGAATGCATATGGTTTAATATCAAGGAGATTTTCCCAAATTGCCTATAATTCCTCTAATGAGACACATAGATAGAAGCTGTCCCCACGTTTTTCTCTGCTTAAATGAATAAAAATATTTTACTTGTTTCAGATGAATGATCAACTTCATAGCTATTATGAATTACAATTGAAAATACTATCCTCACATTATAATTGAAAGATGGTTTCATGGTTCAATAAACTGCTTCATAATACCAATTACCAGAACACATTCTTCTTCAACTACCCAACCCCAAGTGAATAATAATTCCTTTGAGATTAATGTGTATTGCACTCAATTCCTGAGAGGTGGTGACAATGCCCATGAACAGCTTACTATAAATTGCAAAATTCCCTTTTATTCCATCACGCGATAACAGTGTCAGAACATTGTAAGAATACTAAATGCCAGTCTTTTGCAAACTGGTAAAATTTCTTGTGATATATCAAGCTCATCCAAAAACACTTTACTACAGGTCACCATCCTTCATTGCTTTTGCGACACAGAACCTGTTATACCTCTAGAAAATATAGCTTGCAGTATAAAAGTATTGACTGAGACACAATGCCTTTATCCGTCTGATACATCACTTTCCTCTTTGTTAGTCATTTACATATGAGACCATGTATTAGTGTGTTCAGTTCTGAATAGCCTTCAGCCTGCATGCAGTTGTATATACATGACATAACAGCCTTTTTCTGGCGAGCCCTGATAAGCTGCAAGATGGATGCCTCCATACAGCTGCTGAGCCAGCGAATTTGTTGTATTTGCAAGATAACGAATTAAGATATCTCAGTCAATCTGTGAAGTACTATTGTAATCAAAGTGACCTACAACGGGTGACATTGAGCTCTAACACATATCATTTCATTTTTAAATTTGAAGGTAGAGTTACACCTTAAACTCCTAAGTTTACAATTGTATTTATTGATGTTTTTCTTTTTTGTGTTAAGATGTGCAGAGCAATGTTTGGCTGGGATTGAATGACCTAGGTAATGAGGAGACGTTCACGTGTCCGGGAGGAAGCCAGGCACCAGACAACACAACTGCCTTCTACGAACCTGATGAACCGAACAACAGCGGCGGGATAGAGCATTGTGTGCATTTCAGCTCATATGCAGACTTCTTACTCAACGATTCTGACTGTTCAAACCAATGTAAATTCATTTGCGAAAAGAATGCTATAGTAGAACCTGATCTTTAAATATATTTGAAATAAATATGAGGGAAATGGATGATGGTCATTGCAAAATGTCATGAGGTCAATCGGATAAAACACTGCAAAAATTGATTCAATTAAGTATGGTTCTAAACTAAGGCAATACTTAATTCACAGATTTGAAAGTGCTTGAGCGACTTTTTCAATTATGATGCAAAGAGGAGTGGGGTATTTGATAAAAGAACCTTGACATAAAACGAGGAAACTAGGTGGAAAATATCTGTTCAATTTTTTATAAATTAATTGTTATGTTAAACTTAAATAATTGCGCTGTGGAAAGGTGTGATTGAAATATAATGTTGGATTTGAAGGAGTTAAAGAAATCACACTTCTCACTTTCCTGTCTAAGCCCATTTGCATTCAAAGATTGCATCATCAATATCTTAAGTGATATATGTGTACACTTCGGTGAAGGCTGGCATGCAAAAAAAACAAAATTAAAAATTTTCACCAGGGGTTCAAGTTTAATGGTATATAAATACATGGGTATTGATGACAAAATGACAAGGTAATTGCTTGTTGTACAGAGCCAATTGTTGCTTATCCATTTATATGCTGTATACGGATTCAATTTGGAGTGCTAAAAATGTTGCTTTACAGCCCTTCTGAAGGGTATTTTTGCTACTTTAAATGTGTGCATTCAAGCACTGAAACTATACATTTATAACTGTAGAGTTTTATTTGAAGGATGTTATTTTGGCAATATTATGGGGAGCATGAAAATATCGAAAATGGAATGCCTGTTATACAGTTAATAAAGATGAGAACAAAGTAAATAATAAGTATATACTAAATAGTTGATACTATATTACAAGTACATATATGAATAAACAAAGCAACTTTTACATGTTTGATAGCATAATACTTCTGGGGATTACCACTGTTGATTAAATGAGTAGACAATTGGTAATATGTTGTTTATCCGATTTTGCTATAAATGACAGTATTTCTTTTTTGTGATACCCGTAAAAAATGTATCGAATAAAGTATAATATTGTGATGTTGTGTTTAAGTGCATAATGGATGTTGCTTACAGACATGCAAGCTATATTTGACTTTAATTATAGAACAATTTAACTGATATGAACCCCAGCTCACGATACATTAAAAATGAATACCGTGTTCGCTTGATTAAGCGCACCATGCGGGTAGAGGTTGGGAAAATTTTCTGTGGAAGGCGTGTTGTCAAACATCCGTATAACCACACCCCTCAATGATTGCCGAATGGAGTGTAATGACCATTAATGCACCTTCGCACTCTCGCTGTTCAGCATGCTTAGACGTTTGCTGCAACAATTCGCACATGAAAAGATCGTTAATTGGTCATCAGTACGATCATGCGGCGAGTATGAACAATGAGAGCACGAAGGGACTGCTGAAATGGCAGAATACAGCACTGGTTTGCAGACACGGCAAGAAGAAAGGTGTGTGTTTTGGTTACTTCTGGGGGGGGGGGGGGAGATTTAACATATGGAAAATAGGGGGGGGGGGTGCGCTTATTCGGGACCGTGCGTAAAAAGGTGTCACAAGTACATCATACATTTACTACCAGAATAAAAGCATTACGCCTGAAACCAAACAATTGTGTGACCATAATATGTGCAGTCTAGATATCTAGCCTGAATTAGGCATGATATACATCTTCTGCAGGGGTGAAAACACTGAAGAAAAAGAAAACAATTAAGCTGGTATAAGCCCCAGCCATTGATGCACTAACAATAAGTAAATGGAATTTTAAATATCCCAAGTGATTTGTTATAGAAACCCTATGATTTAAGGCCCAATGATGTCAAATGCAGACATGATACAATAACAACTGTTATAAGCCCCATCTTATATAGGAATAAGAATGAATAAATTAAGTTGTTAGACATACCAAGTGTTAGTTTTAACAACCATGCTATTGCGGTCTGAGTTGAGTCACATTTTTAAAGGGGTAATGGGATTTTGAGGATATATGTTAGTGTTGTTGCTATTAAATCTTGTAAACTATGGATATTATCCTCAGTATTTTGTACAGCAGTATCTTTGTCATCTCCTTGATGTTGGTGATTGCAGTGATCATTTGAGAGACTGGGGTCATGGATATGTATGTGAGCTCTAAAGAGTCATTGGGGGCATCAGAAACTGTGAGCATCCTATGAGCATAAATTGTCAAAGCTATTTTCACCATGTCAGGCTAGGGTTCAGGGTTTGGTTTCCAACATTTTCCTGCCCATACTCAGAACAGGTCCTGTGATGACAATATTCACACTTGCACAATTCATTGTAAGAGCAACAGTCTTCTAGGGGATGAGGTCAGTTAGTCTTCAGAACTTCTTTCTAAGATTATAAAACACTTCAATTATTATCACCTGCCGACTTAGGGCAAATAATCTAGTCAAACATGTACATAATTCATTGGTATAACTCTGGCCGTGACACTCGCCTTAAACACACGAGAAATCCACTCCGGTGAATTCACCGGACTGACGGCGGAATTTTACTATTGTGTGGTACCGTGTCTCTGAAAGGCCAATAACATAAACATCAATAAACAAAAAGGATGGCCTGATAGAGACACAAACCGGGTCTAATAGGAGGTATGCTTTACCAGTTACCTATGGATAGTAAAGTCACTGGTTTAATATACATGTATAGGCAACAGAAGATTTGATTTTGTAGTTCTAGTACTTCTACTAGAAACATTCAATATGTGAGCCAAGAGTCGGATGAGGAAATTGTGGATACACCTGGTGAGGTCCAAGGTCTGGGAGATTTTTTGGTTGTAAGAAGATACGTCCGGTTCCACGTGTGAGGTCTTCTCTTGAAATGTTCAGAGCAGTTTGCAAGGCCTATAGAAAAATCTATGCTTGCACGGGTACTAGACAAATCTTGAATAGATTATAGTAGTTCTGTATTATTGATGTATTATTATGCAGCATTTTAAGTATTTGAATTAAATGTACAGTTTACACTTATCAGCATGTCTGTATTTTATGATGAAAAACAAATGAATTTCCAATCAATCAATTATTTTCTAGAAGGATTATGAAATTTAAATTAGAATGAATTTACTAAATTAGTCCTCTAGTCTTTCAGTGTCTTAGGTCAGTTTGGTTTAAGTAAAAGAAATATTTCGGCCCAGTCCGGCTATATTTTTGAAAAAAAATGTTTTTCTTTATACCAGGGAACACAACTTATCTTATGATACGATTAGTAAGGGAGTACTCTCATCTACTACAGCTTGATGCTACTGGGGCTAAGAATGCAGAGTAACCGACAAAACTTTCAGAAGGCTGGGTTGACAAAAAGACAACAGGAAAGAAGTGAGGTTCCCTAACTGCAAAAAGCACAGAGGGTATTGTTATGTGCCAAAGGTAACAAGAAAGTGTCACTAACCAAAAGTAACAAGAATGACAGAAACCAGCAAATTAACAATAATAACAATTTGATAACACTAATAATACACCAATACCACAAACAAAAGGATCAATGGTCAAGCCGCGTATCCTAGTCAGACAGCCTTCACTATAATCCTGGTCAAAGATGATCACACTCAGAATTATGATTAGTCCAGTGAACATTCCTTGTAGAGCGCATTCGTTTGACAGTTGTTGTTGAATAAGTTATCTCCAAAGAGTCCACAGTCACAAAGGCACAAAGACTAATGTCACCCCAGCCAGACAAATGTCCTCCAATGAGACCTCCCCTCTCTCCATGTGTAATGCTTCAAGCCTGAGGCCTGGCCCCAAATCATCCCCATTTATAGACAAATCCAAATTCTAGAACATTGATCAGAGTTCCAATATGTTCAGGAATGTTCCATCACAAATCTTCAATCAAGGAAGCATGACTCACACAATTCTAGAAGTTGCCCCCCAATGATTCTCAATCAACTCCGAAAATAGGTCACTACTTTAACCCTTTCAATACCAAATCTTTAGAATGTTCCAGATTAAAACACTGTAATAACGAAATAAGACAACTGTCCCCGATAACAACAGAAATGACACAATCAACTGCCACTTGGGCATAACAATATTCGCATAGAGTTATTGGATTTCATCATTGCCAAGGTTGTGCCACTAAGCATTGTTGACAATCCACACTACAAGAGCATTTGTTAGCTTCTTGATGACTAATATGAACATGTGTCTGTCATGATTGACAAGCAGTACCACACTCTTCAGAGAGAAGTGTTAGACAGCATCTCCCAAGCAGAAAATGTAGCCTTTACACATGATTGCTTGACTTCCACAGCTACTAAGTCCTACGGTACAATGACATGCCATTATGTTACAGTTGACTGGGTACTTCAGTCTTCCGTTCTCCACACCTGCAACAGTTTGTGAAGACCAGGTGGATATGTTGGAGAAGATCTTGGAAGAAACGTTTTACCTTTGCTGACCACCTTTCAGCAAAGGCCAGATCAGAAATTATAAGCTTCCTCTTTGGTTTTGAGGAGCAACTTATTGCAGAAAAGCAAAAGGTGCAGGTCTTAAAACCTTTCAAAACCGCCACTGAAATAGTCAGATGTGAGAAGATACCAAGTCTGTCAAATGTGATTCGAGTTCTAGTAAAGATTGAGGCTGATCTGTAAGATACCTCACTAGACCCACCCGTCATTTCAAACATGAAAGCTACCATGAGGAAAAGAAGATCCTTCCTAAGGGTTACAGGGGCTTGTTGCTTCTAGGTTCTATGGTGTCCCCAGCAAAGAAACATTTACTGTTTGTATCCTCAGAAGACAGGGCTACTACAATAGAAAAGATGATATTTGATTTGATAACCAAAAAGGTGATTGTAAAAACTGAACTTGTAGATGAAACTCAGGGCCAGTTAGGAGTCTCAGATCTACAGCCCTCTACATCAGATGCAGTAGATCAGTCAAGTCCAGCTAATCGACCCAAAAAGAAAATCAAAAGTAAGGTGTCTCCAGATGATTGGTTGGCGAATGTTATTATCATGGGCGAGACCAGTAGTATGGTCCAGACCTGGAGTGGTGGGAAGGAAGATTGTACCCAGGAATTGCACAGCTAGGCAGATGGTACCTGGCCATACCTGGTTCAAGAGTTCCATATGAGAGGATATTCTGTATGGCAGGCCAGTTGGCCAGACTCATTGAACTCACTAACCTTTCTAAAGCAAAATGCAGTGATAAAGCCAAAGTAAAACTAAGCGTCAAGCTAAATCCATCCTAGTCATTGTTACTGTAGAATGGCTAATTTTTCTGTGTGTTTTATTTTCCCGTTTTTTCCCAAATGCTATCAAACGGGAATAAACAACACAGGAAAAATTAATATTGTTCATGTCCGGACTTACTAAATACGTAAAATTCTGACCATAGTTAAATGGACTGGCCCAGGTTTATCTTTGAAGTGTCAGACCAGCGTTTACTCAGAGTGGTAGCAATCATCACTCATTGCAATCTACATGTGGCGGGTAACAATCGGGGTCACTGGATGACCTCTGATCATGCTCTGACTGCTGCTCAATGACTATGTGTCACTTGAGAGATTACATCTCCGTCAATCTATTTCTAGATGCCTCTCTAGCCTGGTGATAGTACCACTGCCACATGCGTTGTCCTACACGTGCTTATATAGCACTGGGGACTGTCTCAAGCCTATAAGATGTTTATCTAGACTGGTGACAGTCCCTTTGCAGTGTGCGTTGTTGTACCGCTAAGCACTACAACCATGGCACATGTTTATGTAAGACTAGGGACTGTCTCCAGTCTACAAGCAGACAACCACTCATATAACATTAGCTTTCCCCAGCAGATGTCGCTGGTTTGTTTACGTGGTAACCACTAGTAACAGATATGTTTGATGTCACTGCTATCGAGATTGACGGTTTGCTTTAGTCGGACTGTATTAGTATATCTATAATCATGCTTAAATGGCTTCGTGGGGTGGTTTCATTGCCAGAGCCAATCTCCCCTGTTATGGAGGCAGCTAACACTAGTGTAAAGCTGGGAATATATATGTCCTCAGTAATTTTAAGGCAAACAACACAAGAGAACATATGGGGGACATGTGGATATAACCAGACACCTTGCTTATTCCTTGTTAAGACGTTTTAATATGGTTAAAAGGGAAGGAACTAAGGCTGCCAGAAAACTCCTAGAACATCTTGCTGAGGTTTCGGAACAGTTTCTAGGTCGGATAATAGCATGTGTTGAGGGTTATACCATCCCACCTTGTTTGGTAATTAATTGAGATCAGACTGGGGTTAAGCTAGTTCCAGTCAGTGAATGGACAATGGCTACCTGAGGGGATTCATATACAAGCTGCTGTGACAAGCTGAGATGATAAAAGGATGATAACCGGTGTGCTTGCATGTACACCAACTGGTGATCTACTCCGCCCCCCCCCCCCCCCCCCCACAGCTAATCTATGGAGGAAAATCTAATGCCTGCCACCCCAAGTACAACTTCCCACGTGATCGGTACATAACACACTCTACCACTGGAGTACAGCTGAAACAATGGCAAGGTAGTTATTCTAAAATAACACCTATACTATGCATTTTGAGATCTATATGATTAACAATTACATGAAATGTAGGGGAATGACTTTGGAAGTACCATGTAGTTCAGTATTTTCAGAAAAATACAATGAAATAATTCTGAACAAAACAACCACAGCTCCAAAATATAATTACAATTTATCAGTTTAAGCAAAGTACATCTCGAATGTCAGCAAGGGAAAAATTATTTGTAAAATAAAAATGCTATTGTGCTATCTTTATGTAAATGCTTATCATGTTTTTTGTTCTGCTTCATGTATGTTGAAAAGTTGATCTTCCCATACGTTGTGAGGATCCGAGAATCTGAGGATCTGCCACTTAAACAGCAATCACTATGCATCATTGACATCTTTGCAGCCCACCGTGGAGAAAATCTACTGGCAAATCTGAGGAAAAACAACATTCATCTTGTATTAGTGCCAGCATCTTGCACTTCTGACCTCCAACGTTAGATGCTAACCCAAGATAAAATCAGATTTTCAAGGAAACGTTTAAAGCTGAATTTTCCAACTGGTATGACATCAAAGTTTCAACTGCCCTGCGTGCTGGTAAAAACTGTGGAGGAGGTGGACATTTACCTACGGTTATCTGTTATCAAACCGCTCCATGCAAAATGGCTTGTGAAAGCTTTTGACCAGCTAAAACAGAACCAGTGCGGCATAATTTCTGCCTGGAAATCCACTGGGATTTACAATGTCGTCAAGAAAAATTAATCTGTGACAATTAATCCTTCCAGTGCTGAGGCTACTTTCGTTCAAAGAACAAGGACGCTAAGATTTTCTGCAAATCATTCAAACCCTGTAATGTTGGTATTCATTGGAAAGTACTCACTTAGTACTCTCAGATGATTACCCATGTACCATGGTTTCAGTTGTTTTTGTTTTGTTTTTTTGCATCATTTTGTATTGGCCGGAGTAGCCACCATGCAGCAGCATAAGGGTTAATGAGCTCCCTCAGGCTGTGCAGCGACGCCCTCATATTATTATTATTAAGCATATTTTCAAACATCAAAACCGGACAAAATGACATTTTAATGGACATTTTATTATTGGGGCAGCATGTTCTGTGATGAATAAAGATGAATGAATAGAGATATTTTAAATGTATAGTGGCCTTACCCTTGTCCTTACCCATTAATATTTACTCTTTGGTATACTAAAATTAAAGATCTACATAAAAAGGGAAAAATTAAATACGTAAAAAAAAATATGTCCTCCTTTCAGAAATATTAGAAATGGTACACCCGAAAATGAAAAATTAGGGAATATTGTTTCACGGAAAAATTAGCCATTCTACAGTATTTAGTATCTACCATTGACAATCAAGGTCCAAGGAACACAAATTGACAATTCAAGTCGTCTTAGACTTAGTTTTATATCAAAAATCGAATGTTTGGTCCAATTTACAGGCTGCCTCTGTCTAGTTATTGGTCATCTATTGACCAAAAGTCGAGGCTAATTGACAATTCAATTATATAGTGTTAAAGGTTATTCTTTAGTCCAGTCAATCTACGCTGAAAATGGCCTAACCTAGAACAAATTGCTACAGAAGGTTTTTTTGCTTTGACTGGTTAATTGGACCTAGCTGAACATTATATCAAAAGTTTCCCGAAAGTTACCCCCCCTAAGGACCCTAATTTGCATATTTTCACCTAAAAATGGCCAAAAAATATGATTTTGGGGATTTCTTCAGCATTTTTTTGTTTTTGGGAGTTGAACCTCCAATGTTGGCATGTATGTACTACAGATGTTGTTTGACATTGCTATGAAAAAATATTTTCCGAAAATGTATCCTAGTGGTCAAATTTGGGACAAAAATGTTTAGAAAGTGCTAAAAACGGACATTTTTTGCAACGTTGCTGATGAAAGAAGCGACCCTACAGACTCAAAAAAAAATTTAACACCAAGGTTTAAGATTAGAAAACTGCCCTAGATTGTACTAAGCCCCAAAAAACTAATATCGGTATAACTTGGTACCTCTTTGGGGGACCACCAATAACCCTTATATTTTGAAAGCCCTTGAACCCCTTTTTATGCCAAATTAGACAATTTACTGATTTCAGGGCCTTGTATTTCCTGAACTAACCATCATATAGCAGTGATATCATTAGGACTCAATGAGTATGTTACATAGATGCTGCAGAAAGAAATATTTATTTTAATATTGACCCTTTGGTCAAACAGAGTCATTTGAAAATGGCCATTTGACCTTCGCTAAGGAGAGTTTTGGTTATTCACATCACATATTTCAGGGCCTTGTATTTTCTGGACTAACAAGCATATAGCAATTGAATCCTCAGGTCTGAATAAGTATGTTACATAGATGCTGTAAAAAGAAAATATAATTGTGATATTGACCTTTTGGTCAAATAAGGTCATTTGAAAATGGCCATTTGACCTTTGATAAGGAGGATTTTGGTATTTTGCATCAGTTGGGGGGGGGGGGGGGGGGATTGCGTAAATTGGTACCAGTTGGGGGGACTGCAAATTATCCTTATATTTTGAAAGCCCATTAACCCCTCAAGTACCTGCTTGGTGGACATCTGCAGCTGGTAGCTGTTTTGAGATATTGAGCTCCCAAGGTACTAGTACCGGGTATGTCCCTTTGTATGCCAAGTTGGACAATTCACAGATTTCAGGGCCTTGTATTTCCTTAACTAACAGGCATATAGTAGCTAAATCCTTGGGTCTGAAGATGTATGTTACATAGATGCTGCAGAAAGAAAATACAATTTTACTATTGACCCTTTGGTCATTAACGTCATTTAAAATGACCATTTGACCTTTGCTAAAGGGAGTTTTGGTTATTCACATCACAGATTTTAGGACCTTGTATTTTCCGACGTAATCAATAATCATACAGCATCCTCAGGTGTGAACAAGTTTGTTACACTGATGTCGTAAAAAGACAATACGATTTAAATATTGACCCTTTGGTCAAATACGGTCATTTGAATATGGTCTTTTTACCTTAGAGAAGGAGCTAATTGCTCTAAATGTACCGTGCCAACATTTAATTCTTGCATTAAATGCATGGGCAGCCTGTGCACAACACAATACACAACTGTACCCCTGATTGCCACCCACTTTCCTGGGCATGTATGACCTCACAACTGAAAGTAGCTTTGAATCACAAGCTACGTTGGTCAATGATGTCCTTGGCTTACTTTTTGACATGTTATCCATGGGTGTTTGTACAACCAGGCACTTGCAGACATCCTCTTGATTGCTGCAGGAATTAAATGTCTGCAGTACTTAACCCTAGATAAACAATATTTTCAGGGCAATGCAAGTATACAATAGGCATAATGTATAGGGGTAGTCAAATAGGGTTATTTGAAAGTACCTGTTTCATCATAAAAAGATACATTTTGGCTATTCTTTCAGTTTATGCAGGTCTATATCTTACAACTTACTATACCAGTTTTTTGAGGGCTATATCTAAAAGCATGAAGTATGGTTTATTTCTGGTCATTCTTCTTATCAAAAATGAAATTTGAAAGTGACTCTATGGACTGGATCCAAATTTTTGACCAATTGGTCGCATTCAGCGATTTTTGGACAAAGTAGTTTGGTATCAGAACTTTTAACAGGTACCATGATACATTATGTGAGGGTATAAACAGTATCAAATATATAATACATCTAAGACATATTGATCTGCAAAAACTGATAAAATCAACCGAACCATTTATCATGGTGAAACAGGTACTTTCAGATGGCCCTATTTGACTAAAAATTGTCATGAAAGGGCCATCTCCCCTGGCAGTATCCCTACTCTATACTTGCATAGCTCTGAAATATTGTTAATCTAGGTTAAGTACATTTTGAGAAATTTGCCATTGAAAATTGAAAAAATACTAGTACCGTATTACCCAGCGTACGACCCGCACCCCTAGATAAGACGCACCCCGTCACCAAGTCCCTCTCCTTATGTAAAATACTTTTCCCCGTTTATAATACGCAGGGGGAGTTGGCCAGCCATTAAGTGCAGAGAGCTATATGTCTGCCCTGGTCTTTCAGCTGAGAGGAGCGAGTCTAGGACAAATAAACAGGACACAATTTGATAAGGGTTTGTGATGGTATATTGTAATTGATACTGATTTGTGCCCATTTGTTGACATCACTCGTCAAAAGAGCAAACAACAGCTCGTGCCAAATCTGCTCCCCTGGTTTATCTGCATCAATTTCAATTCACCCTCCCAAGGCCCTTTTATCCCCTAATTATTACGTAATCAAAATCCAAATATGGATGGATATGCCGTAGGGTACTTAAATGGTGTTTTCCAAACCTGCCCTACATGTCCCCGCATCCGTGGCATCGATGTGAAAAAGTTCTGGTTTATGTACCTGTTGATAACACGTACCCCCTCCTTGACATAGGTACTGCACTGTATAAAAGTGTGGGGTGTACGCGAGGTAATACGGTAACCAAAATGCGCCGTATCTAAGGTCAAATGGCCATTTTTAATTGACCTTGTTTGACTAAAGGGGGAATATTATAATTATATTTTATGTTTACAGCATCTATGTAACATACTGATTTAGACCTGAGGATTTAATTGCCATATGCTTGTTAGTTCAGAAAATACAAGGCCCTGAAATCTGTGATGTGAACAATCGAAACTCTCCTTAGCGAAGGTCAAATGACCATTTTCAAATGACCTTGTTTGACCAACGGGCCAATACTAAAATAAACATTTCTTTCTGCAGCATCTATGTAACATACTCATTGAGACCTAATGATATCACTGCTATATGATGGTTAGTCCAAGAAATACAAGGCCCAGAAATCAGTGAATTGTCCAATTGGGCATAAAAAAGGGACATTACAAGAACCTTGGGTGGTCAATATCTCAAAACAGCTACCGGATGCAGATGTCCATCATGCAGGGACTTGAAGAGGGGTTCCAGGGCTTTCAAAATATAAGGGTTATTGGTGGTCCCCCAAAATGGTACCACGTTATGCGGTCCCCCAAACTGGTACCAAATAACCAAAACACTCCTTATCTAAGATCATATGGCCATTTTCAAATGACCTTATTTGATCAAAGGGTCAATATTAAAATTATATTTTCTTTTTACAGCATCTATATAACATACACATTCAGATATTAGGATTTAACTCCTGGGTGATTGTTATGTCAGAAAATACAAGGCCCTAAAATCATTGATGTGAATAACCAAATGGTTCTGATTCGAGGTCAGATGGCCATTTTCAAATGACCATATTTGACCAAACGGTCAATATTACAATTATATTTTCTGTTTACAGCATCTATATAACATACTAATTCAGACCTGTAAATTTAACTGATGTGTGATTGTTAGTTGATGGAAATACAAGGCCCTGAAATCTGTGAATTGTCAAATTTTGCATATTGGCCATTTTGAATTTATGCAAATTAGGGCCCTTAGAGGGGGTAACTTTCGGGAAACTTTTGATATGATGTTCATCTAGGTCCAATGAACCAGTCAAAGCAAAAAAACTTTCTGTAGCAATTTGTTCTAGGTATTTCATAATTTGACTGGACTACTTACACATTTGAATTCATATTAACCCTGCTTTTGCTAACACCGGATATATCCGGTGCTACATATCTTGCCTGTGTGACCAACACCGGATATATCCGGTGCTACATATCTTGCCTGTGACCAACACCGGATATATCCTGTGCTACATATCTTGCCTGTGTGACCAACAACGGATATATCCGGTCTTTAGGTACCCTTGCACTTACCAAAATAGAAACTACATAGGTAGATTAAGGCATTTAAGGGGTATTGAATTATACTAGATATCAAGGTTTTACCCTTTACTATGTTTCTATTTCAGTTTGTGAAGCACATTATTGAAACAGTAATAGAAATATATTAACTCCTTCTGATTTGGTGAGTAGACCAATAATATCCCTGGTCCCAGGGGATAGGTTCTCCCATTTGGGGGTCTAGCATGACAAGGGTTAAAAAGTTGAATGTTTGCTCTTCTTCACTGCCTGCCTCTGTCCATTTATTGGCCCTAATTCGTCAATTGTTGTTCATATGATATTATTTCTATGAAAATACTTCAGTAGAAGAATTTTTCTGACTGTAACTTATCGGCATACCTCTACGGTATTATCTACTTAGGACAATCAAGGTCCAAGGAAGAGAAATTGACAGTAATTCAATTACAGTCTTACTTTTATGTTAAAATGCTAATGTTTGGTTCTCTAAATTAACTGGCTGCCTGTCCAGTTATTGGTCATTCACTGACAAAAAGTCAAAGCTGATTGATGATTCAATTACAGTGTTAGAGTCTTACTCTAACAGACCTAGTTTGATAATAAGTTGAATGTTAGGTCTTCTTCATTGGCAGCCTCTGTCCAGTCATGGACTCTAATTATGCCTTTGTTGTTTTTATGATATTTCTATGAAAATAATACAGTTGAAGAATTTTTCTGACTGTAACTCACTGGCGTAACTATATAGTACCAGTACCAGACTAGGCAGGTCTGGTCTATTACTCCGTTTGAAATTCAGTGTATAGTGAAGACTTCAGAACCAATACTACTTGCCAATATTTGGTCTTTCATGATCTCAAGTCAGTCATTTTTTACTGTTTTTGTTAAAGGTTCAAACTGTGGGAGTTGACTTGTGGATAAATCTGAGTAATGTCACAATTTGAAAGTTAAAGAATGATACAACAGATCTCATATCAGATATGAAAAGATGGAAGCTAATGTTGAAAAAATAAAAGTCATGGCCACTTTACAATTGTCTCAGTGGACCTATCTATTCCTGTAGGAGAACTACTTTCTCCATTATTCTCTTCTTTGCAGCACTTGTCTCGCAGCACAAGTAATGGATAAGTATCTCATGCAAGTACGAAAAGTTTAAGGGGGGGGGGGAGCTAACGGTAACCATTAAGACTCTTACGAAAAAAGAGTGTATTGGCAGTGTGTTACCAGTTTATTGTCAGTGTATCGTCATAGTGCATCCAATGTGTTTTTCAGTGTGTTAGTCGTCTGTTACCAGACCTAACAGTTTAGTGCCAGCCTATTTCAGTTAGAAACCAACGTAATACCAGCTTAGAGTAAGTGTGTTGTCAGGTTTGATATCAAACTGAAAACAATGATATACCGCTTAAGGCAGGTTAATGTCAGTGTTATGTCAGATATCGATCAGGCAACTAAATATATAAAAAATATGATTTTTAAATCATCAAATTCAGTGTCCTGACAGCAGTATTAAATTATGATTTAAACACTGACACTTTAAAGCAACTTTTAACTATTTCGCCGAAGAATCTGGTGAAATCTGTAATCTATTACCAAAGAATGAGTTGACATTTGCAATTTGAAATGAAGAGATGGATAACCTGACATCAGTTCGACATCAGACTGACGTTATATAACTGACAATTAACACACTGACAACACATTGACATTAGAAGCCAACTGTATTGGAAAGGTTGAAAATCTTTCTCTGCAGTCAGAATTCTCCCTCAGCCGCTTTTCAAATGACAGTAAAATGCTACAGTTCTACACTGGATTAGGTTTATGCTATAATCGTCAGTATCTTTAACAAACTAAAACCTACAGCCACGAAGTTGGAGCCAAATCCATAGAGACTCAATTCAAAAGATTTTGGATTGAGGGTGTAATATTTTGGTAGGACATGCAAAGTTGTGCAGAGACAGGACGTCCTAGACAGCACATCAGGTGGAGAAGAAATAGGTCAATCTCCCTAAACTTTCAAGAAAAGTTGATTACCTACCCCCTACCCCTGGATGTAACATAAAAACTGAGTATGTTATTCCAATTTCATCGACAAGTAATTTGTTCCATTACATGGCCAACATGAAGAGCATATTGACAGTCACGAATCCAGGAATACAACATTTTAATGGCAGATAATCATAATGGAACGTTTTAAAGTGAGAAAAAGATAAATTGAATGGTTATCAGTGAAGTCACGTGGTCACCTTTTCCCGCATATTCTGCTTACAAATATATGCCTGTATTTAGGATGCATAGTCAGTGAAACTGGAAAGCGACCAAACTTGCAAAATAAACAAAGGATTGGTGCGAAAATGTGCAGAGAAAACGATCCGCACACTCTGGATTCGCAAGAAAAATTTGCCCCTTTTAGATCAATTCTTTCTATCTCTTATCAAAGTTAGACTTTCCTTCAAAACATTGCATGCTGTAAAAAATGGACATGACCACACCAGTAATACCTTTTTACTGACCAGGACAACCCCTTCCTCCAGAACGTACATTCAAAAGTAAATAATCTTCCATGATTCACATTATTGTTTAACGTGAATTTCTGCCACAAGCTTCTGCAGCAATTACTAAACATGTAGACTTCTCAAAGTTTGGCTTTTTCAAAAGAAAAGGGAATGAGAAGGATGCTGATGATGCAAAAAGAAAAGACTATCTGAACAACATAGATATGACAAAAACAGAGAACAAAAGAAGGAAGGAATAGGTTTCAACAAAGCTTTCAGACAATCTGAACTTTATTTGAAAAAAATATTTAATAACTATTTACTAAAAATAAAATATATTAGAATAACAGCTATGTGGGGCAATGTCTTATCCTATCCTTAGTCCTGCTACACAAAAACCACAGAATATATCATTTCATATTATTCACAATGAAATATATTTGTGAAATACACAATATTAAAAAATTTCCTTATCCTAGACTACCTTGCCAGTCGCTAGACTAATCAACCAGTTCCTAGACTGGCCAGACTTGATGAGGTCTACAAAAATTACATTTGCTTTTACACCAATGTGTACCTAGATAAAATATAAAAAAAACCATACGTGTTCATAATCATGAATCTAATGCAGACATGTTGTCAGTGATTTTTGAGGGGGCAACTGATTGTTCTGTGAGTGAAGTGGAGATTGTCTACACAAGAATTGTATAAGATGGGAGGGTTTTTTGAAGAGTTTTGCTGGCCTTGAGGACCTTAAACATGGCCATGCAAAGGATGTGATCCAAGCTGTTGAAGCAGTTCTCAACAGAGAAGAACCTAGATGGAGGGATGAGCTTATAAGCCCTGGATCAGATGTTGCCTAATACATTTTGGCAGCGTGATCAGTGTCGGCACCATGCAGGCTTAGAGATGAGGATAGTGGCTATGTTGTCATCCCAAAACGTATCGCCCATCGGCTAGAATTATAAGTTTATACTGTAGTCAAAGAAAATCAATGGATAGGCATCATTCAGGACATTCTCCAAAAAGTGTATAGGCACTACCAGTATTCTCGTAAGGCTTTAAGAGAACTTAAGGACAATTCAATGGATGAGGTGATAAAACCTATTCACCTGCAAGGAACTAGATGGGTACCGCACATCCCAACTGGGATCCGCCTTGGCCTAGTGTTTCAACATTGAAACGCACATGTTGAAAAATATTCTAATCTTTTTAAGACTGACCCACTACCTGGCTGAATCAGTCTGTGAAGAACCCAGGGTTGCTGTAAACGAAGCAGACATGTTGACAGTGATTTTTGATGGGGTAACTGATTGTTCTGTGAGTGTAGTAGAGAGGTCATCAACATTGGAATTGTAAAAGACAGGAGGATACGGCAAGTTTTGCTGGCCTTGAGGACTGTAAACATGCCCATGCGAAGGATGTAATCCAAGCTGTTAAAGCAGTTCTCGACAGAGAAGAACCTAGATGGAGGGATGAGCTTATAGGCCCTGGCTCAGATGTTGCCCAATAAATCTTGGCAGCGTGATCAGTGTTGGCACCATGCAGGCTTAGAGATGAGGATAGTGGCTATGTTGTCATCCCAAAACGTATCGCCCATCAGCTAGAATTAGGAGTTTATAGTGTTGTAAAAATCAGTAGATGGGCATCATTCAGGGCATTCTCCAAAAGGTGCATAGGCACTACCAGTACTCTCAAAAGGCTTTGAGAGAACTTAAGGACAATTCAATGGATGAGGTGATAAAACATCTTGCATGCAAGGAACCAGTTGGGTACCGCACATCTCAAAGGCCACAGACAAACTCATGCAGAGTTATTCTGTGATCCTAGCCCATTTCGAACATGTGTCCCAGACTGGGCCTGGCCAAGCAATAGTCCAGGTCAAGGGAAGGGCGACTTTTGTGGTGAACATACTGCAAGACCTTAGAGTAATAGCAATCATGCAAGACATGCTACAAATGTGCAGCAAAATGAGCCTGCGCTTTCAGATGGCTACTGTAATGTGTGTGGACTTTCTTGACGCTCAGGAAGCGGCCAATCTTGAGATGGTTCTACTTCAACAAGGATAAAGCACACATTGACCCTAGTTCCTACAGGCACTCCAGTGGAATGAGGAACAGTGTACATACTTTGTCACATCCCTGATACATGGTAATCATCATATAGGACATGACGACCTTCAAAAGGATGTCGGCTTGGTGCCTGTGAAGATCAATGCACATCTGGCAGACGGCTAACCTCAGCAGACATAAGCAGCTACCGATGAATGAGCTGCACCTAATGCAATAAACCCCATGGGGAAAAGCCAACAAAAAGGCACAACCAGCAGCAAAAGAGAGCCTGGAGATATCAGAAAAAAGCTTGATTACGCAACCATAAAAAGAGTTACAACATGGATATTAGAGAAGGTACACATTCAGACCAATGCACACACATTACCGTAATTTCGTGTGTATAAGACGCACCCGTATATAAGACGCATCCCTTGTTCAGGCCTTAAAAATGATGTATAGACCTTAACTCTGTGTATAGTGCGCACCCCCTTTTCGAAAATATTTTGGCAGTTCAACTCCTCATGAATAACGCTAGAAAACTAGTAAAAAGCTTTTCGAGATGAGTGAAATGTGACATCAATGCTCATCACTGTGTCCATTACCAATTGTCCTAGAGATGATATTCATTGTAATCAATACATTCTAATGGGGAGTGGTATACTGTAAGTACAATTTGTAGGTGCTGCGGCGGGCATTGATAGGCATTGTCTTTGCCGCAGTATAATTGTAATTAAGTGAAATAACCCACCTGTTTCGCTGAATCAAGCTAGAGTTGCATTCAGGGTCATCGATTTCGGATCTCCGTGTGACCTGGGGACTCGATGTAAAACTACCTAGATTTCTAGCTTTAAGTATAAGACACAACCCCGATTTGAGTGTGAATTTTTTGTAAAAAAGTGCGTCCTATACAAGCAAAATTACGGTACTTAAGATATTTAGGGGGGCCACGAGCCAAATCGCCAAACATAGCATCATAAAACTCCAGAAACACTGGAAGACGGTGTGTAAGAACAGAAAACATGGTTAGGTAATGCAGTTCCAGGAACTGCACTTAAAAATACTAGAACAATGCAGCATTTATCTTGCAGATGTTTATTATAAATCAACATTTGACTCATACAATCTTAAGTTATTAAAAGCCACTTGTGACTGCTATTATTTCTCAGGAATGTAGAGTTGACTTATCAATATCTTGAATTCAGACTTTCCACAACTGATACATTTCTTTGATTGATTTTCAGGTCACTTTTTATTGCAATGCAATATTTTTCACAAATTTCCAATGCATAGAGCAATTTGCACCCCGAGGAGAGCATTAGCGATGTAAGACAATAAGTATGTATTATAGTGCTCTGTATTAACTCCATGGTTGTAGCATTTCCATCCTCATACAGTAACTAACTGCTTACTGTAGAATAGGAAATTAATCCAGGGTGCAAATATACCTAATTTTACCAAAGATGACCTTTCCAAATTTAATTTCACCGAACAGTCATTTCATACATTTACACAGATGGGGGGCTAACTTTAATCCAAATTTGATTATACCAAGATTTTCTAATTCAGTAAATTCGGATTGATTACATGCTTGGAATCATGTCCAATTCTACAGTATTATAGTATATATAGTAAACATAACTTATATAGTATACTTACTGTAATGATATATGATATTACTTATAAGGTCAGCGTTTAAAGAGCCAGTGCACAGGCATATGTTCCTTATCTTATTACTAAGTAATTTAAGTAGTTCTCAGAACAGACTCTCCCAGGATCCAATATCACTCGGCACTTAGTGACATTAGAATTACATATAAAGCAAGTTAACCGACAGTAAAAGACAGACCAGACACAAACATGATGTAGTACACTTCACTAATAAAGTACATTGCTACTTAGATTATTAAGCAGTCTTCTGTCATACCTGACAACGCAACATGGTGTCAGAAGTGGGATATGTCAAGAAAATATCACACTGCTATGAACAACAGGAACTATAGCAAATGTTGATCAGGACTGGAGAAGGACTGCAGAAAACAGGCCTACCACATATCCAAGGACTAATAAAAGGAACAGTGGATAAGGAAATGTGATCAGCTGTAAGACATATACAATCACCAAACTGTGAGTAGAACTATTGTTAATGGAACTAAAGATGGATAAACTACATCCACCAGCTCCATTACAGTTCTCAGGGAACGTGGCAGAGAATTAGAAAAAATTCAGGAAAAGATTTGAAATATATTTGAATGCCACAGGAGGAGCAGATAACGATAACCAAACAAAAACCTCGTTGCTACTTCACATAATGGGAGAGGAAGCCCAAGATGTATATGACACCTTCAAGTTTGACACCTAAGATGGTCAAAGTACAGCCATGGTCTATGATAAGGTAATCGACATGTTTGACAAGTACTGTACCCCAAAAAAGAATCTTACTCTTGAACGATTTCATTTTATGAAGGCAGTTCAAAGTAATGGAGAGTGTTGATCAGTTTGTCACTGGACTGAAAACTTCAGTAAAAGCTGCGAGTTTGGAGAGTTAGAAGAGTCCCTAGTAAAGGATAGACTAGTGGTAGGAATAATAGGTGATAGTGTTAGGGAGAGGCTATTAAGGGAAAATAACCTGTCACTTGAAAGGGCAATACAGATTTGTAAATCTGCAGAGCTTGTCAAGACACAAGCTAGTGAATTACGAGGTGAAAGTGCCTCAGAGATAAATGCCATCAGACAGTCCCGACAATATAGGCCTACTCATAAGGGGTCAAAGGTAAACTATAGCCAAAGTAAAGGGGCTATAGAGGAAACTGGCCATCTGAATCTGACTACAAAAAGCTTAAGAATCGCCTCAAAATTCATGCTACAAAGGAGAGGTTGAAGGGATATTATAAGAGTGAAATCCCAGTTAAAGGAAAATGCATGCTAGCTGTGAAACATGAAATGAAAAAACATAATATAGCATTTTTTATAGTGCCAGGAAGCACACAGCCACTACTAGGGCGGGCAGCACATGAAAAGCTTGAGTTAGCTAACAGCAACGTTAGTAGTGAATATGAAACACTACTGACAGAGTTCAGTGATGTTTTTAAAGGGCTAGGAAATCTACCAGGAGAGCATAAAATTGTAATTGATGAATCTGTTACACCTGTAGCTCATGCCTGTAGAAAAGTTCCATTCAAACTTCATGACAAACTCAAAGAAGAGTTAGACAGAATGGAAAAGTTGAAAGTTATTGCCAAGGTTGATGAACCAACTGACTGGGTGAGTTCTATGGTCATTGTAAAAAAAGAAAATTGGCAATATTAGAGTATGCCTAGATATAATGGATCGGAATAAAGCAATAAAACGCCAACATTACAAACTTCCGACAAGAGAAGAAATAATGGCAAAATTCGCAGGGGCTAAATACTTTAGCAAACTAGATGCTTCACAAGGGTTTTGGCAGTTAAACCTAAATGAGGAAAGCAGCTACCTCTGTACATTTAATAGCCCGTTTGGTCGTTACAGGTACTGCAGATTACCATTTGGTATTTCATCCGCACCTGAAGTGTACCACAAAACAGTACATGAGATTTTTGAAGGAATACAAAATGTAGATACATCAATGGATGATATCATTGTATGGGGGAAAAATAAAGATGAACATGACAAATCCCTACGAAAGGTGCTGGAAGCATCTAGAAGGTCAAATCTTAGACTCAATGAAGAAAAATGTCAGTTTGGCGTGAAACAGCTTGTTTTTCTTGGAGACATATTGACAGATGAGGGCATAAAACCTGATGTAAGAAAGGTATCTGCCATAATGAATATGGAAAGGCCCCAAAACAAGCATGATATACAGCGATTTTTAGGTATGGTTACCTATTTAGCAAAATGGATACCAGATTTATCTACTAAGTCAGCACCACTGAGAATTCTGCTAGATAAGAATATCCAATGGGAATGGACTGATAAACAAGAGAAGGCATGGAAGTTGTTAAAAGAATTATTAACAACTCAACCAGTGCTGCAATACTATGACCCAAACAAAGAAATAATGATATCGTCAGATGCTAGCAAGGATGGCCTAGGAGCAGTAATCCTTCAGCTTCATGATGACAAGTGGAAGCCAGTGGCATATGCATCAAGATCTATGACTGATGCAGAGACCAGGTATGCTCAAATAGAAAAGGAGCTATTAGGAATCACATTTGCATGTGAGCGATTCCACCAGTTCATATATGGGGCAAGGGTGAAATCAGAAACTGATCACAAACCCCTAGTAAATATATTCAAGAAGTCACTAAATGACTGCCTATTAAGGATACAGAGATTGCTATTAAGGCTACAGAAATATGATCTGGAAGTATCTTACACTCCGGGCAAATATCTAGTGAAAGCAGATGCACTGTCGAGAGCAACTGATAAACAATCACAA
The DNA here is from genome assembly GCA_963942565.1 of Maea johnstoni. Lineage (NCBI taxonomy): Eukaryota > Metazoa > Annelida > Polychaeta > Spionida > Magelonidae > Maea > Maea johnstoni. Next base: position 7,543,368 of record OZ012700.1, on the reverse strand, counting down.
CTAGAGTCACCCACAGAGGACCTAGTTGAAGTGCATGTTGATTTTGTGATAAGCACAATGCCAGTTTCTGACAAACATATGGATGAGATCAGAGCAGAAACTGCTAAGGATCTTGTGCTCTCTCAACTGATAGATATCATATTGAAGGGTTGGCCAGATAATAAAAGAGATTGTCCTGGTGATTTACACCAATATTGGCATGTGAGAGGTGAATTATCAGTAGCAAATGGAATAATGCTTAAGGGATCTAAATTTGTGGTCCCCAGCTCTATGAGTAAAATGATGCTGGACAAAATACATGAGGGACATCTTGGTATTGAAAAGTGCCGTAGAAGAGGGCGAGATGTTATGTATTGGCCCGGTATGAACAATGACATAGCAATGATAGTTTCAAATTGCAACACTTGTCGAAAGTTCAGTGATAAGCAACAAGCAGAACCACTGAAACCACATGAAATACCAGTGCGTCCATGGCAAAAGATAGGCACAGACCTATTCCGACATGGTAAAAATGATTACCTGATAGTATCAGATTACTATTCGCACTATCCAGAAGTGATAAGCCTCAGAACAACTACAGCTAAAGCTATCATAAATGGAATGGAATCCATATTTGCAAGGCATGGGATTCCTGATGTTGTAGTCAGTGATAATGATCCACAATATAGTAGCGATGAATTTCAAAGATTTGCTCAGGATTGGGACTTTAATCACATTACATCTAGTCCTTACCATCCACAATCAAATGGACTAGCAGAAAGTGCAGTGAAAACAGTCAAAAATCTGCTGAAAAAATCAACAGAAAGTTGTCAAAATTTCTATAAAGCATTACTAGCCTACCGTGCTACTCCACTAGAGAATGGTCACTCTCCTGCAACGCTTCTAATGAGAAGGAATATAAAGACAACACTGCCAATCAACACCTCTCTGTTAAGTACTGCCGAATCTGAAGATTTCGTTCAAAATTCAAATAAAAATAAAATCAAACAAAAACAGTACTATGATCAACATGCCAGAGAACTTAATCCTTTACAGACCAGAGACAGAGTTCTTATTCGCAATAAATCAACACACCTATGGCAAAATAAAGGAACTGTACTGGAGAAAGTCGCCCCTCATTCTTACAATATCAAGTGTGATGATGGAGCAGAATTTCGCCGAAACAGGAAGGATATTCGTATGAACTCAAATCAAGCACCACCTGTTGAGCAAGATGCAAATGATTTACCAGCAGCTGATCACAAACATCCTGAATTGGCACAAGGACCAAGCAGTACCGAACACCATGGGGAAATGACAGCTGAACAAGTGAAACAGCCAATAACTCCAATATTGAGGAGATCCAGTCGAGCCCATAATCCTCCGAAAAGACTCATTGAAAATATCTAATCAAAGAAAAGGGAGTGTAAAAAAATATATAAAAATATAGTAAATGGTGAACATTTACTAGGAGTGACGTGCTAGAAACCTCTCCTCCATAACTAGTGAAGGAGTAGCTCAACATGAGATAACCCCACAGGCAATGTGAACACAGCTATTAACAAGACAGATTTACAGCATCCTGATATGATATTTGAATTGACAAGAACTCAATATGATAACACTGAACAGTCAAGTATATTAATGATTAAACTACCAGGGTTGAATCAGATCCTCTTATCAAAAGAGTGCCAGTGCACATCCTGACAGCTAATCCTTATCTTAGTACAAAGTCATAAAAGGCATATGTTCCTTATCTTATTACTAAGTAATTAAAGTAGTTCTCAGAACAGACTCTCCCAGGATTCAATATCACTCTGCACTTAGTGACACTAGAATCACATATAAAGCAAGTTAACCGACAGTAAAGAGAGACCAGACACAAACACGATGTAGTACACTTCACTAACAAAGTACATTGCTACTTTAACAGATTATTAAGCAGTCTTCTGTCATACCTGACAACGCAACACTTACTTTGTGAACACATACATACACATACATTGATAGGTAAGATGCACATTAGTAAATGAATTTTCTTTTTCTTAAAGACAAGTCTTAACTTTGATAATGAACTATTTATGAACTATTTGTAAAGGGATACTTGGACATGTTAAATATGTCAGTATCTAGGGGTTTTAACATCAGACACGATCCATCTCTCTTCGTAGCTTTTTGGGGGATGGTCTAGCTTAATTAACCCTTCCAAAGCTATGGCTACTTTCGACCAAAGCACAAATTTTCCGGAAACCATTTAAACCCTGCCATGCTGGTAATCAGCTCTCGCTGAGTACTCTCCGATGAACACCCATGTGCCAGGGTTTCAATAACTTTTCAGTTTCTTGGCATCATTTTGTAATAGCTGAATTAGCCACCAGCAATATACGGGTCATTGCTCCCCATTCGATTGGTCAGAAGAGTAGGTGTGATATACCACTACCTCATGGGAAAGTGGGTCTATAAGGGTACTGCCATGGGAAATTAAGAAACAATGTATTTCAATTTATTTCACCTATTGATGTAATTATAATGCAAATGGATACAAAAATTAAGTGTTGAAGACTTCAACACTTAATTTTTGTACTTGAAGTACCCATTAAAGATAACGGGTAGCTTAGGGAAAAAACAAATAAGAACTCTTGATCACCTAAGATAACTGATCAATCCGCTTGCATGAGGGGGAGAGGGGATTGGTCAGATATTGAAATCATAACTCTCCATTCCTTGATAATAGCATCGCCCGTTAGCAGGCCCTGTCTTAGCCAGCAGAGCGTCTGGGCATCCTTTGAACACCCAAACCCTTAAAAAGCATCCCTCAGGACACCCAAAACATTTTGTGAGGAATTTCTAAAAAAAGTCAATTATCATGCATATGATTGAATTTTCCACCCTCCATATAATTCCCATCACACTGTATAATGATACTATTCCTTATTTTGATAAATTAATCCATGTTTAAGGTTGAAATCAGAGTATACTTTGATAATTTGGACGACCAAAGATTACACCATTGCTAATTTTGGGCACCTAATTTCTAAATCCTGGCTAAGACCCTGTATTAATAGCAGGGGTGTTCAACTGTTGCACCAGATTCAAAATGTGCGACTGACCACAGACCACCTCAATAATAACAACACCAACAACTACTACTACTACGACTACTGCTACTACTACTAGTAGCAAGAAGAAAGGTGGTGATATATTAAAATGGGTCACCAAAAAACAACCAAAGAAACATACAAAGTAACTGTCACCTTTTCTAAATATTATCGATTGCCAGTTTTGTAATCGCTAAAAAGAAAAAAAGAGGCAACCAATCAATTATTGCTTATAATTGATGATCGCCCCAACTCTAAATGGTAAGTTTATATACATTATTGAACTGCTTGCTTCAATATCCGCACTCGCCCATTCAAATAGCCACTATGTCATAGTTAATTGACTTCAGGGTAGAACCCTATTTAAAACCCGGGTTACTGAACACTGTTACAAAAAAATAACAGCACTTATGCTATTGCAGGGGTCAATCTTAAAGAATTTTGCAAGGTGCTCTTTGGGCGCCTAGCAAAAGAAGAATCTAGGCGCCCACAAGAAATATCAGGAGCCCGAGTCTTACAATCAAATCTCTTGCAATCAGCTGTCCTGATTGACATCCTCCTCGAAACCATGCATGTGATAACTTAGACTGAATTTCTTAATCTAGCTGACATCACTCTTAAATATATGGTTGGAAGAGTAGGAAGTCTAGGTGCAATTCTTGCGCCTAGACTCACATATTCTAGGTGCAGATCTAAAAATCTAGGAGCATTTGCGCCTGTTAAGGGTGAACACTGCTATTTATATATGTTGCATCTCATAGTTACCAAATAATGATAAACTTATCAATAAGTGGCTACTTTGAAGTGATGGGGCACAGTTAAAGGAACCTGGCTGTTTTTGTGCTTTTGGCAAAATGTTAAGACTAACCTGTTACTTGATAATCAGACTTTACCATTTGATCATTCACGTCTTTGGTAAGGTCCAAGGTCCTACCTCCACAAAGTATCTACATGATGAGTATTTTTTTTAATTGAATGTTGCCATATGCCTCAAAATTACTAAAAAAACATGGTTTACATAGTAAATGTTGGTTTTCAGGTCCTGTCATGATTCATGGTACCTGTGACATGATCTTCTAGCTAAAGGATGTTCATATCTGTCATATTCTAAAACACTGGCTTCGAAGACTGTCGTTATTCACTTTCAGCCAAAAAATGAGATGAAAATATTAGTCAAATTAACCAGCATGGTCAAAACGGACATCTAGATCATTTAGGACCATTTTACAAGGAAGATCCATACGCCCCATAAGCCCCAAGGATCCGAGCGGAAATGTTAACCCATTCACACTCAGAGCGCCACCAGAACCTAACGTCTGCTACTTTCATACTTTTGAAAATAACTTGAGAACAAAGCGAAAGTTCACAAAATATTTGAAGGAGAGTTGTAGTTTGGCTTCTGATAAACATTTCTCTTTCATGTGCTTTCCAGAGAATACTTTTATAAGTATTAATATATTTCCAAATGTGTCAGGCCTGTTTTGGCTGGTCTGAGTGTTAATGGGCTAAACAGCTGTGCAATTAGCCTTTACTCCATGGACTTCTGATGGATTGTGACAAGTTCCTTATTTCATATAGATATTGATGCCAGTCTAAAAAGAAATTTATCAGAAAACTGTCAGTCCAAAAGACAAGCTGGCTAATTGTGGAACCCCTGCAACACACCATAGGGCTCCAAAGCAAAGGCAGCCTCCTAGCCAAGGACTTTGCCAGGACCTGTCTTGTCTGTCTTTTGGACGGGCAGTTTCCTGAAAATCCAATTTTTGGACAAGCAAATTTTTTAAGAAGAATCTTTAATTGAGAATTTTTGGGGGTAAAAACCACATATTTTACCATCTAAAGATCTTCTGAGACAAAGCTGAAGTGTAAATTGCCCTTTTCAACACAATATGCTATCAAAATGAAGTTGTTATAAAGATTTGAAGTAGATAAATAGCTAAATCTGGACGGGCAGAATATTTGAAATTGCTGTTTTGGACAGGCATTTTTGATATCCAAGCTAAGACCTTGCTACTAGCCCTTGGTAAGTGAGGAAATATCACAGCCAGTTAAACATCAAATATGCTGACTTAACAGAATTTCTGGGTATTTCAAAATCCTAGCTGATTTCTTCCAAGAGCCTATCAAAGCCTGTCAGAGAAACTCTCTTGGGTATCAACATATAAAGTACCTAGGTTTTCATTTAGGTTGCTAGTATCATCTATAGTGTCACCTCCTGATTAATAGGAACATACACTCCTTTCACAACAGTAATCATATCCTGGTTTTCCTGTTTAATGGACAGATTGCTAGAAGTATCCTTTCACAACAGTACTCATATCCTGGTTTTCCTGTTTAATGGATAGGTTGCTGGTATTATCTGTCACCTTTTGTTCAATAGGAACACACTGTCCTTTCCCAACAGTACTCATATCCTGGTTTTCCTGTTTAATGGATAGGTTGCTGGTATCGTCTTTCTTCTCCTGTTTAATAGGAACACACTCGCCGTTCACAACAACCCACTGATGTGGTTCTGCTGACTCTGGAGCTTTGGTGTGAGGGGTTTGCTTGCAGCGTAACCTCTTATGGCGCAGCAGAGACGAGGAAGTGGTAAACGTCTTAGGACAATTTTCACACTGAATGGTTCTCTTACTAGTACCGATCTTGTTGTGTTGACTATGATGCTGTGACAGACCTGAAGCCTGTGAGAATGTTTCACCACATAGCCCACATTTAAATGGTCGGTCATATCTGTGTTTTATCTCATGTTCCATCAGCTCTTTTGAAAAAGAGAATGCTTCACCACACTGCCCACACTTGAATGGCCTTTTAAATCTGTGAATTTCCTCATGTTGCATCAGCTCTTGTGATGAAGAGAATGCTTCATCATATAACTCACACTTAAATGGCTTTTCCACTGTATGAATAGTTGTAGGCTCTTTCGATGCCAATGTCTGGGCCTGTCCCTCATCACAAGGTTTAGCCTTAGATGTTCCTTTTACTGTGTGAACCTTTTTATGGCATACCAGCAGTTGCATTGTATTGTATGCTTTATGACAGAATTCACACGGGAATGGACTTTCCCCTGTGTGACTCTTTTTATGCATTGTCAGATTTTCCAACCGTGAGAATTTTTTATCACATATTTCACACTGGAATGATTCCTTTACTGTATGAACCTTTTTATGGCATACCAGCAGTTGCATTGTATCGTATGCTTTATGACAGAATTCACACAGGAATGGACTTTCCCCTGTGTGACTCTCTTTATGCTTTGTCAGATTTCCCAACTGTGAGAATGTTTTATCACATATTTCACACTGGAATGTTTTTCCCGCTGTGGGAATCCTTTTATGCTGTGTCAGATGTCCTAACTGTGAGAATGTCTTATGACACATCACTTTCCTTTTATGTTGTCTCAGATTTGAAGACAGGTTGAATTTCTTATCACATATCTCACACTGAAATGGCCTTTCCCCTGTGTGAATCATTTTATGCCCCTTCAGGGTCGCTAATTGTGAGAATGCTTTATCGCATATCTCACACCGGAATGGCTTTTCCCCTGTGTGAATCATTTTATGCCCCTTCAGGGTTGCTAATTGTGAGAATGCTTTATCACATATCTCACACTTGAATGGTCTTTCCCCAGTGTGAATCCTTTTATGTCGTGCCAGAAGTGAACCACTAATGAATGTTATATCACATATTTCACAATTGAATGGTCTTTCCCCAGTGTGACTCCTTTTATGTTTTATCAGATTTGATGACTGGTTGAATTTCTTATCACATATCTCACGCTGGAATGGTCTTTCCACTGTGTGATTCCTTTTATGGTCTTTCAAGTCCGCAGACTGTGAGGTTTTTTCGCGTATCTCACACTGGAATGGTTTTTCCCCTGTGTGAATACTTTTATGCCGTGTCAGACTTGTTGAATATGAGAATGTCTTATCACATATCTCACACTTGAATGGTCTTTCCCCAGTGTGAATCCTTTTATGTCGTGCCAGAACTGAACCACTAATGAATGTTATATCACATAGCTCACACTTGAATGGTCTTTCCCCAGTGTGAATCCTGTTATGTCGTGCCAGAACTGAACCACTAATGAATGTTATATCACATAGCTCACACTTGAATGGTCTTTCCCCAGTGTGAATCCTTTTATGTTGTGCCAGAACTGAAGCACTAATGAATGTTATATCACATAGCTCACACTTGAATGGTCTTTCCCCAGTGTGAATTTTTTTATGTCCTGTCAGATTTGATGACTGGAGGAATTTTTTCTCACATACCTCTCCCTGGAATGCTGTTTCCCTTGAGTGAATACTTTTATGACAAGTCAGAGATGAAGCACTAGAGAATGTTTTTTCATATATCTCACACTGGAATGGGATTTCCATAGTCACTGCTCCTTTAAGAAACTGTCCTAGTAATATCTGGGAGTTGTGGATTTGCTGAATTTGTTTATAGGAATAGTGTGTCTTTTAAATAACTCTTCGTTGATCTTGCACAGCCAAATGTTATAGTTTTAGGACAACTATAGTTTTTGCAGAAATCAGAAAATAGTCATCTCAACTGAAGGCTCTCAAATAGCAGTTCCTGAAGAGCATGATCTGAAAAAATAAAAATAAGAGTAAATATGAGGTATATTAAGTAAAGTGGATTAGAAAAGTCTTTCTAATTTTTTTAAATAATTGCATGTCTTAGGAAAACATTTTTTTGAAAAGTTTCTCTTGAAATGGGAACTAATCTATAATGATTTGGACAATGGTTTGAATATGTTAAATGGGTCATATGATTTGCTTGGCCTTGCTTGACTTTCAACATAAGGTCTCGTTCAGTTTTTAAATTAAGGTTTTGGGCTCATAGCAGTTCCATTGTGGACATCTACTGCTGCGGTCACCACTAAAAACATCAAAATCTTTAGAAAAATACATAAAATCAACTAATCAAAAAGGTACATCTTCACACAAGCACCAAAAATCACTCCAGAATGTATTTTGTCAGAAATGCCCCAGGCTGTCAATTCTGAGGCTCCTACGTTTCCAGATCAAGAAAAGGGTGTAAGGAAGAATCAAAATGGCCAGGGTGAAACTATTACCTGTTCTGAGGACTACATCCTCAAAAAAGTACAAATAGTTTTGATTAAGCCTTCCGTTATGTATTTTTGCTGTATGCAAAACTATATGCAGGTGCCTGTGTTTAGGCAAGGTACTGTTTGTATTAAAGGGAACAGATCGACTCTTACCAGAGTCAACTCACACCCAAGCTGGCCAAGTACCCAGCATGTATTATCACTTGCTTTTTACTGGTTGGAGATATTCCAACAAGTATTGAGATAGGGAGGACTTTAAAAAGGGGCCGGATAGGTTTTGACGATGTATAATGAGGTTTCGGTCATGGTAATTTATTTGTCTATTTTTCGTTCAGGGTAAAGTTAGTTATAAATGTTTGATACCATTTTGAAACTGCTAGTTAACCGACCCATGCTTATGAAAAATATCATCTGGATGCCATAAAACTTTTGAAATAGCTTTGAAAAAATTATGAATACTATCAAAACATTTGAAGAGGACTTGTGGATGAAATTCAGATGAACATGTCTCCATCAAATATTTTCTAGAATATGCTTTTGTCAGAGAAATATTACAAAAATAGTCAGGTCATTTTTGGGCTTTACAGGCATGATGAAGGGGTTAATAACAGACAAATTCTTCCTTTTTCAAACTACTGAGTATGATCTCTCTCTCTCTCTCTCTCTCTCTCTCTCTCTCTCTCTCTCTCTCTCTCTCTCTCTCTCTCTCTCTCTCTCTCTCTCTATATATATATATATATATATATATATACATATATATACATATATATATATATATATATATATATATATATATATATATATATATATATATATATATATATATATATATATATATATATATATATATATATATATATATATATATGGGCTTGATCAAGTTGAAGTTAGCATTTAAGACAAAAAAATAAATTTCATATTAGCAGTATTTCTCTTATATATTTGGAAAGCTAGAAGTCTGAAGTTTCTGGATCTTTGGTCAGATTCACTGTACCCCCCCTTATGAAAAAGTTATGAACATTTTACTGTGCCGGGTGTCTGTTTGTTGGTTTGTTCAACGCCTTTCTGACAGTGGCATTTCACAAAATGTTAAAACCACCATATTTTCTTGTAAAACCATCTTATGATCTTCAATATTGCTCTAGATGATACAATTAGACCTAGGAAGAGATCTTCCCAGGTCTAATTGTATCATCTAAAGCATCTTAGACTGTGCCAATAGATATAGGATTGAATATTATGTTTTGGGGTGTTTTTTATGAATTTTGAAATATGGTGATCTGTGATTCCGTAACATGTGATCCTGTTACAGAAAAAGAGCATCTTCTTAATTTTTGAAAATGTTCAGATTGGATATTTACTATGAAACTTCATAGAAAAAAGCATTTTGACACTGACTTAACTATAAGGGGCACACTTTTGAAAAATAATTTTTTGAAAGGTGTTTTTGTGGGGGCTGAAGTTGGTGATTCTGTACCATTACAAAATCACATATTTGATAAATTGACTGGTTAAAGCCTATAGATGTCTTGGATATTCTTTAAATGGACTAGTTTGTTATCTTATCTTTAACATAAGTATTGACTGATAGTTTCCATATTTAGAATGAGACATTGTGCACAAAATTTTGAAAAAAAAGGTATGTGTCCATTATCAAGTAGTAGTTTCAATATGGCATCAAAACGCTTAGGACTAGGACTAAGCTGTACAAGGAAATCAGATTAAGTTCTTTATAAACAAGTAACTCAAAACTACCTTTTTAAAGCATTCACACAGTTTTAAATTAAAGTATAATTAAGCTGGCCAGCGGGGCATCTCTGCCTCATTTGAATACCGACTGCCTCAAAAATCACCCATCAGGACACCCAAATAATTTTGTGAGTAACCCTTTAAAAAGACATTTTCAAAAATAAAATTGAACTGTTTTCACTCTAGTATAAATTCAGTGACTTTTTAACAGGCATGTATTTCACTAAGTACATGCATGTTCATGGTTGTAATGGGCCATATCAAGCTATTCAAATTGTTGCAGATGGAATTTCATAATATTGAGTTCAATATTTTTCCTCAAATTCAGGAAAACTTGCTCCCTCATTTGGTTGTTTTATCTTATAGTAATATCATTCTTGAACCCTCTTTGTTCCAGACTTTTGCAAAGTAGTAGATTTTAGAGAATGTATATCTGTGGTGAACAGGAAAGCTCTTCGACAGAGATTTTAGATACCATCACAAAAAAACAGATTTTCCTTCAAGTAAAGAAGATTGAAGTTGAGCATTTGGTCAATATAGCCCAGATCCCGAAGTCTCTACTTATGGATATATTTAAAAATTTCACCACCCGCTTTAAACTTTAGAGGAATTTATTCAATGTTTCAGATGAAACTTACACACTGTTGTGGACAGGAAACCTTTGTCACAAGTGGAGAAGGGGAAGGATTCAGTACATAAAACATTTCTCAGATCTCGAACAAAATGTTGTTACATCACTCAGAGACTGAATGTAATCATATGGAAGACTCGTGTGAGACAGCCAGTCATAGATCAGCAGTTTAAATGATATGTTACAGACAAAATGATTTTAAAAACTATATTTCCAAGATTCATAATTCATCCAATAGACATGTATGATCTGCTCCAGAAAAAATATCCAACAGTTAATAAGATCACAAAAGCATGTTTAAAAAGAATTACTACAAAGTTATTTTTAATTATTTAGCAAACTGGGCATTAACTATAAATGTTCATAATTCATTCATAACTTAGCTAGTTTGATAGCAATTGGTAAGTGTACAGATGTGTACCTTGGCACCTAGACACCTTCATCCTGTCTACAAATGCAATCTGACCTCCATTCACCTCTACATCTCTAATACTGAAGCCACCCATTCAGTTAATAATGCAGTGTGGATGCAATTTCCCCCCAAATCATATCCTCTTTCCCCAGACTGAACAATAAGGGGTGTTAATGAGAGGGGATAGTGGAAGAAAAACAGAATCCCCATTGTCTGGGGCATACCAACAACCTTGATTTGTACAGAAAGTGATATAAACTGACCAGGTAGGGAGTGAAATCTACCTCTGAGAATACAGAAAGTAACATCAATCTTTTCAAAACCTTTTCAGATTATTATGATCTATTTATAAGAAGCTTCAATGTTAAATCAATTAGAACTAATATGTTCTAATGGCCTAACAATTGCCCTTATGCTGAAGTAGACCCTCTAACATGAGACACTGCCATCTGTTACCTACCATCAGAGACACATAAAACTCACCCTCTGCTGCCATGTAATTCATAATTTAGTGTTCCCTTCAGTTAAAATTTATGTCTTTATATCAGTAGACTAACTTAACTTTTTATTAAAGCAGAAAATTTCACCATAGAGCACTCTTCTAATGAAAGATATTGATACTTAGAGAAAATGTGATTCCGCAACAAAGGGTAAATGTGATTCCGTAACAAAACCATGTCAAAGTTTCTTGAATAAAGTTCACTTAACTTATTCAACTCATACTTTGTGGTGAAATCAGTGCAAAACAAATTTACCTACAGCATGATTAAGAAAATTTTGGAAAAAAGTGGCAGGAACAGCATGAAAGTGGTATTTAATTAAAGTGGTAGAAAACAGATGCTAATTTTGAGTGATTCTGTAATAGGCATGTTTTAACACTTTTTCACCCCAAAAAACATTTCCTGGGAAAGTTGGAACTTCATTCATTTAAAAGAACTTCCAAAGCCCTAAAGCCCCTTCACCCCAAAAAACATTTCCTTTGAAAGTTGGAACTTCATTCATTTAAAAGAACTTTCAAAGCCCTAAAGCCCTAACTTTTTCCCTTAAAAGGATATCTAAGCTTGAACAGCAAAAGTGTGATTCCATGCCAGCTTGATCGAGCCCATATGCAAACTCTTAAGTAAATACTTAAGTTAAAGATAAGAAACTAGTCATTTAGATATTTCAATCATATATAGGCATGAACCAGTCAATTTAGGTAAATGTGTTATTGTTACTGTTGCGGAATAACCATCTTTACCCCACAAAATCCCTTCAGAAAACTGTTTTTGCAATATTGTGCAAGTTAATGAATGCTAAATTAGTGCTAAAATGATGATTTGATAAGGTTTCAAGCTGACAACAGACTGCCTGCTTGTCTGCATCAAACTAGTCCACCACCAGATGTCGCCTGGTTGCGAACAGTCGTAGCTAGGAGTCCTGGGCAAGTATGTAGACGAAGGTTCATTACAAGTATGACTAGTAATCATAATTGATATATTTATGTAATGCGTATAGTCCACCACCAGATGTCGCCTGGTTGTGAACAGTCGTAGCTAGGAGTCCTGGGCAAGTATGTAGACGAAGGTTCATTGTATGACTAGTAATCATAATTGATATATTTATGTAATGCGTATAGTCCACCACCAGATGTCGCCTGGTTGCGAACAGTCGTAGCTAGGAGTCCTGGGCAAGTATGTAGACGAAGGTTCATTGTATGACTAGTAATCATAATTGATATATTTATGTAATGCGTATAGTCCACCACCAGATGTCGCCTGGTTGCGAACAGTCGTAGCTAGGAGTCCTGGGCAAGTATGTAGACGAAGGTTCATTGTATGACTAGTAATCATAATTGATAGATTTATGTAATGCCTAGTTGTATAGTCCACCACCAGCCTGGTTTCGAATAAACACGGCAGGGGGTCCTGGGTAAGAGTGGTGATGTAGTCTCCACTTAAGTGATCGAGAAATAGTATAGTTGATATTGTTGAATTGAGTTGTAATTGTATGTGCATTAATATGTATACAGCTCCTATTTAAAAGGAGGAAATATCCAAGAAGAAGCACTGTGATTGCGAAGATGTCTACATCTAATGCTGATTGTCTGACATCTATCAGAATGGGCCCTATTAAGAATCAGGGCCCTATTAAGAATTAATTTGGTTTTCTTCCAGTGGAAATGTCATCACAAGATGTAGGATCATGATATTTCCTGAGTGAAAACTAGTGACTTGGGGGCTATAGAAAATCTAATTGAGATTATTTGATAACTAACAAATTTGGTGGAAGAAGGTAGTGATGTGATGACCAAGCCACCGACTTGAAGGCTGCAATGGCCAAAAATTGACAGCCTTCCATTTTCCCACAAAAAACAAGGAACTGAAATTACTAAATAAACCCTACTTAAGTTTGCCTCTTTCTTACAAATAAGAATGATTTAAAGTTAAAAGTTGGTCTGTTTGTTAATTCAATTAAATTGCAAAACAAAAATTGGTAGTCAATTAATTTACAAAAACCATTATTTTAGAACAAAATCAAGGTGATTCTTAATGGGGCCCTTGTTTCAAAAACACACATATGAGAACCAAATTTTCCAAGCCCTCAAGGAGGGTCTAAGGTGGGGGATCCACATCAACTAACCACCCCTACACCATAACACCAATCTCAAGTAAGGGCGCGTTTTTTCAACCTTGACCACATTCATGTCTTTGATCCCAAACACTGACCTGGTTAATTAAGGCATTCTCCTGTGTTCCGAGTTATTTCACAAATAGCCAAAAGTGAACTGTTGGTCGAAAACTAATTAAAAATCAAAGAACGTCTCCTTTACAAGCCCTATCAATGCACAACTGAAATTAAGTTTATTTTGGTCACAGGCAATTTCAATCTTAATTTCTATATAAATATATGTATATTTTGTATGTATCCAAATATATTACAGCAAAGGAATTTTGAGTGGTTGAAACTGAAATACTACAGAAACTGTCTGCGATGTGCGCATAACAGACAGACACACCACTAGCAATCAATAACTACCATTCTCCGCTCTACAATAACCAACCCTTGGTTAATTGCATGGAAAACAAGGCCCAGTGATTTGCTGTAATACCACTAGATGGCAGTACAAATTTAATTCAGGAGTATGCCGTTTTGCGAATTTCAGACAAACAACAACTCAAAATTCTAGTTGCATTGGCGTTATATGTGCCTTGTATTACTGTGCACAGGCATACTACAATCGTAATTAATGAGACAGTTGCTAACTTGAGTGTGGGGCCATGAAACACGTCCAGCGACAATGCAAATGGCGACCGAGTGAGTATTTTGGTGCAGATGATCATTTCAGGCATAAACTGTATAAAGTTGGCAGCATGATATGAGTTTATTTTGCGGTATGCCTGTGCGTATGGTTAAAACTTACAAACTAACCCATATTGGACTTCAAAAACCTTACTGTTGCATAATTTAGTCGTCAAATATCAACGTTTGGATGTTGTAATTTTCCCTTTAATTTTGATCAATATTTTCGCTTGTTTTGCACTATCCAGCAGTTCAATGTTATGGTTTTCATGCAGGTTGAGTGTTTTCGTGCTCTGCACCTATGCATTATATAGACCCTTTGATATGATGAGCATACAGCCTGATACAGGCTTTATTATAGGGAAGTCGGTTAACACTCTTTAAGCCCCTACTGAAGCACCTTAAATTTAATAGGGCCCTCTCCTACGAACTATAGATGGCGCCCATAAATGCTCACGTGAGCTAATCTAATGCAGGACACACAATAGTGCTCACCTGAAACAGTACAAGACAAAAGACCAGGTGCCAATATCACGAAAAACCAGCACTGGTAGTAGTCTGGATGCAGATGCGAAGGTTGCGGGGTGCCTCCATCTTGGATCTTTAACTAGGTCAGAAAGGGAGTAGTCATTAATTGCAGAAGCCGCGACACGAGGAGCGGACTGGCGACGGAAGCTGGGAAGGGCCGCGTGTTACAACCACAAATGTAACAAGCCCTATAAATGAAGTTGAACAAAAACACAAATATAACAGGCTCCACAAGGGAAGTATGAAATTTAGCACGAAT
Source organism: Maea johnstoni (assembly GCA_963942565.1). NCBI lineage: Eukaryota > Metazoa > Annelida > Polychaeta > Spionida > Magelonidae > Maea > Maea johnstoni. The sequence continues at coordinate 7,528,356 of OZ012700.1, read as the reverse complement.
GTAATATGCCTGCCTAATAAAACATTATCACATGTACATGCAGAAGCCAATCATAGTAGGTATGATCTGAGAGTAGTATCTAGATGTAATTCTCTGGTATGATTGAGACAGAAGAGGTAACATTAGTTATCCTCTTGGTAAAAGAGTGATACAGGCTGTTATCTGCGAGAAGCCAGCCATATCGCACGAGGCGGGAGTGTGATACGGCTGGCTTCTGTATATGTGTGTGCAGAAAGATATACTTTAGGATTTTCTTGGGGGACTGAAAAAAAGTGCATAAGGCCAAGACATTGCACTCATGGTAGGCCTTGGATTTTAACAACGGTTGGGACAATACGTTTTTCAGAATAAAATTAGGTGCAAAATCTTAATTTTCTACTTATAAATAACTGGGAAATCAAAATCTGAAGTCATTTTAGTGAAAGAAACTTACAGTTACTGAGATAAAGAGATCGAAAAATCTTTTTGCTTCACTAGGGTAATTATCTATTTTCAATTTCATAGTCACTAATTCTACCATTTATATTCGAAGGCATATATTACTTTGATTTATTTGTCTACTTGTATTGGCTTTTAAGTAAAGACAAGATGTTTTGAAAAAGGCTTAAATGTTGGCGTGACTGGGGTGCAAACTTTGGGGTGGACCAAATTTATATTAATTGGGTGTAATTTGACAAAGTAGAGAATGTTCTACAGCCGTCAGCTTAAATTATGTAAAACATATCTATAAATGCAATTCCTTCACAAAGAAAGCCTACTTTTATTGGTTGATTGTATTGTATGGTAGGTTAGATCTCTGAAGTTTTTAGGTTCCTGCGGGCCTGTGCCAGTTATTGTTATGTAAATGACTTGTGTGGGATGTGCTGGACACTAAGGTGTGAAGGACCTAAGTAGGTCACTGGCCTCTGCCTGTGTTCTCTCTCATTCTAGCCTAGGGAGCTGGTCAAGTCGTCCTCAAGTCAAGTAGTCCTCACGCTAATCTCGTACCCATACCAACTCGTCATAACCAACTCGTCCTCAGTGTTTAGTTCTCCGGCACTGTTGGAAGTACGATGGTGCAAATGTGACGGATAGAATAAAAACTTGCGCAGAGCAGAAAATAAACTTAAAAACACGCTAGAATAAAAACTTGCGCAGAGCAGAAAATAAACTTAAACACGCGATAAAATAAAAACTTGAGCAGAGCAGAAAATAAACTTAAAACACGCTAGAATAAAAACTTGCACAGAGCAGAAAATAAACTTAAAGGGCAAATGCACCATCATGATGATTTAGGTTCAAAATGTGCCTATATGTGTCACCTTTCAAATAAGACCACCCGCAAGTCTGTCCTCCTCAGCACTCCTCAGATATGGCTTATGAAAGTTAGTAAAAAACTAGCCTGAGTCTGGGTATAGAGGCTGCCATTATCAGAAGTGGTGCTTATGAAGTGACTGCCAGCCCTGCTTCTGATTGGTTGAGAGATATCAGTGGCAGTCACTTCCAGCCACTGATATCTCTCAACCAATCAGAAGCAGCACTGGCAGTCACTTCATACCACTGATTGTGCTTAATTGGGCTTAATTGGCCTGCAATGTCAGCCTCCATGCCCATACTCAGGCTAGTTTTTTACTAACTTTCATAAGCCATATCTGAGGAGTGCTGAGGAGGACAGACTTGCGGGTGGTCTTATTAGAAAGGTGACACGTATAGGCACATTTTGAACCTAAATCATTATGATGGTGCATTTGCCCTTTAAACACGCGATAAAATAAAAACTTGCGCAGAGCAGAAAATAAACTTAAACACGCGATAAAATAAAAACTTGAGCAGAGCAGAAAATAAACTTAAACACGCGATAAAATAAAAACTTGCGCAGAGCAGAAAATAAACTTAAACACGCGATAGAATAAAAACTTGCGCAGAGCAGAAAATAAACTTAAACACGATGGTAAAATAGACTAGCGCCAGTCTCACAATCACGTCACGGATTAGAGACGGGTATCGCCCCCTATCTTGAATAACCACGTCATTTGTATCCTCATTTCCGGGCCCATCATGAATACGTTACAAATCAGAATCTGTATACAAAAAGCACCGTCCATATTAAAGACATGTTGCGTGGCCTATAATAAATACAGTAAGTAAGAACATGTATATTTAATGTGATTTCGTAAACAAGGGCCACGCATTTTGGCGGCCGCTTACGATTCATGCCATGTAACTTAACTCCAAGCAGTATATATCTTCATTTATTTATGTTATAGTCTGTCTGACTCGAGTTTGGCAATCACTTTTGCCACTTTTTTGTGACAAAACGTTCGATTTTTCCATCCAAACTTGGCACATATGTTAGGAGCACTACTACGTGTATGTATAAACAATTGCTTTGTCTGAACTCCGCAAAATGTTGATTTTGCTAATTAGGTCCCATTGTAAATTATTATAACTCACTTTAAGATCGTAAGCCGTGATTGGCTGACTTAACAGTGAACAATCATCATGTTGCCTGATGCCATCAGTGAGGGCTTCATGACATACGAAAACGAATATGAACGAATACGAACTTTATTACTCTCTAACCGCCTTTTGCGGTACATAGAGGAAATACAATAATTTCATTAGAATAATCAACATATATATACATCTACATTGTAGTCATAATTGTAAAAATATACATATATATTGCCCCTTGCCACTAGCGACACCTAGCGGGGAATGTGTGAATCACCAGTCATCTGTGACCTTGCTTTGTTTAGAATTACAAACGGGGTTTGTTCGGTATAATAAATCAAATATGCCATGCCAGTGTGGGTAACATGATGGAATGTCTCCCCTCGGGAGGTTGGTTTTCCCTCGGGCTCCGCCCTCGGGAAAACCATCCTCCCTCGGGGAAACATTCCGTCATGTTACCCACACTGGCATGGCATATTTGTATAATGTGTGTATTGCCAAAAATACAATCTCACGTTTTTGTATTGTTCGCAACAGACAAAAACGCGAGATCGTCGTGTCGGCGATGTGCACATTTTACAATAGGAACTAATGAGCAAAATCAACATTTTGCGGAGCTGAGACAAAAAAGTATGTTTGTGCATACGCGCTTAGTCCTTGATACACGTAGTAGTGCTCCTAACATATGTGCCAAGTTTGGATGGAAAAATCGAACGTTTTGTCACAAAAAAGTGGCAAAAGTGATTGCCAAACTCGAGTCAGACAGACTATAACATAAATAAATAAAGATATATACTGCTTGGCCCTTAAAAGTTACATGGCATGAATCGTAACCGGCCGCCAAAATGCGTGGCCCTTGTTTAGGAAATCACATTAAATATACATGTTCTTACTTAACCGTATTTATTATAGGCCACGCAACATGTCTTTAATATGGACGGTGCTTTTTCTATACAGATTCTGATTTGTAACGTATTCATGATGGGCCCGGAAATGAGGATATAAATGACGTGGTTATTCAAGATGGGGGGCGATACCGTCTCTAATCCGTGACGTGATTGTGAGACTGGCGCTAGTCTATTTTCGCATCGTGTTTAAGTTTATTTTCTGCTCTGCGCAAGTTTTTATTCTATCGCGTGTTTAAAATTTATTTTCTGCTCTGCGCAAGTTTTTATTCTAGCGTGTTTTCAAGTTTATTTTCTGCTCTGCTCAAGTTTTTATTTTATCGTGTTTTTAAGTTTATTTTCTGCTCTGCTCAAGTTTTTATTTTATCGCGTGTTTAAATTTATTTTCTGCTCTGCGCAAGTTTTTATTCTAGCGTGTTTTTAAGTTTATTTTCTGCTCTGCTCAAGTTTTTATTTTATCGCATGTTTAAGTTTATTTTCTGTTCTGCGCAAGTTTTTATTCTATCCGTCACATTTGCACCATCGTATGGAAGCGCGGCTACACATATTAACTGGTTAATAGTGGGAAAGTACAGTAGTCGTCATATAAGAAAAAAATCCAAAAAGAATTTGATAGATATTCCAAATGAGAAGTGCATTTTTTCTTAGAGGAAGACGAGTGGTTCTGGCCCCTGGTGAATGAAATCATTTACAATTGACTTTTTGTCTAGCGAAAACTAGGTCTATTATCAATATCTTGGAATGATTATTCAATATCTATATATTTTATTTATAACGTTTGAAACTTGCTTCAATTATCCTGTACGTTTGTCCCCCTGCGAGAAGTTATCTACTTGAATACTACTTGAGGACGAGTGCTCTATTAGGACGAGATAACCTGAGGACTTCTTGACTTGAGGACTACTTGACTTGAGGACGACTTGACCAGGAAGCCTAGCCTAGCACTTCTGTGTATGTGGAACTGTGCCTATCTATTCTACAGTGTGAGTTGCAGATAGTTTGTTTGCAAGTATTAACCATAACTATTGGCACTGTATAAAATAAGTGTCAATGATACATATTTCCTAGTCGTTTCGGAAATATTAGAAATGGGAAAACCCAAAAATGAAAAATTAGGGAAAATTGTCACACGGAAAAATTAGCCATTCTTCAGTATACTGGTAGTAGGTGCTCATTCAATTCACAGACAATTGCAAAACCAGAATATAAAATAACCTTGTTGGAATGTTTGGTCATTGTTTTTAGATGAAATGGTCTAAAATCAGTGTTTTTTTCATGATTTTTTTCTCACATTTTTGACTAATCCTACTTCATTATTCGTATTTATTTGAGATGTTTTAATTGACTTATCCTGTTTACTTGCACCGGTGATCAGGGGCTTAGCCGCCTATGCGTCCAGCGTGTCATTTGGACACCCAGAACACTTTTTTTTGACAGTTTGGCCTCCCTAAAGTTTTTGTCAGAATTTGCTGATGGTGACTTTTCTTAGGAGATAGAATATGTAGAAGCTGTAGTGTCACCTTTATAAGACGCACAAAGCAGCATCTGGCCTAAAAAAAAGCAAAATCAGTAAATAGATAGGGTTTATTTTAATAATAGTATCAGAGAGGTCTATTTATAGAGAGCTGCAACGGACCATGCAGTCCATTAGCTTAACACTGTGGGGGCAAATCTTACCTAGGAGCTCAAGATAAGGGAGGCGGCCATCTTGCCCGGTGATTTAGTTATCAGGTTAAATGGACCTCTTGCACTTTCAAACATGTAAAAAATGAATTTCACTTCTTGGAGAGGCTTAACAATATAGTGATCATGGGGATGGAGGTATGAACTATTGTTTGCTATGCTTAATTGATGTTAGCGAAATTGCAATACATGTATTTGGAGAGGTTCAATTGGGGACTCTATTTCACCAGTGATATGACTTAGCATCAGCCATGAGAGACATTTCAGTAAATTCCACCTTCTAATTCTCAGATACCAACAATTTCAAGTGTGTTTATAAGTTGAAATAGATAAATAAAGAAGTTAATCTCTAGCGTTAATTTATTTTCAAAGAAATTGGTACACCTGCAATAGTATTTTTTTACGGTTTTCTGGACCTTTCCTAAGGTAACAATGGAATTATATGTTCTGCCATTTTCTAAGCTGAATGGTGAAAAATGACATTTAAAAAATATTTTTCATTTTTTATCTCCCATGTAAAGTTTAGAACTAAAAGATTAGTATTTCCTTGTATCATTGTTATAAGTTATTCTGTACTGCATTTGCTAGTTTCAAGGATTTTAAAGTCTCAAATTTCTGGTCAACTCCAGTTCCATGGCATCAACAGACAAATTAACTTTAAAAAGACCGTCACATAAGGGGGTATCAAATGAAATAGCTGTGATGACACATGTTAGCATTCTGAAGACATATCAAAAGTCTTGAGCTGAACCAAAAGTAGGCTTATTGCAATTACTAGTAGGCTAACATCAGTTAAACAGAGTAAACAAATAAAACAGTACTCACCAGCATTCCTAGCATGCCCAGGTTGATAATCCTCCTCAAAAGGTAAACGCACTTAATAATGTGTGTATGTTTGTATTAACAAATATTCCCTCAAGACAAGAGGTAGATCAGTAAAATACATTAAACCAATCTTCCATTAGTTTCTATTGGGGCCACTCTAGTGTGCAGTTGTCAGTGGCTAGTGGTGTATTCTTAAGAAGGGTTTGGAGGAACCAGACTATCTAGAAGTGTGAGAGGCCGACGAACTCCCTCACCTAACAAGCTAAAATGATACTTTCCTCTGCTTAGTCAGAGAATCAAATGCCAAGAATGCAATTGTGTATCTGTCTGTTAACAGCAGATAATCCCCTCAGACAAACAGGATGCTAATCCGAGTTATCAGACACATCTCCGCCTGACACCAATCAGCTTATTTCCTTCTTGAGACAAAAGACCGGGAACTGAGGAATGAATTTCAATTGCACCGGGTTGTTCTCCAAGTTATAACATAAATATCAAATACTTTGGTCAGTTGTATAATGATTTAACTTATAACTTGCAATTTTTCTTATTAATTGCTATAAGTATTGACTATGGAGTAACAGTCTGACTGAAAGAATTATTAGTATTAACTCTGAAGTTCTTTTTTCTTAAAACATCAAACCCCAAATAAAATAGTGCACATGCACTTTACATCTGATAAATGAGACTAGAAGTACAGTCCTACTTAACAGTATTTCGTTAAGCCACACTCAAAATAAGATATAATTCATGTTTGTCTCTCTTTTACAAAAAGCCCTCAGCACTCTTTACCTGGGTCTGGGAAAGTAGATTATAACCCTCTCAGTGGTATACACAGGAAGTGATGATAAGTAGAGCAGTACACATGCCCAACTGAGCCAGGTTAAACCCCAGGGAATGAGTGGGGTACAGATAAGAGCTCATTTGCATAACAATAGTGCGTGACTGGTGTAGTGCTATTGGCTAATAGTATCCTGTCTCTTTAATCAACGTCTCTGATAGTATGTACTTTGTACCACACTTTGGACACGCAAAAGTCTATGAAACCTCTATTTGGACACCCTGTTTCCAAAAATTGGCTAAGACCATGCCGGTGATCAGGCCAAAAAAAGGAAATTGTTTGTTTCCTGTAACGGTCTGAAAAAAATAGGGTAGGTAGGTCGTTAAAAAAAAATTTGCTTTATTTTTTTGGTCAAAAATTTGTGTTTTATGCATGTTTTACGTAGAATGGGAGTTGTGAGTGCACTTAAGGGTAGGGATTTTTTGAATAATTTTTTTTAGGGTAGGGTTACAGGAAACAAACAACTTTTTTAGGCCTCAGAAAAAGAATAAAGGAATCTTTAAACGGTCTAACTTTAGGTACACATACTTTAAGAATAATGAACCAGGTCAATATTTGGCATAATAAGCCTTGTTACAATGGTTCAACTTTTGATATGTAAGGCCACTCCAATTTAATAACTTGTCTTACGAGCTTTTTTTTGAAAAAAAATCCTGTCAGACTCAAAAAAAAAAAGAAAAAAAATGTCATATTTGGTGTCTTACGGACGAAAGTAGTTTTGAAATTTTCTGTCAGACTCCAAAAAAAAAAAAAAATGCAAGTTTTAAGAATATTCTTTGTAAGTGTGATTTAATCAACTACAGGAAGCTATCATTGCTGTAGTAGAGCCTCAGACTTGAGGAGGTATACCTCCCACCCTTTAGGTTACAGGGATTAATTGATTGATTGATTTTATTTAGTTGAGAATAGGCTCGTAGAAAAATATTCTAGTCGTCAGACTCTAAATAAAAATAAAAGAAAGAAAGAAAGTCACATTTTTCAACTTTTTTTTTTATTCCAAAATGGCTCATTTCCTACCTCCTGAGCACGTAAGACAAGTAAATAAATTGGAGTGGCCTAAAATATATTCATAAAGGCTGTGAATGTGCCCAGTTTTTTTTCTTAGAGTTGATGTTTCTTCAAAATTGAATTGACAGTTATTGACAATAATGACTGTATTTGGTTCATTAGTCACTTTTAGCTCATTTGTAATAAAGATTTGTATACATAAGTATTACAACAATATTTGCTCATTAACCCATTAATGCTTAAGAGTTCCTTAAGGAATGG